>CH002629.1:270337-292055 GCA_000149265.1 Ciona savignyi | reverse complement strand
TATACAGTAAGTACGCACTAGTGACTAGTCATAAACAAAACACAGTGTTCCAATCATAAACACTAACTTGACATGAAGTCGTAATTAATACGCATGCTAATCAACTAAGAAGTTTACGTTACTAAAGTTAGAAACATTTACTTTAACACCAACCATATTTAACGCACATCACCTACAAAGACAACGATTATAAAAATGCACGATTAAATTATACAACTGTTAATATACCATACCGTTGTTGCAATGTATATTTGAAACATCTACGAACATTTTAGTATACCGTTTCGCACACATTAAAGTCTTATGAGCATGACTTTGCATTTATAAATCGATGTATTTATTTCAAGTAAATACCCACTTTATATCCCGTTATAATACTGAAACAAGTAAAATAATAAATAAATAATAAACAACTTACATTGTTACGAAAAAAGGTTTTGTGTCAACGCAAAGTTACAAAACACGTCACAACTAATAACAATGAAATTTGTTGCGTAATAACTGCAGTATAACCTCACTGTGCAGAGATTTAACTAATTTTTTGATTTATTCTTGTATTATATATCTGGCCCGAAAAGCTGCACTGTATTTTTAATTCGCGTAATTAACACGGTGTAAGGTTAAAAAAAGGTTTAAATTAAATTTTAACGTAACCAATTATATACAAAGTGTATATTCATACTTTTACAATTATTTTTATATCATATAACAAACAATAATATTGTAATAATAAACACAAGCTTCCCCGACAGTCGACTCACTACTGCAAGGTTATCTTTACTTAACGATTATTATAGCGGCTCTTCTTGATTTGAATATGGTCCTAACCAAATGTTCTCATTTATCTTGATTTTGGGGGCAGTTTTACGAAAGATCACCTATATTTTTTACAACGTCTAAATTTAATATTTTCAGATCTAAATAACTGATGTTTTGTCTTTTTCCGTCTTTTGAGTTATAATATAGTGCGCATACTTTGAAGGTTTGTTTTCAAACGAACAAATAAAGCAACTTAAAAGCTGATTTTTCAATCCAATTCGCTTGTTTATTACTCAATAGTTAAATGGTGTACATTTTAACTCAGTGTAAGAACTAGTAGTGTAACAAATAACGCAATATAATGCACAAAGCCCTATTAGAGCCTTGGTAACTCACGGCCTTTAATCTAGTTAAATTATTACGTACTATAATGTGCACTTGATGACGTCATAAATAATATACAAAGTTCATTGTTACAAAAAAGGCATTTGGTCAACACAAAGTCACTAATATACGTCATAAGTAGTAAACAATGAAACTTGTTGTGTAATAACTGCCGCTTCAGCTTCACTGTGCAAAGGTTCTACAGCTTCGACTAAATATTCGGTTCCACTTGTGTTATAATTCATCCTGTCATAGAGAATATCGTTTCAGTTTATAGAATAAATTCTAAGTTTGTACAGAGCAACACTTAATAAAGGAAAGGGGGAAGGTGGGAAACTGTTTTATCAATCTTTTTGACCTCGTGGCGTAGCCAAGACCAATTACAAACGCGAACGGGTGCACCTTGCATGGGAAGTCAAAACAATATGCTAAATACTCAAAACGTTACAATGGAAAAAAACGAACTAGACACTAACCATTTAGTAGTTTATAATCTATGCACCTTTTGGCATAAATTTACAAAATGCAAGTGTGGCGCACCTAGCTAACCCTTGCGGCCCACCATTTGAGAAAAACTAGCTTAGACTATGGGAACTAATTATAATCCTGCCCTAAAATAATAATCTCAACCCTTACTCCAACCCCAACCATAACCCTGGAATCTTCATTTTAGTTTCCCCTATTTCCCCATTGCCTTTTTTACCTTTACCTGCTTGTTACAGCTAAAACCACAAAAACTAGTCTTATGTTTAAACAAATAAGTCCTAAGTAAAATATTGTTTAACGATTATATTTAAGGTATTAAGGTTAAGATCAAATGTTTTGATAAAACAGAAATTAGTATACCAGTTTACCAAGTTCTTGAACTATTTTTCAAGGAATTTAAAAACAAAATTTTTACCAAATTTATTAAATTACTGAAGGAAAGGCAATATTTTTACCTTTTTAGTCGACTTTTGAGATGTCTCATTCTGAGATTGAATTAAATCAACGTAAGGTTTTATAAACCCTTCGACCTGATCGGTTATTTCATCTGGATCCTGTTGGGAACGTAGAATAATATTAGAAGTTTGAATTTAACATCTTAAAAACAAGTCAAAATATCTCATTCTGGAAAGTATTTCGTCAGAGCACGGAAGGGTGTGCATTCGAAACCTACCGGCTTCTACTATCGTGGGATAATACATGGAAACTTACCAGATATAGATCGAAACTCAAAGGGTTTGAAAATTTTTTTTAAAGTGCTGCATTTTAAAAAAGCCACACAAAAAACAAGATAACTTCATATGTAACACATTGTAATAGCTCAGGTACTATTAGTATATCCACTTATTTGCTGGTATATATGTTACCACTCCTTTGCCACCATCCCATAGTTTTAAATAAATCGCTTAAATGTTAAGTAAGTAACACACTGAAGTTGACTGAACCAGATTGTGGGTATTTTATATTTTAAAGAAAGCAGGTAATATTTGCCGAGTATTTAAACCTTACAACAATGGGTTGATTGTTTGACAACAGACCCCATTATGACGAACCTGCGAGCCAATCGGAAGGATCCGCCCCCTTTGTTCGTTCGATCTGATTGGATGATAGAAGCGAACACTAGGGTACGCGGTGATACCTGATTGGCTACATATGGACGGGTATTGTTGGCAGTTCACCTTTCCAAACCTCACTCTGCCCTTGAATCTCTGTGGGGGGGAGATGGTGTTTCGAACATCAATAACAACTTTATATCCTAACACATCATAACACGCCAACGTTGAATTGATAGGGATAGGATATTCATGTTTATCACCGAAAATGGGAAACAAAAGGGGGTTAACACACGGGCAATCGTCAGATCACCTCGTGCCCACCGTCAGGTTACCGGAGCTATTACAGTGTGTTGTCTATGATTGAGACGTTATTTTAACACAGATAGCAACCAGTATTTAACCTTTAACACTTTAGCTAAAAGGCAACACATAAGCTATTAGGTTATACTGGAAACATTAGTTAATAATAGATGGCAGTATCAAAACCAGCCCCACAGCTAGACGGTTGTGTCCTTGAGCAATACACTTAGCAGATATTGCTTGAACCTAGTGGATTATATAATTCGAACGGACAATACACCCTAGTCTAAGCATTTGATAAAATAAAACAGTCAAAAACATGTGTCAGTTTTTTACAAAAAAGGAAGCATAACAAAATAATAACGCTGAAAACTGAAAGCATTATTATATTATTATTCTTCCTTTTTAAGTTATTAACAAAAGATTTCTCGAAAAAAATGTAAAAAAAACAATACTTGTCCCCATAATAATAAAACAAAGCTGAAAACTGAAAGCATTATTATATTATCTATCATGCTTCCTTTTTGGGTTATTAACGAAAGATTTCTCAAATAAATGGACAAAAACAATACGTGACAATATAAAAATTTAATAATGCTGCATAGCCTATTGATCATTATTGATTGGAACTTACCAAGGAGGTGAGGATGAACTTGGGAGAGAACGCCATACATGGGCCGCACCACGGGGCATAGAAATCTAATAACCACGCACTTTCGTCTTTTAGTTTTCCATGATCGAAGTCTTCCAACCCCATGTCTTTCACATCGTGGTCCATTGATCTGAGTGGGTTGGATTAGTATGGGGGGGGATGGGTGGTGGATGTGTCATTTGGGTATTCGTGGGTGTAAAAATCCATCGTAATAAATTAATCTAGGGTCACCGTTGAAGATACCTCGATTATAGTCCAGTTGCCGAAAATATTACAGTATGTTGTGTATGATTGAGACATTCTTTCAAATTTAGTAGAACCCATCATTTCACTGGGCTCAGGCAATGTCCGTTTAATGTCTTGCCTAAGGACACAACCGACTAGCTAGCAGCAACTTTTTTAAGTACTCTGAACAATAGCTGGTACTAAAAAATCATTAAAAGAGAAGGTCAATTTGGTTAAAACGACCGATTTTAAAATAAAAACGATGTTGGTGACGAGACCTTCATGGATTTGATATTTAGTTCGTTAAAAAAATATAAAATACAAAAAGAATTAGGGTAAAAATCATACTCGATTGCCCATCCAGCCATTGCAAGTGCTTGTCTGTTCCACTCGTTGTAGACTTTGTAAAGAGGGTTTGATCGAGGGCGCTTTTTCGCCGGGTAAAGTCGAATTTCCGGGTACGAGTTAACCCCCTGGGTCTTGCAGAACTCTGTGTTTGAGGGTTCAGCACAATCCACAGCCCCAACCATGACAACCCCATTTAGAAGCTGAAGGGATGGGGGGGGTGTTTAGAATGTATGATAAAAAACATATGCGATCAACATGAACATCCAACAACGTACCTTGGCCATCTGCCTCCATGCAGGAAGCATAGCTTTACAAGGTCCACACCAGTGAGCATGGAAGTCTACCACCCACGTCTCACCAACCTTGCGACGTTGGACTTTACTTTTGAACGAATCAGCGGAAAGATGTTCGTATGGGGGGGACAGCAAGTCCTGTTATGCAAGGTGATTAGTTGTGTTTGGTGGGTCAAATTGTACAGAATATATTTAGTGTAAAATACAAAGAAATAGCCATAACACTTTACATTTATTTGTACAAAAACCATAGACTACAGACAGGAAAGGGTACAGAAGTATATTCTTTGGAAAGACAAAAGGGACGTTTAACACACACAATTATCAGAACTCACGCCAACTGTAATGTTACCGGAGCTATTGCAGTTTGTTGTGTATATTTCAGACGTTCCTTTAATTTTTCTCAGTCGGCAAATTAAATAAGACATGTTTCAATTATACAACAGTAAAATATTAAATAATGAACAAATTTAAAACTATACGAATACATAAATGAGGGTAATTTGTTACAAAGTCGCATAAAATAGGAGAAGATACCTGAACAAATTCCAGTATCCCATGTGAGCTATGGTGGCCGTTGTACTGGGTCACGACTGATTGGTTGAACAGCATGGTGGTGGGGTAGGAGTGGATGTTGAACTGGAACATGAATAGCGGGTTTAATGGGGGTTTTATTGGGTGCAAATAGGAGGTTTTGTGGGGTGTAAATAGGGGGTTTTGTGGGGTGTAAATAGGGGGTTTTGTGGGGTGTAAATAGGGGGTTTTGTGGGGTGTAAATGTAAATAGGGGGTTTTGTGGGGTGTAAATGTAAATAGGGGGTTTTATGGGGTGTAAATAGGGGCTTTTATGGGGTGTTGCGTATATCCCAATGGGTGAGACAATGTAGGGGTGACATACGGGTATTTGTCAAAATCCTTATTTCTACCGTAGACTTATCTACGCCCACCTGCTGACAAACATTGGGGAACAAAGTACAATCCACCGTTCCGAACTTAATATCAACCAATGACGTCGAAGCTTTTCGTAGTTCAGGAAGCAGAGCTCGGCACGGAGGACACCACTGTTGAGGTAACAATGGCTATTATGATGTCATAAGCAAGGAAATCAAGGTAAATTGGGTTTTAAATACCTGTGTTTAAGGTGAAAATTAGGCCTTCGTGCATATACAGACCCAATATTTTGGGTGGACATATGTATAATAAACAACTAATATTGTGATTATGTTGTATAATGTGCATACCTACATACATGATAGGATATTTATGTTTATTCTTGTGAATGGAAAAATCAAGGGGGTTACCACACGGGCAATTGTCAGATCACCTCACAGACATCGTCGGATTACCGGAGCTATTGCAGTGTGTTGTGTATGATTCACACATTTCTTTAATTTGGTAGAACCCATTAATCTGCTGGGTTCAGGCAATGTCCGTTAAGTGCTTTGCATAAGGACAGACTGGCTAGCGACTGTGCAGTTTTAAAAAGGCGACACACTAACCAACCAAGCCACTGAGTACTAAATTTAAACCCACCAAGCAACTACATCGATGACTCACCGGGGCAAAGAAATCAACGAACCACAGATGATTGTTCTCCAACAATGACCTCCCGTTGAAATGTGCCGAGTTCAAAGTGAGAACGCGAGCTCCAGCGCTCTCCTGTGCGAACGAGGTCAATTCTGCCGTTGTTGGCTTGCCTGGGGGCATAGGAGGGTGAATATACAATAGTATGGGCACTGTGACATAGAAAGCATGTTACTATAGCGATTATTATAGCTATCATGGATCTGGGATGTATCGGTCTGCAAATATTCCGAAAAAAATCACTAGATGCTGATTGTGGGAGGTATATTACATTACATTAGTATGGGCATAGAAGGCCCATTACTCGAGTGGGTTGTATATACCTAACTAATTAAATATATTGATGCTGCTAAGTCTATCATGTATAAAAGGCTGAAATTGTACATTTCTATTTAAAATTAAAGTTAAAAAATTGTAATCGTTTAACCGAAATCTCGCATAAGTAATAAATGATAGAATCAAACAATAGAGTATTTACAATTGATTAAAATACAAAAGTTCTAAAAATTACAGATTTAAAATACAATATTGTCCTTAAACTGTAACATTAGGTTATTTTATTCCAAGTTTGGTCATGTTTAAACCATTTTCATCTACCATGTGTGACGCAAAAATGCAACTGAAATCAATTAACCTAAAATCTCGCATTAGAATTAAATCAAATAATAGAATCAAACAATAAAATATTTACAATTAATGTATGTATAAACCATTTTCATCTACCACGCATGATGCAAAAATGCAACGACATAAACTTCAAATACCGTGGTGAACTTCGTAATCATCGATTCCATTCCCTTTGAATACAATGGTGGCGTCTTGTGTGATGTGGAAGTGGTCCTTGCACCACTTTGTGCCATTGCAAGCCACTTTTACAACTCCTATGTCCTGTGGGAATTAGGTGGTGAGATTGATTGTGGGGGTTAAATTTCAAGGAGACAAAAAAAACATTTCGAAGCCTCCCATTATGGTTCAATTATTTGAAATTGTATAATTTAATGTTAAAATCATATTGTGGTTCCTACACCTCCTTAAATGAGGATCAGTCACGACCACGGGATTAACTGTATTTCAATGTACCAATGAACTATACATAATAGAAAAGCACAAAAAGAAGAATCATAAAGAGAATCAAACTCACGACCGATTAATTAACAGCACCAAACTTTGACCACTAAGCTACCAATGCTGCAAGTAAAAGTTGTGAGACTAAACATTTTTAACCTATTTATTGCGCCTTACAATGTTAAACTTATATCGTATACTTATCGCATAAAATTGTTAAAAATAATCGTCACATTTCAGATATACCCACCCACACATGTATATGGCAACATATATGATAACCAAGTGTCTCATTGAGAAACACAAGTACCAATTCACACACAAGCTCAACTAGTTTTAGGTGAAGTGCCAATATTATAATAAACTACACATATCATCAGTTTTATGAATAGATATTTTTTACAAGTTTTTATAAAGTTTTTAGCGTTTCTAATTGTTTGATTTGTATTGAAACAATTTAATTTATTAAGTTTTATTACCTACATAATATAAAATTTACTACTAAATTTATACTTTTTGGTTCCTATATATTTGTAACAGTGCTAAGAGAATAATTAAATGTGACTCATTCTTACATATTCCTTCAATAGATTTGGAAGTTTTTTCAAACTTGTTTCCTTTGAATCGATGTCGTTTTCAGCATCAAATTGAAAGAAGACAAGAGTTGGACGACCTGATATCATCTTCTGTGATAATATTAGGATAAGATATTCATGTTTATCCCCATGAATGGGAAAACTAAGCGGGTTAACAATTAACATATGGGCACTCGTGCCCACTGTTGGTTTACCGGAGCTATTGCAGTGTGTTATGTATGATTCACATGTTTCTTCAATTTAGTAGAACCCATTACTCCGCTGGGTTCAGGTAATGTCCGTGAAGTGCCTTGCCCAAAACCACAACCGACTAGATAGCGACCAGTTCAAAACCTTAAACCTTTCGGTTAAACGGCGTGACACTAAACCCCCAGACTAACCAGTCAGACTTATTCATTCGAAATAACCAACATTTTAAATCAAACTAGTACCATGCCACTGATGGAGAAAGAAGTTGGTGTTTTGGCAATTAACAGACATCGCATGAACCCAGTGGAATGATTGGTTCTAATATTGTGAAGGGATGTCTCAATTATACACAACACACTGCAATAGCTCCGGTAACTCGACAGTGGGCGCGATGTAATCTGAATATTGCTTGTGTGATAACACCCCCTATGGCGATAAAATATGAATATTCTAACCTATCAAAAACAACAGTAGAGATTAGTTCAAGAGTAACGTTATGTAAACTCAGAGCTATATTAGGCATGGGCACACTTTTTGTAACAGGGGTCAAAACTATTTCAGTTAGACTGACAATACCACCCCAGTGATCGAGCCGCCAATCCCATAGTATGTCGCTGGTGATTTAAACTGAGAACCACGGTGTATTACTGGTTAAAACCAAAAAGCAATGTTGCGCCAAATGACAAACAAATATAGCTGTGATATTATAAGTCATCATGTAGGTTTGACATCATAATTTAGTTGTGACATCGCTATTTAGTCTTGCAACATGTCAATAACATCTGGCTGGCCAGAATAAAAGACCCGGCTGGCCGGATTTGCCCATGGCTAAATTTTAAAACTGTTACCACCAGAACAACACAAGGAAGACATAACGTTACCTTTAATTTCTTCAACGATACTTTGGGCAAACCAGGCATAATGGACTTCATGAATTCTGCGTGAATTTCCCTCGCATCAAGCGACTCGAACATAAGGGTTGCATCGCTGTTCTTGGGGTCGGGGAACGTGCCGAGGGGGAAATAATAAACCCCGGCTTTACCCACCACCCCAGCACGGCGGCATATTGTGGGGGAAGTCCCACAATCAACTGAACCCACGTTGGCTAAATTGCGCTGGGGAGGATATAATTTAAAAATTCAGGAGAAAAGGTAAAAATATTTATTCATTGACAGGATTTCCTTTTTTAGGAAACTGTTAAACATACTTCTTACATAATAATGCAATTTATAATCAAAATTGTAACAAAACAATTTTTATTTAAAAATTAACAAACAAAATTAAAAAGCTAACAGCGTAATTAACATACGATAGCAATTAAAGCCCTATAGCAATTTAATAAACTTCCAAAGTCAATCTTAAGAGATAGGTGGTGTAGCATTATATTTATAATTCAGGCCCAGATTTCCATATAATGGAGCATTATATTTAGTTAGGCATTCACATTTGTAGGGCACAAAAAAGGGGGACCACTGGCATACTAAAACTACCTTTAGGTATAGTAATAGCCTGGCAGTTTGATGGAAAAACTATTAAAACAAAAATACTTCATGGCTACATGTACATGTAATATACCAGGGCTTTCCAAACTGGGGAAAGAGTACAAACATTTTACACAAACTACTCTATCTATTGTAATATTTTAGATTTTGGGTGAAAAACATAAATCTTACTTAATTTTTTAACCCTATGTAAATATCACTGTTAGGTAATCTTGTATAAATGAGAATGAGTGTAGAAGCACACAGCGGGAAATGAAAGTTTCCTTATTGTGCCGTGTGGCATACATAATGCACAGTGTACGTATTAATCACATTATCAAAACAATGGATTGCGACGTTTGAATAGCCAATTGTGTGTCACATCCGTGCACTGTTTTAAACGCAAAAAAGGATCGCAAAAAATTTAATAAATTTAAAGATGTCACCAACTTAAAAGTTTGGGAAGCCCTGTAATTATGGCCCAAATTCCTGGTCCCGGCGCTACAGTGGACCTGCCCATACTAATAAATGAATAAATGAAGCCATGTAATATACAACGCGAAGATTACTGACCAGATTCCTGGTCCCGGGGTTGCCCATACTAATGAATGAATGAATAAAGCCATGTAATGTACAACGAAAAATGACTGACCAAAAAAAATTTACATATGAAAATTTAATAAATTTAAAGATACCACGAGCTTAAAAGTTTGGGAAGTCCTGTAATATACAACACGAAGATCACTGACCAGATTCCTGGTCCAGGGGCCACCCATACTAATGAATGAATGAAAGCCATGTAACAGACAACACGACTCACCAGCAATCCAGCCATCTTCCTCCTGGTGATGCGGGACGGGCAATCCCCGATGATCTCCCCATCCTCATCCTCATGTGCCTCCGCATCCCCTCCACAGAAGGACACAACCCACGGGAGAGTCTGGTGGTTCGATACCTCCGTGTCCAGGTTTCCGTCCCATAAATCGATGGTCTGGGATATCAGGATATTAGTGTTGGAGGTTTTAACATTGAGTTCCAGGGATGTGCTTGATAGCACGATTGTGGACCATAATCGGCAAATTATTATGTTTGCAGTATGTATTATCTAATAATAATTAAGGTTGCAGTATGTATTATTGCTTTAACATTGCCCTGTATTACTTTTTTGCTTTTACTGTATCATTACACAATTTCCCGCAAGGTATTTTGATTGAACAAGTGTCTTAAGCTCAAAAACGGTTAAAAATACTAGTTTAGATGATAAGAATGATTGTAATTGGAAGATGTTTGGTTCGATCTTCACCCTCACCACTTTCTGCAAAGTGTCCATAGACACTTTATGAACATTGCCTTTACCCCGTGGATTCAAATGAATCAATGTAACAACAGTCATAGCAAATACGAAAAATGAAAAAAAAAATTCACAAAAGGGTTCCAATCACCCAACAATGTGCATTATGTAATCTTATAACTACACAGGTTAAAGGCCTAAGAAGTGTTTCAACAATTATGGATAAAACTAAGTAACCCATTATTTGTCAGTTATTGCACAAAAAAATGAGCGTCGTATCCATATATCTAGACAAGAAAAGTTGAATTAAAAAAAAGAGTAATTTGTTTTCATATTACACATCTGGTAACCTAGTTTAACATGGTGTACAAGTGCTTTGTTATGTTGCTATAGTTATAATGTTTTTAGTTTAAATGTTAAATTCGTAGGTAGGTGATAGTGCACACTAATGACCAGGGATATATTGGTGCAACTATGAAGAAATGGAAATGCTTTTGATCTAAGGATGAAGTTTGCACCCCTGTCAACCCTCGGTTTCTGCCTACCACAACTTTAACTTAATATATTACATTTAATATTAATAATCTACCACAATTTGCCACAATTTATGGTAGCTTAATAGTATATGGTTTGCAACAAAGGGTACAATTTGCACCCCCTGGCACCCGTTAGTTACGCCTAATACAACTTACATCCACATTAACATGTTCCATCACAAATCGCGTCAAGTCTTTCTTGCTCCTGTCTCCCATATATTTGATTGGCTGGATGGATAATTAGGTTTATTCCACGTAAAGTTTAATTTTAAAATAAAATTGATCTTTTAGATGATACTTTTTTATTGAGAAATATGGTTATATGATCATCTTGAAATAAATTTATTTAAACCAAAAAAATTATTAAGCAAACAATTAGAAAACAGGTATAAATTATTAATACACATTATACAATACTGCAAGTAGCAAAAATATTAAAAAAGCTGAATATGCAAATTAACATGCAAAAAGAAATAATAGCAAGCATGCAAGTTATCAACCAATCACAAACTACTTCCCTAATAACAATGTTTATTCTGATTGAACAAATTACTTCTCTTTATTAATTAAATTCAACATATTAACAACTAAAACAACACAATTACAAATAAAACTGGTGTTACTTAGTAGTAGTACTACTACTACTACCACAGTTACTACTATAAGCTTTGTGGAAATCAGAAAAGACTGAACCATGCAAGGTTACTACATTTAGATGGAGTTAACCTAAAATTATAACCTAAGTCTGCATGAATTATAAAACTTTAGCTATATTTTGACCTAAGACTGCAATATAATAAAATGAATTACTATACTAATAAGCTAAAATTCTAACTCAAGTCTGCAAAATGTTAAAAATTCATTTTAAATGAATTTTTCCCTATACCAATTGTACCTCGGTGCTATTTCTCGTGTAAAGTAATAAGTTAGGGAATGATCGGACCCTTCGTTTTAAACAGAAGATCAAGTTCAGTCCTAAAAACAACAATACTTATATCAGTAAAAAGCAAGATTTCAACACACAAAGATACTGCACATCTGCACAATGTAGGTTTATTTACCATTTTCATTATTGTTATATCAGTGTAAAAAAATATATTGTCCACAAGATTTCAATGCTAATAGCCAGGATGACTGAAGAATGTAGATTTATTCAACACCACTGTCATTTTGTTTTAAATGTTATTTCCCACCACACAATGTTTCCTTTCTTTAGTGTCATATGTCGGACTAATAATGTTAATATGAGTGGGGGCAATTTGTAGTGAAAATTAATTTATGGGTGGTAAATCAGCAATTTGACTTAACACAAAGGTACAATGCAAACTGTAAGTTTTTGACACACTGGAATCCTTAATCTCATTTGGAGTATCATTTGTGGGGGGTAATGGTTGGGGGTTATAGAATATCAAATGAGTGAAATCTGATGGTATCTTAGGTTAACCTAGAGAATGAATATGTGTATGAAAATTATGGTCGACTTGGCAGAACTTACATATAAAGTAAGGGTTCTGTAGTGTTTAAACCTATAAAAGTTTTAACCAACATAAGCTGTAATCATTAAATGCTGTTCACAAAAGTAGAACCTATCTAACCCATCTCGTATAAATTTAGATTTAAAATGGAAATAATATATAACAACCTCGACACTCTAAGGCAGCAACGTTAACGATTCCGTTCATTTCTTTCGCAAATTCTCGCCACTAGGTGAAAAAACATGAAAAATTAGTATTAAATCGGAAAAAGAAGTATTTTCTTTCTATGTTTTTGTGGCCAATTGAGTAACATGGCCCATACATATACGGATTGTCTTAGTATACAAGAATGGTTTTAGTGACAAGCCTGCCAGGGAATCAAAACTTGACCTGGTAAAAAATGTCCTTTTCAAGTTCAGTTTAAACAACCTTCCTGACCTTTTACCTTCAGTACCAAATTCTGTAACTATCCAAAAGTGACAATTCCTTAAACTGTATAAATCTAAGCTAAATTTCTAGTTTTTATTTTTGTGTAAACTTGTAAGTCTGATATTTTACTTTTGCATAGTCCTTCAATATTATAACAATATTGAGATTATAGAACTACTAAAATATATTTCTTTTAAATTAATGGTTATTTTAGTTGTATTCCACTTTTCGTATTCACATTTCGTTATCAAATCTTTGACAAAAACTGTTTTTTTTTAAGTTTTAAATTTGTGTTTACAGGAATTCCCATCTCAAGAAACTGACACTGTCATTTTCTATCTCAACTGTCCGACGGTTATAAAAATAAGCGCAGATAGAGCCTGGTTGTTATTAACCTACGGTTCTTTCTCTGAAAGCAAAACTTGATTTCTAAAATTGGATTCATGCATTAGCTGTTTCTTGAATTGATTCAGATATTATTGCATGCAAAATAATATTTTATGCCAAAAAAACAAGAAGAAATTAGAATATCGGTCCAAAGATTTTAGAAGTGTCCTTTCACTCGAACTGATAATCAGCAAAATGCAGCTCATGCACACACAACCCATGCTGCCCCATACCCGTTGATTTTTAAGCAATAACATTAATGAGGGATAGCTATGTATGCCTTTCTGATTGCACGTCCATCTATTGTCGTGGCAATTGACGGCTCCAATATTTATAACTCCACTGAACTCTTCCGCAAAATTTCTCCACTTTTAGGAAACAAAATGTCATTATTTTTATAAAATATATGTTATCTATGAATATGGCCAATATATAACATATATAAAAATTGAAACATAAAAATAAAAAAATATTTACTTGGGCATTGTCAAGTTAAACTTTTTTTATTGAATTATACATTTTTTCATATATTTAATAAAAAATTTAAAAAAAAAAATATCTAAATATATATACATATTAATTTAAAAATTAAGGTTTGGTTTAAAACATTTTAAGCAAACGTTTTTAACAAACCCAAGTTATTGAAATAAGTAAAATGTAAAATTATTTAAACGTTTATGAAAATTTATTACCAATTTTTATATTGTAAATTCTAACACTTAAAAGTTTTCGAATAAAATATAAAAGTAAAATCACCGTTGGAGCGAGGTCATGGCAGTGGGAACAACGTGGGGAGTAGAAGTTAACGAACCAAACTTCCCCGGATTTCACTGCTGCATCTGTGGTGGATCGGGGGGTGAATGGGGAGGATATTTCCGATGAATATGGATGTTCTTATTTTATTACTGAGAATGTAAAACACTGTGGGCGTTGATACACAGGCAATCGTCAGATCACCTCGCACCCACATTCGGGTTACTGGAGCTATTGCCGTATATTAAATGTTGTGTATAATTGACACGTTCCTCCAATTTAGTAGAACCTATCAATCCGCTGGGTTCAGGCAACGTCATTTAAGTGCCTTCAAGGACACAGCCGACTTTGGAGAATTTTAAACCTGTAACTCCACGGCTGAACGGTCATGCACTAACCCACCAAGCTATTCAGCAGAACTTAAATGCCACCCAATAAATGGTGGGGTAAAATTCACCGCATGTAAAAAGCAAGCAGGTTCTGTGTATAAATTAACAAATGTTTAATATACCCACACATTGCATAATACTATCACCTGTTTCAAGAAATTAATTATTTTAAACATATTTAACTAACATGTAAAAGGTTGGTAAAAAGAAATCGGAAAATCTCCCCATTCCGCCTACAATGTAGGCCCTACATTGTAGTAATATTGAACCCAATGCCATTACAATGTGGTATAAAAATAAGTACAAATTCCATTATATCCCTAGCTCCATACTTGCTCATTCATTGATTGAACTTAAAAGAAAAACTATCTATGGTGTGTTAAATAAAAATAATGAAGTTTCTATACAAACCGAAGTCACTTCCATCCAATGTTACGACCTCAGGATCATCATCGTAAATACCTGGTGATCATAATGATTTATTTCAACTATCTGGTCTGTGTGGTACAGTAATAGGCGTAAAGTTCTGGGTGCCATGGGTGCAAAATACATCCTTACTTTTTAAATTGCACCTCTAATACTATGTTACCTCTAACTAATTACTAAAGGATCGCTTGGATGGCTTTAAGGGCTAAATTTAGAGTAATGGTTTCAAGCGCTCCAACCGATCCTGTAGTAATTAAAGGCACCTCCTTAATTAAGCTGAAATTGGGTTAAAATAACTCAAACATAATGATTTAAACTGACAATTAGACAGTATAACCATACCAACACTTCATTGGTATGGCAGGACCACGGTAGTACCAATCATATCAACATGCAGATTTTTTTAATTTTTTTATATGATTAATTTTTACACTACTGGTAAACTAACAAGGTTATAGCTATTACGACAGAATTTCATTACAAACATTTAATCCAGTGGAATCTAATTCCCATAAAATTAAAGCTAATTTTTAACAATCTAATAGCTTTAGCAACTAGACTGGGGATATAGGGTTATCTAAAAATTAGAGTGAATATATAATCTAAAGCAAAGTTATGATCAAAAAACTATAATACTTTCAATGCACAATAATTATAGTGTGTATAGACAAGTATTTTGTTTATACTTTTCAATATTATGAAGAACGTAATTACTATTCAATTGTACATATACACAAAATACTTAAATTGATCATCCCACCCACCAAATTCATCCCTGTAGTAGTTGTAACTCTCGTATCTTCCCCCTCCAGGTCCCTTATCCTTCAATCCCTCCTCCCCATATTTGTCGTATTTCTTCCTCGAATCCTCATCCTTCAGCACCTCATATATCCCGTTGATTTTCACAAACTTATTATGTGCTTCAGCATCATGCTGAAGGAAAATAGGGTTTTATTAGTGCCGTCTCGACTAAAATTCTTATTTAAATATTATTATGGTGTCAATTTGAATATATAAAATTATATTACTTAAATTATTAATTTGATTTGTACTATTTTTGGGGGGGTTACTACGAAACTTGAAAGTTGGATAAATGAAATTAAATTGAAATGATAGAGGCTGATTTAATAGAATGGCAATTTAGCTAACAGGTAGTGTGTTGGACTGTCAGCCGAAAGAAGGTGGGATCGAAACCATCCCTTAGCTAGTCAGTTGTGTCAAGTAACAACGCACTTTCCAGATATCAACTTAACCCAGTTTAATGGGGCAAAATTTAAAAGGAGGGGAAGAGGAGGGAGTAAGAGAGAAAGTTCTCACTTAAATAAAGAAGAGGAAGATAGGGTTAGTGTAAGGGAGATGAGTTTTTGGAAAACTTAGATTGCATATTTTTAGTGAGCAATTTCCCTCCCTTTTAGTGTTATGCGTATAATATGTTAAACTAAAAAGTGGCATTTATCCAGCTCTACCAATACAGGTTTACATCCTAAGAAATACCTATCAATATCTTATCAGGTTCGCTAACTAGTAGCTAGCTAGTCGGTTGTGTCCTTGCGCAAGGCACTTAACGGACATTGCCTGAACCTAGTAGATAAATTGGATCTACCAAATTAAAGGAATGTCTCAATCATACACAGCACACCGCAATAGCTCCAGTAGACCGACGGTGGTCGCGAGGTTATCTGACGATTTCCAGTGTGGTAACCCACTAAGTTTTCCCATTCACAGGGATAAAAATAAATATTCTATCCTAAATTGCCATCTAGAAAGACACTTGGAAATATTTCTTATACCGTATTTGATCAATAAGTAATTATATTAAGTTTTAAAGCAATAATTTAAACAAAAAAACTTACATAAAAAAGGCCAAAATTGTCTAAATTTTAAAAGCAATTGAAACTTACTGGGTTTTTATCGGGATGCATTGTAAGCGCCAATTTCTTAAATGCTTTTCGAATTTCTTTAAGAGATGCATCTTTTGAAATTCCCAAAACTTCGTAATAATCCTCGGCCAAACAATAATTTATACAGAATATAAAAATGCATAAAATACCTCCAAGTTTTAAAACCGGCGGTTTCATGATCTTACATTAAAAACGCAGCGTATTTACATAAAGACAAAGACTACTGCCAAATGTAGTTGTTTAGTTACATTCAATCATGGTATTTTAAAAATTCTGCGAATTGGCTGTATGAACAGCTGTATAAATACGGAAACGATCGAACATTCTACAATACCAGACATAGTCCAGCTCCAGCTGATTGACGTATACACAACAAACCGGTTCAAACTTCAAATTCACATGTCGTGTGCATCCGCATTCGTCACGAATTTTCCCACGGTTGATTATTTTTCATTTCCAAGGTGAAATACGCAACAAATTATATTAAAAAAATCGAAAGAAGGAAAAAACCGCGACACGACCGTCATTAAAACGCATTAATAATCAAATTGATTAATACAGGTAAGGCGAGATGTGACCGTAAAACTTAATGAGTGATTGAAATAAAAGTTTGCAAATTAAAATGAAAATAATTACAACTAGTCTTTATGCCCGGTAAAACCACTGTTGCATAGGTGGGCTTGATGCAATGGATATAAACTATTTTCGTTTTAAACCAGTGAATGGGAAAAGACATGGTTGCATTCTCATACGGGAAATCGTCAGATTACCTCGCGCCCACCATCGGTTTACGGAAAATTTTGCAATGCGTTAAGTATGATTCAAATGGCCCTTTAATTTAGTAGAACCTATCATTCCACTGGGTTCAGGCGATGTCCGTTATGTACCTTGCCCAAGGACATAACTCATTTGCTATCGATCAGTTCCGAATCTGCAACCCTTCGGCTAAAAGGTAAACGCACTTATCCAACAAGCTAGTGGGCGGAACCAATGGAAAGTTGTTGTTTAATACTAAGTAAAAAATAAATAACTTGCACTTTATTTTTTTATTGCATATTAATTGTAGTGATTGTTTTGATTAAACGAACTTTAACTTGTTTAATTAAACCAGCTGCGACCTCGTGCGTTGTGTCGGCCTAGCCTAGACTGTAGGGTTGTGTGGCCGCATGGCTAAAACGACCGATACAAATACCCGAATTTTATATAAAAACCGTTTTATATAAAAAGTCCATCATGTGTTTAAAATTTAGACCGGTAAAAAAGTTAAATAGCCTTTATGCCACACAAGGGCAACATACGGCCAGTGAAGGTAATTTGACCGGCCCGCAGATTGTATGTAAACATACCCTATATCTAAGATATTAAATAATATTTAAGTAACAACCCGGACCACCAACGCCTTTATTTTCCCACATTTAGCCCGCCAACTGGAGAAGTTGCTCCCCCATGCTTTAGACTGTTGGTAAGGCACTTAGCGGTAGTTGTGCGAACCTAATGATTTAATTTGATTAACAAACTATAGCAATTACAATATCCTAGCCTATTTGCCATGCTACAAAACACCATGAACTCAACGATGGGCGTGAGTTAATCTGACTATTGCCTGCGTGGTAACGCCCACTTCGTTTTCCATTCACGGGGATATGGGAATGTAGTTGACAACACATCAGGATAGCCTATCAATTTTACATACATATATGTATTCCTTTATTAATTTTCCTGAAGTTTATTTTATTTACAGAATATTTTTCTTGTGTGCAAAATTTCTTCCGTTCAAATTTAGATACTTGTCGAAAACACCTTTTCAACCAATCCCGCAAGCAGCGATCATTTAAAATTGACGAAACGCCTAAATTAGTTAAATTCAATTCCTGTTGCTTCAAAAATTCACCAGATACGCCAATTTTTCATTGCTTGTAGCGGCATGAAAATGGAACAGATCGTCGCTTGTAGCAGGACTGCCATATGCGTTTTATCTGCTGGCAGATGGCAAATTAAAAAAATGGCGGGTCGACTAACATATTTTAGTTTTGTTGGATAGATCGTACATTATTAGACTGATGGTAAGGTAATTCACATTAAAATGGTTATTTTTGGTATTATCAGATAACTTAACTCGTGCCTCTTTGACTAGTTTTAATATGCACGTATGTAGATTTTATACAGTATATATTTAAAGCTCTGACAGCGGAGTTAATGACTAAGTTTGTCTTTCGCTGTTCCTTCTCTGTAATATTTTAGTTTAATTGATTTATGTTTAATTTTAAAGAAGCAATTAAAATTTTAAGTTACATTATACTTTTAAAGAAGACCTATACAATATACGCTTGTTTAAAAGTTTGAATGAGACGCTAAAAAAGAATTAGTCACTCTAATCAAGTAAGAAGTATGGCAATGCCACACAAAAAAATTGTTGCATGTGATTGTTTTTAAAACATAATTGTAGCCTGACTGATAAGCTTGGTTGGTTAAGTGCGTCGCCTTTCAGCCGAAGAATTGGAGGTTTGAAACTGGTTACTAGGTAGTCAGTTGTGTCCTTGGGCAGGCTACTTAATGGACATTGCCTGAACCAAGTGGAATGATAGCTTTTATCAAATTGAAGGAATATGTAAATCATACACAAAACACTGCAATAGTTCTGGTAACCCGACGGTTAGCACAAGGTAATCTGACGATTGCCTGTGTGTAAACTCTCGCGTTTTTCCTTTCACATGGATAAACAAAAATATTCTATATATAAAGCTAAAAAATACATATAGATCTCATTAAAATATGGCTTACTATATTGGGCTTTAGACGATGGCAATTTTAGTAAGCACCCATTATTAAAATAAAAATTTAAATTTACAAAATAATAAAAAGGTGAAAACTGGGTGTTTAAATGTGGATTTCAAAATCAAAAAGGGTTAACTCGCATTTTGCCAACAGAGGGCAACAAATATTTTCCCATAAAATAAGGAAAACTGCTCGCTAAAACTATTAAATCTAATGCTATTTCTGCCCCAAACACTAATATCAACCCCAGAACTAACGCTGACTTAAACCCCAGCCATAAATATCTAACGTAACCCCATAATATATATTTTATTGTGTTTCCTTCTATTTACTTTCCTCTTAAAGAATACTTTTTGTATGCCATTGCTATTTATATGATTCTGGTTCTTCTTGTAATTTTAAGTATTTTATGTTTAGTATTAAATAACAGTATAATACCTTGTAGAGAGCGACTGTTTGTAGTAAGTTTGTGTTTAAGGAAACTTAAAAATGCATACGGGGACCACAAACCAAGTTGCTAATCCTAACACAGTTGTGTGGAATAGTCCTGGGATTTGGGTCACTTATGCTCTACTCACTGCGTTTATGCACCTTGTGCTTCTAAGTATGCCTTGGTTCACTACGTCAGTCGCGTGGACACTTACAAATGTCGTACATGGGGTTGGAATGTATCTATTTCTCCACACAATCAAAGGAACACCGTTTGAAACCTCCGATCAGGGAAAATATCGATATTCAACCCATTGGGAACAGATGGACTCTGGCACGCAATTCACAGCAGCCAGGAAATTCTTCATGACCACTCCAATTGTGCTGTATATTCTTGCCAGTTTCTACTCCAAATATGAATTCACCCATTTTGTCATCAACACAATTATTCTGCTGCTTTCCCTGCTACCAAAGTTGCCACAGTTGCATGGTGTTCGGCTTTTTGGAATTAACAAATACTGATGTAAACCAACCTTTGTAGCAGTTCATGTGTATTTGACAGTATTTTGAACACAACTACCACAATATGTTAATGTTAAAAAAGGGCGGAAGGTTTATGTGGTGTATAGCGTAGTTTTTGTTTACTTGTAAATTTTATACCCTTTAATGGTTTTAGTTTTACCCTTGCACATTATTTAGGCTGCATTGTCTGGTGTCGGTTAGATCAGCATTGGTATGGTAGTGTAACATAATATAAATATCAAGATTGGGGAGCTTAAAACAATATATACTGCCCCAAGTGTTCAGAAAACCGGTAAATAACTAACTATAACACTCTGGTTTTATTTGCAATGCATTACGCTACAATGCAGTTGTTATGCTTCCTCTGTATATTACTATTATTCATGCGATATAAAGTCTATAATACAAGTCCTGTTTGATGTTTTGTTCCTAATTTTATTTGATGTATACATATACTTGTATGTTAATAAACTTTCACAAACGCTTGTTTTTTGAAAGAATTGTATTTGCAGAGGTTTATATTTAGTTTATTTATTTTTTGCCCCAATATTAAAGAAATTGTTGACTAAATCAGTGGACTATGTATCAGAACTGTACGTCGGTTAACTAGTTAACAGATTTGTCATTTTACCACTAAAACATTTTGAAATCAAATTTCAGTTGAAACCAATCAAAAAACTATAAGTTACTTTAGAAAGTCTTTACCATTGTATATTACTTTTCCGTTCCTTTGAAGTACAGATTACTGTACAATCAAAAACGATTTTTAAAATTTGAATTCAATAGATCACAAGTTTAAACAGAGTTTAAAAAAGTTAAACCATTATCAAAAACTTGGTATTTGAGCAGTTATATATATATATAGATAGGTTTTATAACAAAGGCTATCGACTGTTAGTTTTGGTTTAATTAAACTTAAGCAATGTTTTAATTCATCACAACACACTTATCCTAAAAATAGTTCCAGTAACTCTCCCCGTGGTTAAATA
>CH002629.1:169062-269851 GCA_000149265.1 Ciona savignyi | reverse complement strand
AAACTGTAAGGGCATCAGCCACTGATATACCATTTACAAGAATTAAAAAAATTACTCAGGGAAATACCCTAAAAATAAGATTTTGTTTTTAAATCATGATTGTGGCAGGCATGGGTTGTGGCACCGACATCTACCAGAAGGAGTAATGGAATTGCAATAAAACTTTGTCATTTGTTAGAAAACATGGTCTAGATATGCAGAAACCAAAATTTTGGGTAATATACCCAGGGGATTTCCCCTGGGAGGTAAAAAAACAAATCGGAATTTTTTTAAATTAGGTTTTTGGGGCATAGCGCTTATACGGCCAAAATGTTAGTTCCCTATCCGCCTTATTGAGCAAAAAGAAAAAGGGAACATAGGGAAATACCCTAAAAATTATGATTTGTTTTAAACCATGATTGTAACAGGCATGCTATATCGCTTCGAAATCTCCAACAAGGAGTCGCCAAAGCGGATTAAAACTGATTGTTAGATTATCTAACAAACATCTAACTTAGATAACATAACTTAGATATGTTAAGCAGAAATTTATGTACTAAACCCAGGGGAATTCTCCGAAATAATCAAAAACTCAATCGGGCTGTTTCGGGAATTTACCTTCCCTTTACCAAAGCGCTTGACAAGAGGCTTAAATTTAAAACATTTGTGGTAAAATGTTCGTAAATCGAACACGCTTTTTCTTTTTTTAACTACACATGGAAAAGAAGTTTGGTTTAATAACTATGGGACCCATGCGTTTATGCTTGCAGAAACAAAACTATGACAGTCCGGTTAAAAATTTCAGGAATATTACATAACATGGATCTGACGTGCACATATCTGACAATAACATATATAGTGTAATGAACATTAATAACAAGATCGGGACCCATGCGTTTATGCTTGCAGAAACAAACTACTAACCCGGTGTATAAAATACAAATTGTGGTTAGGGACCCTGTAGCATGAATATATGGCATACAACAGGTGTTTTACAAATAGTGGTGGTTAAACACGTGGGTGACAATCTCTAGTTAAATATTAGTTCCCCAGACTATAATTATTACCAAGTAATTGTACCATTAAAATGTGAGTACATAGGTAGTTGTTTATTGAATAAATATTGAAACAGTGTGGTAATAATAACGTTTAAACGCAAATTTCACGAAAACATATCCGGTAGAAGCTGGTTGGTATCCACCTCCTTTCTTTTGACGACAAACCTTTTTTGCGACATATTTTCTCTTTTTAAACTGTATAGCGCTTCAAAGGCGTCGCACTAACCCATATTTTAAATACAAGTAACTAAATAAAATGGTTATTTAAAATAATTGACGGTGAATGTTTAAGTTATTATATCCGTGTTTATCCCTGTGAATGGGAAAACCAGGGCCGTTGACACACGGGCAATATTCAGATCACACCGCGCCCATCGTCGAGTAACCGGAGCTGTTGCAGTGTCAGTGTCAGGGCCGGTTTTAGGCCGATTTGACCGATTAGATCAAATTGGGCCCCGCACCTTGAAGGGGCCCCGCGCTAGCGGGGGTCTTTCTGTATTACGAGGTTTAAAATACTACTGAAACGTAAAATAAAAAGTGAAATAATATTCTTTCTCATAATATCAATTTGTTATGCATCGTAACTAAGTCAAATTTATATTTCTGTGTCTGCCTGTTACGTCATAATGAATATGGTTGCTAAACAATATATATAGATATGTTTGGAAGTAAAACAATATATCGTAAATAAGCATCCACATCACCTTTAATTTGTTTTATAGCAAGTATTAAATGTCTATTTTTGTAGTTTGTATGTACTGTCATGTATTTTATGATATATAAACACCCATAAATTTTGCTATGAAAAGTAGGGGCCCGCCATCACATTTCTAATTGGGCCCCGCGGTTCCTAGCACCGGGCCTGGTCAGTGTGCTGTGTATGATTCACACGTTCCTTTAATTTAGTAGAAATCATTAATCCACTGGGTTCAGGCAATGTCCGTTAAGTGCCTCCTTGCCTAAGGAGACAACTGACCAGCTAGCAACCAGTTTCAATCTTGCAACTCTTCGACTGAAAGGCTTCGTACTAACCCACCAAGCTTATCAATCACAAATGTCGACTTTATTTATCAATTTTGTTTTACACAGCCGTAAGCTATTGGCAACTCATAACACAACGTGGTCAGATTGCTGCAGTAAGCGCTTTTCAGTTTAAAAAGAGGGTTTGTGGTCAAACAAAAGAAGATCAATAACGAACAGCTTCTACCTGCATATTCCCGCTTTTGTGCACTATTTCTTATATGCTAATGAGATTGGTTGTGTGTTTTTCGTAGATTATGCAACTAAAATACACTTACTGTGTTATTACTGTCCAAAACAGTCGTTATAATGTTTCAGACACATGGCGAGAATTCCAATATAAACCGAGCATTGACCTAGTAATTAATAACCATGTTTAACCACTGGCCTGCTGCTGAAATAACTGGGCCACGTGTCCAGCGAACCTGTCTGTTAATAAATAACTAAATATAGCTTGCTTCATTTATAACTGCTTTCTTCATAACGAAAATGTGGTAGAAATAGAGAGAGATTCAATTTGACCAACTAATTACGCTTTACTATTTGCCTTTATGACATCACAGTAAGCGTTGTTTGGTCATATATAACAGGAAATTCCCTGCAAGGTTAGGTTCACCGAGTGTGATAAAATATTATAAAATAAAATTTATTTAAAAAAACGCAATATAACCGATTTGAAAATAAGAGTAATGTATAGAAGGTGTTTGAATTGTACGAAGGAACAATATGGCTTTTCAATTCGCAGCAGCAGGTTAGTTATAGCGCAGAATATTATAAACTTAGTAAAATGTATTCTATGTTTAAAGGGTACTGAATTCTTTTTAAGGTTAACAAGGTTAAATATTGACATAAAAACCGCTCGAAATGTAAAAATATAAAAACTTTAAAAAAACCTTTAAATTTGCCAAGACAATATATACAACCCATAATATTGTAGATTATTTGTTCAATAACCGTTATTAGTTATCGTGTAACATAATGATCATAGGGTAACACTCTTTTTAGTGGTTTTGAAATATATTTTAGAACCGCCATATAAAATGCAGTGCACGCTGTGTATCGACGTATTATTTTATTGATTTTTTTATTCTCAAAAGCGACGCTTTGTTCATAGACAGTTTGTAGCGAGCTAGAATATGTTCATTTCAAACCACATCTAACTTAATCCAGTTTTGATTTTCTTTGTGCTTTTCTAGCCAATGTTTACTTAACTAACAATTATCAGTATGAATATAGTCTATTACTGTAGAACGTTTTAGATAGTAATTGTCGAACATTAGCTTATGTTAGTGTTTTGCGAAGCGTAACGCCTGTCATCGACACATATTGTCAAGGACTTTGAACCAACAAGCAAACCATGTCAGCTAGCACACTTAAAAACATTGGATACAGCTCCACAACACATGTAGCTTGAATTCCGCGGCGTGCCAGTTCTCGCGCTCAGTTCGTCGCCAGATATTGTTTTAAACAAAGAAAGTTAAGTGGTATTGTGCGTCAGAAGGCTGGCTAAAGTTGGATCGAATGTTTGCAGGCCACGCCAGGCTGCGGTATTGTCTTGCTTTGCTGCTTAGAAGCATAATTTGCTCCAGTTTGTGTATTAGTGTATAAAGGAATTATTGTGTTTATCTCAACAGTGATTATAGTGTACCTAAGAACAGTATACAAATATACCTTAGAACAGTATAAAAAAAGTAATATGCCTTGGACTGAGGCAAAGCTCAACAGGAGAAAAAGTCAGTTGGACCAAATCCAAACCCCACCAGATGGTGGTTGGGGGTGGGTTATCGTATTTGGTTCTATCATTGCGGGTGCTAACTTCGCTGCGATCTCAAGATGTTATTCCGTGTTTTACGGGTCACTTATGCGTGAATATGAGGTTGACTTCGCCAGTGTGGCATGGATGAATGGCGCTTTCCAAGCTGGGTATGGAATATCTTGTAAGTATGCCATTTATTCAGTATATAGAGCGTGTATGATAATTGTGTAATACAAAATGCTATATATATGTTGTAATATAAAAGCACAGCTTATCAACGCACGGCTCGATTGGACATGTTTTAAACGCAAAATATTGATTCAACACAACTAGTGGATTGTTGACTTTGTCGCGAGGTTAGACATGTTAGCTATGACTTGCATAATAAAATTCTTTATCCTGACAGGTCCATTTGCTGCAACCATTTTGAACAAATTTGGCTTTCGAAGTGTGACGATGGCTGCAGGTATTGTCATGACAATTTGCACTGCCAGTGCCTCGCTTGCCCCGCATTTATGGCAAGTGCAACTTCTAGCTGGGTTTATTCCTGGTAAGGGGTGCTGATAAACAACATAGTTATGTCATAACACCTGTTTGATAAACCCGCACGTTGACTTTTAAGTGTGTGTCGATAATTGCATAAACTGCCTAGCTCAGCAATCGCCAGATAGACATTTGTAGTTTTTAAATGTTGTTGTCCATATATAGCCTATTCATGTTTATCGGCGTGAATGGGAAAAACATTATATATCTCGTGAATGGGAAAACCATGGGTAATTGCCAGACCATCTCGTGCCACCGTTTGTTTACAGAAGCTATTGCAGTGTGTTGTGTATGACACACAAAAGTTCGATTGAAAATATTGATTATTTAATGGTTGTCTGATCGAACGTAACCCATTCAAGTACCGATTTTTATGTAAAACGGTCTTATTACCATGTATTTTTAAAACTTATTACCATGTATACATATGTTAAAAAGCAAGGTTTTTTCTTGTTTTTTTTTCGGCACATTTAAGGAGGCGTTCAACCAATTATTTTCCCTATCTCTCCAATGCAAACTGACCTCACAAAACCAGCTGACTCACAATCCTGACATAAAAAGTCCTGGATTTCACAACTTAAAATTGAACCTTGGATCTGCAACCCTTAAAGCCTTCAAACGTTTACTTGAAACTTGTAAGCCCATATCCCTTTGTACAGCGGCAACTTTTTCCCAACAAAACAGCTAGCAGTTGCACAATCAACACCTTTATTTCAAAAAGCACTGCTCCACTATAACAAAATGTTACAGCTATGGAAGAACACCAGCGCCCGGCCTAGCACATGTTGCTTTCAACCAAACAAACATTGTGAAATCACCACCATTGTTACTCAGCAAAACACTCGTTTAAAAACAATGACTATAAGGGAGGGTACCACTTGTCACATCCTGCCGCGCATAGGTATTTATTGGTTATACGCCATCTTAATTATGAACCATGATAGGTTTGTCACAAAGACTGTTTTACATAGAAATCGGTATATGTGTCGGTCGAGTACCATTCTGCCTCACAACCTTTCAACCTTTTTTCATATTGCAAACAGTACATGAATAATATTCTGCGCTTTAACTAACCTGCTGCTGCGAAAGTTTTTTCTTTTACATGTTTTAGCTGGCTGAGTTTTGAGCCCATGATGGGCTCGTCACCAAGACCGCTTTTTTATATTAATATCTGTAATGTATCGGTCGCGTGAAACAGTCATTCAGCCACACGACCATACAATAGGTTCAATCTTCAATTTATAAACAAACACAAGCGTGTGTGAGATGCCACCTTTATGTTTCTCATTAGAAAACACCTTTTGTTTCAAGGCTTGTGCATGGGGCAGATTGTAATCAGTCTCTACACGGCAATAACACGGTACTTTGCCCACCGTCGGAATCTTGCGACTCAAATGTTATGCGGAGGATTTACAATGGGAGCATTCGTTTATTGCCCCGCCTACCAATTGATGATTGACAGCTACAGCTGGAGAGGCGCCTTACTGGTAATAACTCACATATGATTAAATTACCGCAATTTCTCGTCAAAATACCGCGTATGTCTATTTGAAGCTCTCCTTAACTTTCATTGTGTAGCTTTAACCTTTTAATGCGCCTTAAACGTATATGCCGAGTTTTGAAAATGATCTAGATTACAACACGTATTCATGTGTATACATCTGGCCATCGCGATAGAATTTGTCCACCCCTGGTTTAGTCGAATAAATGGCGCTACCAATTCATAAGCAACATTCCATTTAATAACAAACCCAGAAATAAAAGCTTGTGAACAAGAAATCATTAAAAACCGTAAAAATTCACATCGCGATTTGTAAATTTAAGGTATGTTTTACATCTTATTTGTACGCTCCACGTACCACTAATAATCGAAAGGACTTACCAGACCTTATCGCAATAACCTTATTCAAATAGAATTATATGTTAATCTTTTTTACAATTTTCATTTTTATCGAGCCATGTTTTAAACCTATGATGGTCTCACCACTAGGACTATTCTGTACAGGAGTCGTTATATTTATCAGTCGCGTTAATCATTTAACCACACAATCGTACTGTTTATTTTGCAGCTCATCTTTTTTAACCGAGCCAAGTTTCGAACCCATAATGGTCTCGCCACTAGGACTATTCTGTACAGGAGCTGTTATATTTATCAGTATCGTTATCCATTCAGCCACACGAGCTTACTGTTTATTCCGCAGCTTATCTTTTTTCTTTTTTTTCACCGAGCCAAGTTTCGAGCTCATAATGGGCTCTTAACTTAGACCGTTTTTGTTTAGTGATCGGTATATGTATCGGTCGCCT
The DNA here is from genome assembly GCA_000149265.1 of Ciona savignyi. Lineage (NCBI taxonomy): Eukaryota > Metazoa > Chordata > Ascidiacea > Phlebobranchia > Cionidae > Ciona > Ciona savignyi. The sequence continues at coordinate 263,191 of CH002629.1, read as the reverse complement.
TAACCATTCGGCCACACAACCGTACTATTTCGCAGCTTATCAGCGGGATATTTTTCCACATCACGGCAGTTGGCGCCCTCTTGCGACCGCTAATTCTCTCAGAAGACTTCCCTCCAGAACTACGAAATCGAATCCGCCGGGAAACCAAATCGTTCGAAAATTTCAAGTTGTCGGGCGCGTTCGACCCTAACAACAACAAGAAGGCGAATCTTGCTACAAATGTGTATGAATATGACATAATAGTGGGTTTCTATTCCCAGTCTTACGTGACTGGCTGTTTATTCCCATTCTTATAACTGGCATAATAGGTATTTTAATTTTTATATAACTGTAAAAGGATTGCACTTAACGGACATTTAGTTTGGCCGAAAAGACTGAGTAAGGGCTTAAAACTCGTCGGTTGTGTACTTGGGCAAGGCACTTAACGGACAATGCCTGAACCCAACAGTGAAAAAATGGGTTCTACCAAATTAACAAAACATCTCAAACATACACAACACACCGCAATAGCCCTGGTAATCGAGTGGTGCTTGACTGAGCCGTTCCTTAAATTAGGTAGAACCCATTAATGCACTGGGTTCATGCAATGTCCGTTACTTGCCTTGCCAAGGTGCCAATTTCGGACCTGCAGCCCTTCGGCTGAAAAGCGACGCATTACCGACTAAACTAATCTGTCGGAGCCGACTTAAGGCTTAATGCTTTGAACCTTTTGATTAACATTGTCTTGTTACTCAAACAGCGTTGAATCTGAAAACGACTCCGGATGTGACGTGGAAGGTTTGGACTGGAGCCAGTCGCCGAATAGCGAGAACGACAATGATAAGATTTGGACTTCAGAATCGTCCTCCGATGTTTCCGGGGATACTTTCAAAAAACGTGTTCAAAAGTTGTGCAAAAGAATGGAGTTGTATATCTTAACCGATCCCCGGTTCTACTACTATGCCTTCTCATGGGTATTCTTTGCAATTGCGTCAAGTTCGTGTTTGATATATCTCGTGCCATATGGACAATCAAGTAAGTACTTGCTCCAAAGTATAGTGGATGAATAGTTGTATGGTTACGGCCAATATTTATGCGTTCAATATCACTCGCGGCCATCGTTGGGATACCGGAGCTATTGCAGTGTGTTTGTGGTGTATGATTAAGACTTTTCTTTAAGTTCGATAAAATCCATCATACTACTGGGTTCAGGCAATGTCCGTTAAGTGCCTTGTTCAAAGACACGGCCGTTTAGCAAGCGACAAGTTTCGAACCTGCAACCTTTCTGTTGAAAGGCAAGGCGGTAGCCTACCACGCTATTCTGTCTGACAACTAACTCGTGTTGCTACAGTCGGGTTGGACGAGATGAAGGCGTCGAGTCTCATCTCCGCGCTAATGTGTGGGGAGATGGTATCAAGGTGCATCTACGGGGTATTCATGGATCGAACTACGAAGACACAACGCTTCACCATCTGTGTAAGTTCGAATGGGGTTATCACGTTCAGTTCCCGTGGTGTACATCGCATTAAGTGGATTATTACATGCTTGCAGTCAAGTTAGAATGTATATAGCAGTGTGGTGTGATAGAGCCACTAATATAGTTTTGGTTAAAGAACCGTGTGGAATGATGGCTTCTTATAAAACTAATTGAACGTAACACAACACACTGCAATAGCTTCGGTAACCCGACGGTAGGCGCGAGGTGGTGTGATAATTTCCCGTGTGATAACGCCCATTGCGTATTCCCATTCACGGAGTTATACACTAATATCCTGTCCTAGAAAAAGGGAAATCTTCCCCGGGAGGCCTTTTGATCAAACAGTCGCGTCATCCGATCAATCCCCCAAAAGAGAATACATTGCTCTGGACGGCAGATCTTATAGTCATACAATCTTAGCTCGTTTAATCTGTCGAAACTTAAATTGCTTTGAATTCATTGACAAAATATGTGTGATAGGCCATTAAATGGTGCTTTCCTCAGGCTTCAGTGACGCTATGTACGAGCCTAATCTTCCTTGTATTGCCCCATCTTCGCTCGTACTATGCATTGATGGGGGGTTGTGTTGTGCTGGGCATGAGTACCGGGGGGCTGGATGGATTGTATTCCATATTTATCGTGGATTTGTTCGGACTTAAGCTATACACAGCGGCGTTTGGTTACAGCAATATCCCCATTCACGGACTGGGCATGCTATCTACAATAATGATAGGTAAGTGAGAGATGGACTTGTTCAATTGTGGTCGTACTGTCTAGCTTTGTTTTTTCCCTTGCGTTGTTTATGTGGGTACAGTGTGCACACAAGACGTGGTCGTGATATATAAAGGAGAACGCCGTAAAATCGTTCGACAGATTAGTTTGGTGAGTTACTGCGTCGCCTTTAAGCCCAAGGGTTGTAGATTCAAAAATGGTCGCTTGCCTGTCGGTTGTGTTCTTAAGCAAGGCACTTAATGGATAAACCCAGTGAATTAATAGGTTTTACCAAAATAAGGGAACGTGTGAATTATACACAACACACTGCAACAGCTTCGGTAAACCGTAGGTTGGCATGTGATAATCGGACAAATACTTATTAAATGCCAAGGTTTGAACCTACAGCTCTTCGTTTAACAAGCAACGCACTAACCACCAAGCCAATCGGTACAAGTTTATTTAAATTTTTGTTCCACTATGAAAACACTCCTTTAATAAAAATTTGGAAAACGGGAAATAACGGCAAATGACAGACGTTAAAACACGTCTAAAATCCAAATATTATCTATTTTCGGTATATTTAGACGTGGCCACCAAACTAATAAGTAATCAAATCTTTCAGGTAAATTCGTTGACGTAACAGGAGATTTAACCCTGGTGTTCTACGTAGGCAGCGCATCAGCCTTCTTATCAGTGTGCGTTTGTCTCAAGATGCTTCAAAGCGTTCGTTCAGCGTCTCAAGCCGAAGAAGAAAATAAAATCAGCGATGACCATAGTTTACTCTAAATTCAACATTTATTTTTTCGATTAATCACCCCTTTCAACATAATCGTTGGCATATAGTGCATATACAAATGAATTCCGATTACAGCTTAAATGTAGCATATGCAGCGTTGTTTTTAGCATTTTTTTAACTTTTTTATTTTTCCAATCAATCTGTAACACTGTTACAAGGCGATCATTTCCGACTTTGTAATATAGACCCAAAAGGGTCGGCATTCCGTAATTCTTATTTCTATGAATTAACAAAAAAATGTTGGTCCTATTTCGTGGTGGAAAAATAATTGTAACCAGACTGCGGTATTTTGCACGCACCCGAAATAAACAAAACATCACTTGATATTTACGTTTATCATGAAGGGAAACGCAAGGGTTGTTATCACACGGGCAATCGTCAGATTACCTTGTGCCCACCGTCAGGTCACCGAAGCGTTTACAATGTGTTGTATATGATTGAGATGTTTCATCGAATAACAATCAGAAATAAACTGTAGCCAACCCTGGCAAGTAACGACCCAGTAACAGTCCTTCAAACCTTTCAGGACGGTATGGCAACCCTAAGCTAGTCGGTTGTATCCTTGGGAAGTCCCCCTAACTGAAATTGCCTGAACCCAGCGTATTAATTGGTTCTACTAAATTAAAATAATCGTGTAATTCATACACAATACACTGCAATAGCTCTGGTAACCCGTCTGTGGGTTCACCAAGTGTAATAGAATATTATAAATTTTATTTAAAAAAACGTAATATAACCGATTCGAAAATAAGAGTAATGTATAGGTGTTTGAATTGTACGAAGGAACAATATGACTTTTCAATTCGCAGCAGCAGGTTAGTTATAGCGCAGATTATAAAAATTAGTAGGATAAGGTGGTATTCTATGTTTAAAGGGTAATGAATTCTTTTTAAGGTTAAAAAGGTTAAATATTGACATAAAAACCGCTCGAAATGTAAAAAAGTAAAAACTTTGAAAAAACCTTCAAATTTGCGAAGACAATATACAACCCATAATATTGTAAATTATTTGTTTAATAACCAATATTAGTTATCGTGTAACATAATGATCATAAGATAACACTCATTTCAGTGGCTTTGAAATATAGTTTAGAACCGCCATACAAAATGCAGTGCACGCTGGGTATCGACGTATTATTTTATTGATTTTTTTATTCTCAAAGGCGACGCTTTGTTCATAGACAGTTTGTAGCGAGCTAGAATATGTTCATTTCAAACCACATCTAACTTAATCCAGCTTTGATTTTCTATGTGCTTTCCTAGGCACTGTTTACTTAACTAACAATTATCAGTATGAATATAGTCTATTACTGTAGAACGTTTTAGATAGTAATTGTCGAACGATAGCTTATGTTAGTGTTTTGCGAAGCGTAACGCCTGTCATCGACACATATTGTCAAGGACTTTGAACCAACAAGCAAACCATGTCAGCTAGCACACTTAAAAACATTGGATACAGCTCCACACCACATGTAGCTTGAACTCCGCGGCGTGCTAGTTCTCGCGCTCAGTTCGTCGGCAGTAATTGTTTTAAACAAATAAAGTTAAGTGGTATTGTGCGTCAGAAGGCTGGCTAAAGTTGGATCGAATGTTTGCAGGCCAAGTCACGCCAGGCTGCGGTATAGTCTTGCTTTGCTGCTTAAAAGCATAATTTGCCCCAGTTTGTGTATTAGTGTATAAAAGAATTATGTATTTATCTCAACAGTGAGTATAGTGTACCTAAGAACAGTATACAAATATACCTTAGAACAGTATAAAAAAAGTAATATGCCTTGGACTGAGGCAAAGCTCAACAGGAGAAAAAGTCAGTTGGACCAAATCCAAACCCCACCGGATGGTGGTTGGGGGTGGGTGATCGTATTTGGTTCTATCATTGCGGGTGCTAACTTCGCTGCGATCTCAAGATGTTATTCCGTGTTTTACGGGTCACTTATGCGTGAATATGAGGTTGACTTTGCCAGTGTGGCATGGATGAATGGCGCTTTTCAGGCTGGGTATGGAATATCTTGTAAGTATGCCATTTATTCAGTATATAGAGCGTGTATGATAATTGTGTAATGCAAAATGCTATATATATGTTGTAATATGAAAGCACAGCTTGTCAAAGCATGGCTTCATTAGACATGTTTTAAACGCGAAATATTGATTCAACTCAGCTAGTGGATTGTTTACTTTGTCGCGAGTTTAGACATTTTAGCTATGAGTTACATAATAAAACTCTTTATCCTGACAGGTCCATTTGCTGCAACCATTTTGAATCGATTTGGCTTTCGAAGTGTGACGATGGCTGCAGGTATTGTCATGACAGTTTGCACTGCCAGTGCCTCGCTTGTCCCACAGTTGTGGCAAGTGCAACTTCTAGCTGGGTTTATTCCTGGTAAGGGGTGCTGATAAACAACATAGTTATGTCATAACACCTGTTTGATAAACCCGTACGTTGACATTAAAGTGTCGATAATTGCATAAACTGTAAACTGCTTAGCTCAGCAATCGCTAGATAGACATTTGTAGTTTTTAAATGTTGTTGTCCATATATAGCCTATTCATGTTTATCGGCGTGAATGGGAAAAACATTATATATCTCGTGAATGGGAAAACCATGGGTAATTGCCAGACCATCTCGTGCCACCGTTTGTTTACAGAAGCTATTGCAGTGTGTTGTGTATGACACACAAAAGTTCGATTGAAAATATTGATTATTTAATGGTTGTCTGATCGAACGTAACCCATTCAAGTACCGATTTTTATGTAAAACGGTCTTATTACCATGTATTTTAAAACTTATTACCATGTATACATATGTTAAAAAGCAAGGTTTTTTCTTGTTTTTTTCGGCACATTTAAGGAGGCGTTCAACCAATTATTCTCCCTATCTCTCCAATGCAAACTGACCTCACAAAACCAGCTGTCACTCACAATCCTGACATAAAAAGTCCTGGATTTCACAACTTAAAATTGAACCTTGGATCTGCAACCCTTAAAGCCTTCAAACTTTTACTTGAAACTTGTAAGCCCATATCCCTTTGTACAGCGGCAACTTTTTCCCAACAAAACAGCTAGCAGTTGCACAATCAACACCTTTATTTCAAAAAGCACTGATCCACTATAACAAAATGTTACAGCTAAAGAAGAACACCAGCGCCCGGCCTAGCACATGTTGCTTTCAACCAAACAAACATTGTGAAATCACCACCATTGTTACTCAGCAAAACACTCGTTTAAAAACAATGACTATAAGGGAGGGTACCACTTGTCACATCCTGCCGCGCATAGGTATTTATTGGTTATACGCCATCTTAATTATGAACCATGATAGGTTTGACACAAAGACTGTTTTACATAGAAATCGGTATATGTGTCGGTCGAGTACCATTCTGCCTCACAACCTTTCAACCTTTTTTCATATTGCAAACAGTACATGAATAATATTCTGCGCTTTAACTAACCTGCTGCTGCGAAAGTTTTTTCTTTTACATGTTTTAGCTGGCGGAGTTTTGAGCCCATGATGGGCTCGTCACCAAGACCGCTTTTTTATATTAATATCTGTAATGTATCGGTCGCGTGAAACAGTCATTCAGCCACACGACCATACAATAGGTTCAATCTTCAATTTATAAACAAACACAAGCGTGTGTGAGATGCCACCTTTATGTTTCTCATTAGAAAACACCTTTTGTTTCAAGGCTTGTGCATGGGGCAGATTGTAATCAGTCTCTACACGGCAATAACACGGTACTTTGCCCACCGTCGGAATCTTGCGACTCAAATGTTATGCGGAGGATTTACAATGGGAGCATTCGTTTATTGCCCCGCCTACCAATTGATGATTGACAGCTACAGCTGGAGAGGCGCCTTACTGGTAATAACTCACATATGATTAAATTACCGCAATTTCTCGTCAAAATACCGCGTATGTCTATTTGAAGCTCTCCTTAACTTTCATTGTGTAGGTTTAACCTTTTAATGGGCCTTAAACGTATATGCCGAGTTTTGAAAATGATCTAGATTACAACACGTATTCATGTGTATACATCTGGCCATCGCGATAGAATTTGCCCACCCCTGGTTTAGTCGAATAAATGGCGCTACCAATTCATAAGCAACATTCCATTTAATAACAAACCCAGAAATAAAAGCTTGTGAACAAGAAATCATTAAAAACCGTAAAAATTCACATCGCGATTTGTAAATTTAAGGTATGTTTTACATCTTATTTGTACGCTCCACGTACCACTAATAATCGAAAGGACTTACCAGACCTTATCGCAATAACCTTATTCAAATAGAATTATATGTTAATCTTTTTTACAATTTTCATTTTTATCGAGCCATGTTTCAAACCTATGATGGTCTCGCCACTATAGGACTATTCTGTACAGGAGTCGTTATATTTATCAGTAGCGTTGCCCATTCAGCCACACGATCGTTCTGTTTATTTTGTAGCTCATCTTATTTTAACCGAGCCAAGTTTCGAACCCTTGTTGGTCTTACCACTAAGACTATTCTGTAAAGGAGTCGGTATATGTATCAGTCGCGTTAATCATCTAACCACACAATCGTACTGTTCACTTCGCAGCTTATCAGCGGGATATTTTTCCACATCACGGCGGTTGGCGCCCTCTTGCGACCGCTAATTCTCTCAGAAGACTTCCCTCCAGAACTACGAAATCGAATCCGCCGGGAAACCAAATCGTTCGAAAATTTCAAGTTGTCGGGCGCGTTCGACCCTAACAACAACAAGAAGGCGAATCTTGCTACAAATGTGTATGAATATGACATAATAGTGGGTTTCTATTCCCATTCTTACGTGACTGGGTGTTTATTCCCATTCTTATAACTGGCATAATAGGTATTTTTTATTTTTATATAACTGTAAAAGGATTGCACTTAACGGACTTTTAGTTTGGCCGGATTCCTTAAATAAGGGTTTCGCTTGAAACTCGTCGGCTGTGTACTTGGGCAATAAGGGACTTAACGGACATTGCCTGAACCAAGCAAATTTATGGGTTCTACCAAATTGAAGGAACGTTTGAATCATACACAACGCACTGCAATAGCTCTGGTAATCGGATGGTGGGCGAGAGGTGGTGAATTATACTATCCGAATTCCTTCTGTTACTATCCTACATGTCAGTAGGTTACATTTAACCCACAGTTATGCACGCATGTAATTTAATCATATTATATAACAACTTTAATTAACGGTACTATTCTTTAATGGGTTTCTCCACGGTGTTTATGGGTTCCTTTCGATTCTGAAAAAAAAACACTTTTTTTTTACATAAACGCTGTTGACAGGAATGTCCGGTTGCCAGGTGATTGGTTGGAACGGATATTTAATCAATATTATTGACAATTACTTCTTTATCAAAGGATCTTCAAGTTTATTTTCGTGAATGAGAAAACGCAAGGACGTGTTACCGCCTAGATTACCTCGCGCCTACCGTACAAGATCGAGTTACCAAAGCTATTGCAGTGCGTTATGCATGATTGGGCCGTTTCCTTCAATTTAGTAAATACCATTAAGTCACGGCGTTCAGGCAATGTATGTTATGTGCCTTTTCCAAGGACCAGTTTCGAACCTGGAACCCTTCGGCTGAAAAGCGACGCATTACCGACTAAACTAATCGGTCGGAGCCGACTTAAGGCTTAATACTTTGAACCTTTTGATTAACATTGTCTTGTTACTCAAACAGCGTTGAATCTGAAAACGACTCCGGATGTGACGTGGAAGGTTTGGACTGGATCCAGTCGCCGAATAGCGAGAACGACAACGATAAGATTTGGACTTCAGAATCGTCCTCCGATGTTTCCGGGGATACTTTCAAAAAACGTGTTCAAAAGTTGTGCAAAAGAATGGAGTTGTATATCTTAACCGATCCCCGGTTCTACTACTATGCCTTCTCATGGGTATTCTTTGCAATTGCGTCAAGTTCGTGTTTGATATATCTCGTGCCATATGGACAATCAAGTAAGTACTTGCTCCAAAGTATAGTGGATGAATAGTTGTATGGTTACGGCAAATATTTATGCGTTCAATATCACTCGCGGCCATCGTTGGGATACCGGAGCTATTGCAGTGTGTTTGTGGTGTATGATTAAGACGTTTCTTTAAGTTCGATAAAATCCATCATACTACTGGGTTCAGGCAATGTCCGTTAAGTGCCTTGTTCAAAGACACGACCGTTTAGCAAGCGACAAGTTTCGAACCTGCAACATTTCTGTTGAAAGGCAAGGCGGTAGCCTACCACGCTATTCTGTCTGACAACTAACTCGTGTTGCTACAGTCGGGTTGGACGAGATGAAGGCGTCGAGTCTCATCTCCGCGCTGATGTGTGGGGAGATGGTATCAAGGTGCATCTACGGGGTATTCATGGATCGAACTACGAAGACACAACGCTTCACCATCTGTGTAAGTTCCATTGAGGTTATCACGTTCAGTTCCCGTGGTGTACATAGCATTCAGTAGATTATTACATGCTTGCAGTCAAGTTAGAATGTATATAGCAGTGTGGTGTGATAGAGCCACTAATATAGTTTTAGTTAAAGAACCGTGTGGAATGATGGCTTCTTATAAAACTAATTGAACGTAACACAACACACTGCAATAGCTCCGGTAACCCGACGGTAGGCGCGAGGTGGTGTGATAATTTCCCGTGTGATAACGCCCATTGCGTATTCCCATTCACGGGGTTATACACTAATATCCTGTCCTAGAAAAAGGGAAATCTTCCCCGGGAGGACTTTTGATCAGGCATTCGAGTCATCTGACCAATCCCCCACATGGAAATGTATTGTTCTGGACGGCAGATTATATAGTCCTACAATCCTAACTCGTTTAACCTGTCAAAGCTCAATTAATATGTCAAATAGTGGGTGACACAGGACTATGGTCAAACTTTAAACTGTTTTTTTTAAAGGACCAAGCTTTGAACCCATGATTGGTTCGTCATTAAGACCATTTTATTAAAAATCGTTATACGTATCGATCGCGTTAAGCCAGGGGTTCTTAACCAGGGGTAAATTTACCCCTTGGGGGTACATTTTACCCCTTGGGGTTTACCGATTGAAGGGGTAAATTTCGTGGAAAACAAGCACAAAAGTCTCAATGATTGACTGTTGAAATCGTGTGTCAGTTAGTATTAAAAGAAAATGTTTACATTCTTGTGTGTTTACTGTAGTTTTTCTAAAAAAAATATTTTGATATGTGCCCTGGTAAAAAAACGAAAAGATTTGTTTTACTTTTCTTGACGAAGGGCAACCAAGAAGATGGGGGTAAATTATACTTTTTTTATTCGGAAAGGGGTAGCCTAAACGAAACAAAAGAGGTTAAGAACCTCTGCGTTAAGCAATCGATCACACGATCGTTTTGCTTTTAAATTCATTGACAAAATACTGTATATGTGAAAGGCCATTAAATGATGCTTTTCTTAGGCTTCAGTGACGCTATGTACGAGCCTAATCTTCCTTGTATTGCCCCATCTTCGCTCGTACTATGCATTGATGGGGGGTTGTGTTGTGCTGGGCATGAGTACCGGGGGACTGGATGGATTGTATTCCATATTTATCGTGGATTTGTTCGGACTTAAGCTATACACAGCGGCGTTTGGATACGGCAATATCCCCATTCACGGACTGGGCATGCTATCTACGATAATGATAGGTAAGTAAGAGATGCCTTGTTCAATTGTAGTCGTACTGTCTAGCTTTGTATTTTCCTCATGGGTTGTTCGTGTGGGTGCAGTGTGCATAAAAATCGTGGTCGTAATATATAAAGAGAACGGCGGAAATTCGTTCGACAGATTAGCTTGGTCAGTTAGTGCGTCGCCTTTTAGCCGAAGGGTTGCATATTCGAAACTGGTCGCTTGCTAGTCAGTTGTGCTCCTAAGCAAGGCACTTAATGTACATGCCTGAACCCAGTAGATTATTGGGTTTTACCAAAATAGGGAACGTGTGAATCACACACAACACACTACAATAGCTTCGGCGCAAATGACAGACGTTAAAACACTTCTAAAATCAAATTATGATTTATTTCCGGTATATTTAGACGTGGCCGCCAAACTTAATATTTAATTAAACCTTTCAGGTAAATTCGTTGACGTGACAGGAGATTTAACCCTGGTGTTCTACGTAGGCAGCGCATCAGCCTTCTTATCAGTGTGCGTTTGTCTCAAAATGCTTCACAGCGTTCGTTCAGCGTCTCAAGCCGAAGAAGAAAATAAAATCAGCGATGACCATAGTTTACTCTAAATTCAACATTTATTTTTCTGAATAATTACCCCTTTCAACAAAATTGTTGGCATATAGTGCATATACAAATGAATTCCGATTACAGCTTTAGTGTGGCATATGCAACGTTGTTTTTAGCATTTTTGTTTAACTTTTTATTTTTTCAATCAATCTGTAACACTGTTACAAGGCGATCATTTCCGACTTTGTAATATAGACCTAAATGGGTCGGCATTCCGTAATTCTTATTTCTATGAATTAACAAAAAAATGGTTGGTCCTATCTCGTGGTGGATAAATAATTGTAACTAGACTGCGGTATTTTGCACGCACCCAAAATAAACAAAACATTACTTGATATTTACGTTTATCATGGAAGGAAAACGCAAGGGTTGTTACCACACGGGAAATCGTCAGTTAACCTTGTGTCCAGCGTCGGGTCATCGCAGCTGTTACAATGTGTTGTATATATGATTGAGATGTTCCTTTAGTTTTAATAAAACTTATTAATTCACTGGTTTCAGGTAGTGTCTGTTAACTGCCATGTCTAAAAATACAACTGACTAACTGCAACCTTCGACTAAAAGGCGACTAACCCACCAAGCTATTCGGGAGATTCTATGATTAAACAGTCAGAAACTACACAATCAGTGAATATGCTTTGTGGTAGCTCTTGGGACTCTAGTGGTTCGAGAAATGTGGATAAATACAAAAAGTTTTAGTGAATTTCGCGTTTTGTGTGCATAATACCAAATAATGCACACATACCAAAAAAAGTTACCTTTACTGCTTATATGGGCAAAACCTTCCCTGGTTTTGTGGCTTGCGTGAATCGGCTTTATTCCTCACGTCAGGCTCGATGGGTCTTATATAATCCTTGACCATACGGTGCCGAGCTGACTTGGTTGTTTTGTATATGACCTATCATCTTTTAGTATCGAAAGCGGGTTCTGGGATGAGGACCTAAATAATAAACAAGAATAAAGACCCTTCCGGAAGTTGTCGGAATGCGAGAATCATATCAGCTTGTAGCGACCTCATATGTTTACATTAGATTTATGATCGCCGCAGCCGACATTTGCGGTGACTATGCATCATCACTGAACTATTATTACCGCAGCTGTGGAATAATCTTGTCTATATAAATTTATTAACTTTGGCTCCTGACGAAAGGGCTCCTAACGGAGGCTCCTAACAGGGAAAGACGCTGAACGCATTAAGAAACATCTTGTATGTGACGATTTCGGAGAGTTTATTTGGAATCTATGTCGTTTAAACATGTAACAATTTAACTCGCAATTGGTACTAAGTTAATCGCCTTAATAGCTTAATACAATTGATGTTATAAAACTACTGAAGCTTTGATAGACCAATCACAGAATAAAGTAGTCAAGTCGAGGACGTTTAATCCTTATTCATTGATCTTAACCTAGCCAGTTTTTTCCTTGGCTAAAACACTGTAAAGAATTCGCGAAAGTTCAGAAAAGTCGATGTGTGCTGTATGGAATAGACGTCATTATTGTTCTCTCACGATGGAGCCCGGAACCGCGGGTCTCAGTGGCTTCCCACTGTGCAGCAATGTGAACCGTCCTAGTTGGTGGGAGGCCGATCTTTTGACGCCTTGTTGCTCATGGGAGGATATAATTTGGGCGCTGAGAGTTTTTGACGCTTTGGAGTTTCCAAATTAGCGGGCTGAGAGGGGCATATTTTGTCTCTCAAGGATTGGGGGGACGGTTTGGTACTGCGAAATACCCATTTTTGCGTGGCGGTTTGCCTGGAACTATGTGTGGTAGCCCATCGCATTAAAATATTGTTTTGGTCGTAATTAAATTTTGTTTGCTTATTATTGTTATTTTGCTTAGGTTTGGCGGCCGCGTCTGTTATATTTATTAAATGATATTCTTTTTCTAATAACTTGTTTTAACAACAGTTCGTTTTGCCGTCTTTTCCTGTTTCTGTGTCGTAATTTGATTCATTTGCCAATTTTTAATACTGGGGCAAAAAAATGAATCAACTAAACTAACTAAACATCGTTTGTACAGACGATTTGTTCACCAACTTTGTGTGGTTTGGTGTCCTCGAGAATGGGATTGGCTTTCCGTGACGGAGCTCGGGTTTGTTGGAGTCAATAAGGCATGAAAGAAGCCTTTATTCACTTCTCTGTGCCGCTAGAATCATATTACTTTAGTAATTTGAGTATGCCTACAGTCTGCACCCTCGAAAAACGTATTTCTCTGTAGTAGTGCGGTTATCCGGCACAATCTTTAGTATCCCAGTGAATGGAAAAACAAAGAAGGCCTTATTGCGTTTTTTCCATAAATGGGGAATAAACATGAATATTCTATTCTGTCCCTGGTGACAACTAGTATCAAACCAACCACCTTCCGCTTCGTATAACCAACTGTACAGTATGGAAATGTTATATTGATGGTGTTCAAACAGTGAATATAAATATGAAGTTTACTTGGAATGAAACAAACATGAAAATATATTGTGGAACATCAAGATATACATATTATTAAATCAACTTTAAAAGTCACAAATATAAAATAACTATATAAACACAATAGAAAATTTGGATTGTAAATTAAAAAAAAATTTGAACTATTACTAAAATTTTTACAATAATAATTAATTGAAAGAGTTGAAAGATCTTTTTTAGTACTGCACACCTTACAACAGACTTAAAGTCAATTGTCAACTACAGAATCAAAATAACTAGACAAAAATAAACAGCATACATATATAAAGTTAATATATATTTTATTGCCTGTGACAAATTACTCTTATTCATATTAATTATGGTACTTTCACTATGTGATGTAATGAACTGAGTTAAAAATAACTTAAACACAACAAATGACTTTTTAGTTAAAAATAGTTCACATTATAATCTCAAAAATATAAATCTCCTTAAATATGACGTTGATTTGTAATCAAGAGAAACAGACGATTGTACAAAAGAGCTTTTTAATCAAATTGACAAAATTTATAAACTAAGGTTATAAACACGAAAACCAAAGGTTATGAACACGAAAATACTACCTTGGAATGACTACTTGACCCATGGAGTCCAGAAACCCCCATGAAGACTTGGGTCTGAAGCTGGATCATTCCCAGGGTAATTCACCGGCACTGCAGTAGCATTGTATGCGGATAATCTTGCTAAAAGCTCGTTGACGACATCTGGATACAAGTCGGACACCTCAACATGCTCATATGGGTCATTTACGATGTTATAAAGTTGGACCGATTTCCCTCCAAGTTTTTGTGTCCCAGGATGCTCTGGGTTCTCACCATATAACTCGGAAACTTTATTTTCCCACTCCGGTGGTACAATCCATCTGTCGTCTCCTTGGGCTCCCGTTAACAGTTTCCACTCTCCATACCTTATTCCTGCATGAACTGACGTATCAAAGTCCATTTTGACAAATTTCCGTGGAGTTTGGTTGTAATACAGTGGCGTGAATAGTGGGTCAATGTTGAGAAGAATTTCTTTTCTGGGTGAGACAGCGTTTCCAAGAATAGTGTCCCATTGATTAACACCGTCAAGCTTTTGTGTGCCTTCTACATACGAGCATTGACTTGCAGCCATTATTGTGGGAAACCAATCGGAAATATGCATCATTTCATTATTAACTATAACATTTGGGTTTGGGACATTAAGCATTTCCCCATGCACGAATCCAACACCTTTGATCCCACCTTCCCAAAGTGTAAGCTTCCTTCCTCTAAGAGGATAATTATTTCCACCGGACAGTGTCTGGCCACCGTTATCTGCTGAAAATATTAAAAGTGTGTTGTTCCATATTCCAGCAGCTTGCAAGTGAAGTGTGATGTTTTTAACAGCTTCATCCATGGCTGCCACCATACCACCATACGCTCTTCGGTTGTTATCTTTAATATAAGCAAACGGTTTTTCATAAGATGCAGGAACTTCCATTGGAGAATGAACTGACTGAAAAGCGACGTATAAAAATAAAGGTTGGTTCGTATTTCTTTTGTCTATAGCCTCTTTCGCTTTGTCAACAAATAAGTTAGCAGAATACTTCCCATAAGTCTCATTAGTTGGACCCTTTTCTGAAGACATATCGTAACCACACAATTTTCCATCACATCTCCATTTTGTGTAATAATCTTCCACCACCTGTCAAATATCCAAAGTAGGAATTGAACCCACGTTTCCAAGGGGTGAAGTCTTCCTTGTAGAATCCCAGATGCCATTTCCCAACCATGTGAGTATCGTAGCCACATTTATGCAACTGCTCCGGCAGTATAATGTTTTCCAAAGGCAGCCCGTTCCTCTGTTGGGGAGATATAACGTAATGTTGCAAACCAGTGTGGATCTGATACCTTCCGCTCATTAAGACACTTCTAGATGGAGAGCAAATCGGCTGAATGTAATAATTCTCCAACCTTACTCCGGACATTGCCAGGGAATCCAGAAATGGAGTCTTCATATCAGAATGGTGCTCCACTGCATGGTACCCGATGTCGTTGAAGCCAAAGTCGTCGGCCAGGATGAATACAATGTTGGGTTTTGAAGCAGAAGAACTTTGTGATGCATAAATCGTCAACAAAAATACTGCGATCTTAAACCCAAGCATTTTGCTACTAAATTAATGGTAGAAGAAAATTTGTTAAAGTTTATTACTAATTCGTTCCCTAAAAATATGGTATTCTAAATGCAACAATATACCACATTTCTAGTAAAAAAAAAAAGCGAAAAATTAAATTTATAATATACCAATTACCAACATTTACATAGAGTAACTGAAAGACTACCGGTAGTCTATAAAATGTACTTACAGATTCAGTAGCAAAAAAGTCTAGTAGCCTAGTAAAAGTACAACACAAGAGTAACCCTATAACCAACTGGTACCTTTGTTGGGAATCATGTGCTCAATGTTTACATTGTGTACTCAAACACAGCACCAGTGGTTAACTTAGCAAACATATGCACAGAATACCCATTGTTGCAGTATTTACAGAAGTTTAAAAATTCACTTTTTTAAGATTTTAAGAATTCAAGTTATGTCTTTACCATAAGCATTCAATGTTGGTTAGTTTTAAAACAATAACATGGAATTACTGAATCGAAAATAGCAATTGTAGGTAAGCCGCCATCATTACTTGAACCATTTAGTTTATTTGTTGTATGCCCTCAAATAGCAACAAATAAAGTCATCATGATTTTGACGGAACAGGATAAATTAGCAAAACAAACAGATTGCAAAACATCACAAAATGTATATGAATATGGTGAACTGCTGGAAGCACCAGACCATGAAAATTATGATATATAATATGATAATCATGTTTATCCCAGTAAACGGAAAAACCAGGGGGCGTTAACACATGGATAATTGTCAGATTACCTCACCCTCGGGTTAATGGAGCTATTTTGATGTATTTTCGATGAAAGTGATAAAAATTTACCGGTGAAAATATAATAACATGTTTATTAGATTGGTGGTGGATGTGGCGCTCAATTAGAGGTTTTACAGTATGTACAAAACTATTTAAAATGTTGTTTTTCATAACATACAATCAAACTCATTTATTTTTCTTTCTGGGTTAGGGTACTACGCTCCTTACATCTAAATAGACAAACATGGAAAACACAAAAATCTAATATCTTGAAGGTGGTTTCCCTTCTCCATTCTACCACTCACCAGCAGTATCACACAAGACATATGTACTTTACTGAACTAATAATCACCCAAGTGTGCAATAATACTAGTAAAATTTAATTCTGAGTGAACTTTCCATACTGGCCCTCATGTGAAGTTGTAATGTAAATGCGAAACAACAAAGACAGAAGCAGGTGTAGAACCAAAATAACACCTCTTTGCAACTGTTATGTTTCAGCACAAAACCATTTATTTGTTTTGCTCGGTCTACCACACCAACCGCCAAAAAGCAACTAACTTCAAAGCAAGGCACAACCAAAAAGTACAGAAAATCAGGCAATCAAATAACCAAAGTAATAAAAAATCTGGTACCTCTAAATACTACAGGACGCTTGGACAGCTTGGATCGCTTGGTTTGCTTAGATCGCTTACTATACTTCGTAATTACAAAAGCCATAATATTAATGTTAGGGTTGGATTTAAAGTTAGTTCTGGGGTTGAGATTAGTGTTTAAAACATGGTTAAAATTACTTTCTATAACAATCTAAGTGATCCAAGCGGTCCTGTAGTATTTAGAGGCACCCTAAAAACCAGCTAGTATCCAGATATCCAAAGAATTTTTATTAATGGCATAATAATAAAAACTTTACACAACATTATCTAACATTCCTGGAAGTCAAGGTCATGGACCGAAAATAAGATTGAAGATTTAAATCAGACTTCTTGGAAATTATTTAAGAGGTATATTCATTATTTAAAGGCTTCTATTGAAACCAAAATAGGCGCTCCTCTACCACCCCACACCAAGCTTATTAATAATTTCTTTTTCTTTTTTGGAACGTGATACGCGATACCAGAATCTGCTCAGTATCGACCTTTTTTCAATGACAACAATCTTTTTTTTCCTTTGCTGCAGAGGATACTATACAGTTTAAAAAGAAAGTATTGGTTTCCAAAAAAAGATTCTGGTATCGGGTATCGACCTCTAAAAATGAAAAAGGTTCTCTCAAGTAGACTTAACTCGATACCACACAGCTGGGCAACATTAAAAGGGGGGAAAGAGGGAAGAAGGAAAACTGCTTACCACAACTTTTAACCCTGCACTTAACACTAATCTAAACCCCAGAACTAACCCAATGTTTAAAACTAACTTTAAGTTTAAAACTCAAACTTAAATGCCCTAATATTCATTATAGTGTGCAGTTTCCCTCCTTTCCGCCTTCCCGCTTTCCCTCCTTTTAGTTTTCCCTACACAGCTTCTATCGTACAGTACCTCTAAATACTACAGGAACGATTGGACCGCTTGGATCGCATGGAGTGCTTGAATCATTTGGAGCACTTGAATCGCTTACCGGTACTATACTTCGTAATTACAAAAGCCATAATACAGTGGTTCTCAAACTTTTTAGAGTTGGGACCCACTATTAATTACCACAATTTATGGCGACCCACTTAACTTTATATATAGTTGTTGTTGGTTTCTAGGTTACGCTATCATTGCAAAGAAACACACCTCTGGGATCACGCCACGATTCAAGATTGTGTGATGTCACAATTGTGATAATTTCCCCTTGATTTTTGTATAGGAAATAGCCAGTATAGTTAATCAGAGCTTTCTATAACCTTTCACGACCCACCAAGATTCCTTTTGGTGGGTCGCGACCCATAGTTTGAGAAACGCTGCCATAATATTAATGTTAGGGTTAGGGTTACAGTTAGTTCTGGGGTTGAGATTAGTGTTTGGGACAGGGTTAGAATTACTTTCCATAGCAATCTAAGTGATTCAAGCGCTCCTGTAGTATTTAGAGGAACCCTCTACCGTACCGGTACCTTATTAGGTGAGTTGGTGGGATTTCCCTTGGACTTGGTCTATAAGCTTCGGACTTAAATTCAGATTTATGGATGTTATGAAATATTCCAAAATTAAAGGTGACTTTGGCGACAAAACAAAATATTCCAGACTACAATTTTTTTTTTAAATAATCAAACTTTAAAAACAAAAATGTAAATAAATTGTCAGTATCACCAACTACATTTTATCATAGACGTACGATGTTTATTTATACGCTATAAATATAAAGATCATCTGTTTATTATCTATAATACCTGTACGATTATAACTTTTTGCTTAAAAACACTTTATTGTCTTTCCGTAATCCGTATCTTCGTAATTTTGTTAAATACTAAACTGAAAACTGGGATATCAGATTTGGGAAAACACCAAAAATGGATAAATGCATTTTAGCCATAGATATCTTTGATTTAACGCTAAACGAATAAAGAGGCGAGAGTAAGTTCAGTCGTGTGGGCGAATGGTTAACGCGACAGATACATTTACCTTCCCCCATATAAAAACGCCCTAGTGACGTGTACATCATTGGTTCGAAAATTAGCTCAGTAAAAAAAAAGACGAGGGTAACTTCAGTCAAAGCTGGGTGACTACTGCTATAAAAATCAAAGAAATTGAGTTATAAATTCTGTCTGTCGGCTTAGTTTGTTAGTTTAGTGTGACGCCTTACAACCGAAAGGTTGCAGGTTCGAAACAGGTCGCTAGCTAGTTTGTGCGTCCTTGGGCAAAGCACTTAACGAACATTTCCTGAAGCAAGCGGATTAATGGGTTCAACTCAATTTAAGAAACTTGTAATTATCATACACAACACAATGCAATAGCTCCGGTAACCCGACGGTGGGCGCGAGGTGATCTGACGATTGCCCGTATGTTAACCCCCTTGGCTTTTGCCATTGACGGGGATAAACATAAATATATCCTATATTCTGAAAGACATTGCCGTAGAGGTCCGCCCGATTGAGCGAATCATTCGTTGTAAAATTATTTTTCTACTGTCTATGTTTGGCAGGCGTAACTCCCATTATACTTGCGACTGAATTCAGGTATTTATGAACATTTACATTCCACCCTCTAAACAATGGTACAACTCAAAGTTCACGAAAACCATCTAACATTAATAAAGATGTGACGTAATTTTGTATATACTGTGTAGGTTCAAACAGTCGTAACTCCCCTTATATGCTTCCGACTTAATTCATGTGGAAGTATTTTTGAACATCTATATTTTACCCTTAAACGATGGTACAACTAGATTTTACTGACATGTGGGGGCAATTGGTTTAAATCAGTGGTTCCCAACCTGTCGTACGCGTACCACTAGTGGGTCTTTCACGAAGGTCTTCCAGGTGGTACGCGAGTAGATTCTGTTTTGTTTTTTTCGACCGAAAGGAGTTATTAGTTCAGGTGGGGTTGATTTTGAGTTTTTTGAAGCCGTCGTCGTGGTAAGGTACGTTTTTTTTGCCACGCATCGACCAGCTAGTGGAAAATTATCTTGTTCTTCTTGTGACTGGTGGTGAAAAAAACAATTCTATGCACCTCGCATAGTATAAATACCTGTTATGACGTCATAAATGGTGGAAACATTTTTTGACCGCCTTCGGCGCGCGTAACTTATGTATAGGTGGTATGCGAGCACTGCATAAAACCTCGAAATGGTACGTGAGTGGAAAAAGGTTGGGAACCACTGGTTTAAACTCACAAAATCGGAGAATAATAACAAAGATGTAACGTTATTTTACATATACCGTGTAGGTTCAAACATTCGTAACTCCCCTTATTCCTCCGACTGAATTCAGTTCAAGGTATGTATGAACATTTGAATTTCACCCTCTAAACGGTGGTATAACTAGATTTTTCCCAGCATGTGGGGGCAAATGGTTTGAATTCACGAAAACCAGCATTCAATAATAAAGATGTGACGTCATGTTCCATGTACCGTGTAGGTTCAAACAGTCGTAACTCCCCTTATACTTCCGACTGAATTCAGTTAGAGGTATGTATAGACATATACATTTCACCCTCTAAATGACGGTACAACTATGTTTTATCAATTATATGTATGCCGAATGTAGAGTCATGTATTGTGGAAACGTGTCAGTTTAACATGGCGCTATCACGCCATTCAATGTATCAAATTAGGAAATAATTACATTACCCACACTGTAAAAGTTAAAGGCAATCCTAATGTGGACACATGGTATTTTGAAATGTCATTCTCGATTACTATTAACTTTATCCGATATTCACGAACACTAACAGCTCTATTAACAATTGGCACAAACTCATTGTTCGCACAGATAAGAGATATACTACTAATTCGACAGAACAGGCGAGAAACCTTGCGCGAGAGAGGTCAACAAATTATAGAGAGAAAAAAGTATTTTTAAACCAGCCAATCATCGTGTAGATTGGTGCTGCTTGAAATTTTGGCGGGCGATTTGTGGCTATAAATATGGAAATTTTCTCGGAGATGACCATTACCGATTTAATTAACGCAATGGCTCGAACCAAGCAAACTGCAAGAAAGTCTACCGGTGGAAAGGCTCCACGAAAACAACTCGCTACCAAGGCAGCACGGAAGAGTGCTCCGGCAACTGGTGGCGTCAAGAAGCCTCATCGTTACCGACCAGGAACCGTCGCTCTCCGAGAAATTCGCAGATACCAGAAGTCGACTGAGCTTCTTATCCGCAAGCTTCCCTTCCAACGATTGGTTCGTGAAATCGCCCAGGATTTCAAGACCGATCTTCGGTTCCAGAGCAGCGCTGTGATGGCTCTCCAGGAAGCAAGCGAAGCTTACCTTGTCGGTCTCTTTGAAGACACCAACTTGTGCGCCATTCATGCCAAGCGAGTGACCATCATGCCTAAAGACATCCAACTGGCCCGACGTATCCGTGGTGAACGGGCTTAAACTAACGCTTTCATACCTTCAAACGGCTCTTTTCAGAGCCACCCAATATTTCAAAGAGATTTATATTTGAATGAATTGCCATTTCCTGTAGTAAATACTCCAAACTTACAATTAAAGTTCCAGATTCAGTTTAAGATTTATGTAAATTCCGTGGTAAGTTTTTATGCAAAGTCCGTGGTATACACTAATCTCAACCACAGAACTAACCTTAATTCCAAATCTATGTTAAAAACTAACTTTAATGTCACAATCTTCATTTTATCGTCCAGTTTCCCCCGCTTTCCCTCCTTTTAGTTTTTGCGAGTGTTATATTTGTTGTTTATCTTGTTTTAATGTACCGATCAAGATATACATTTTTTTTATTTTAGCTGCGTTAAAGATGCGATTTTCTTTAAGGTTTGTTTATTGTTATTTATATATGTAGCAACAATGGTTGGATATCAGTTTTTTAATAAAAAATACAGGTATTATCGGACGTCCAATGTACGTTTACAGTAACATCCAGCAAGCGGCCGTTTGCTCTACCATTGGCTTGCCTTTTACTAAAGAAAACATTGCTAGATGATATACTCTCGTATTTTGTTTATATATGTCGCACCTCTGTCGAGTTAGCACTAGACAAAAAAGAGAGGAAGCCAATCAGAACCCGTAGACGCCTTTTTTCATTGTCTTCTCGCTGAAAATTACCATGTGCAAGGCTATAAATTTGAAACAATTTGTGCGTTATTCATCAGTTCTGAAAAGCAACCATGGCACCAACAGGCAAAGGAAGCAAGAAACTTGTCAAGAAGGCGGCACCGTCCGAAGGAAAGAAGAAGCGCCGATCAAAGCGGAAGGAAAGCTTCTCCATCTATGTGTACAAGGTACTGAAGCAAGTGCACCCTGACACTGGTATCTCCAGCAAAGCGATGAGCATCATGAACTCGTTCGTGAACGACATTTTCGAGCGCATCGCATCTGAAGCGTCGAAACTTGCCGGTTACAACAAAAGGTCCACGATCAGCAGTCGGGAAATCCAGACCGCAGTACGGCTTTTGTTGCCTGGTGAGCTTGCCAAGCATGCAGTCTCCGAAGGCACCAAAGCCGTAACCAAGTACACCAGCTCCAAGTAAATCATTAGATTTACTCACATTCTAAACGGCTCTTTTCAGAGCCACCCACATTTTATAAAGAGCATATTGTGTTATGTTCGCGTATCAAATTGTCACTTCATTTAACCGCTAAACGGCTCTTTTCAGTGTTACCCTTAGTTTGCAAACACAACATTGGTTAAAACATTTACACAATCGAATTATGCGTATGCTGGTAAAATATACTAATAAAACGTATTTTAGATTCTGTTCAGATATATTTAACATACCTCACACAACTATGTTAAATCATCCCGACCGAATTGAGCCCTCAATTTTACTGTCCAACTTAAATCAATGATAGTTAGGAGTTGAAGCGTACTTGTACAATGGAAAATTGTCGATTGGTGGTCTTATAGTTGGTGTTTATTTTGCCTTTGTAACACAGCCAGTAGGGAAATTTTGCGGTGTATTGAGTCAGAGGATCCACATCGAGACGTCACAAAATTTAATTATCAGCTTCTAAACAGTAAATATAAAGTACAAATCGAAAAAATAAAGGAACCTTATCCCCTACATTGGGCAAGGGCGAATATAAAAATATAACAAAATCTTGTACAATTTCTATGCACATATTTTAGGTTGAAAACGACCCGATAAGATTACATCGTATGTAGAAGCATAGAATAGAATATTTAGAGTGTTTAAATAAAGTACAGTTACTGTATAAATTTCAAAAACAATTGTCGTTTAAGTTCCCGCCCGAACAATTGGGAAAACATCGTGTCGTGTCATCTCACGGAAGACTATTGAAAGAACTTTTTACCCTTTTACACAAAAACGAGAGAACCTAAGGTACTTTTTTTCTTCTTTCAATTCGACGACGTACGAAGGGCGAATATAAATATAAAACCGACTGACTGATTACTTCATTCTACTCATTGTCAACGAAAGCAATATACTAAAATGTCAGGACGCGGAAAAGGAGGCAAAGGATTGGGAAAGGGGGGCGCTAAGAGACATCGAAAGGTGTTGCGTGATAACATCCAAGGTATTACCAAACCTGCCATTCGTCGACTTGCTCGCCGTGGCGGAGTCAAGCGAATCTCAGGGCTCATCTACGAAGAAACCCGTGGTGTACTGAAGGTATTCTTGGAGAACGTAATCCGTGATGCAGTCACCTACACCGAGCACGCTAAGCGTAAAACTGTCACCGCCCTTGATGTTGTCTACGCTCTAAAAAGACAAGGACGTACTCTGTACGGCTTTGGAGGTTAATTCAGCTAACTTCAATTAACAAACGGCCCTTTTTAGGGCCACCCAATTAATAGAAAGAGATCGAAATATTACATCGCCTGTCTAAGCTTTTATACTAAAGCTAATAACATCATACACTTAGTTTTTTTAGGGTTAAGAAATTAATCCTTTGACGAAGAAAATATCAACAAAAAAACGGTTTTCTATACTTTTTCCAGGACAACACTAAATAAAGGGAAACCGCACACTAAAACCATGGAAACTAATTCTAACCATTCCCCAAACATTAATCTTAACCCCAGAACTTAACCGAACTATAATGCCCTAGGCCTAATCTTTATTTTAGTGTGCAGTCTCCTGCCTTTTAGTTTTCCTTTTACCATACGGCCAGGAAATTTAAGTAGACAATTTGGATTTCTGGTTGTAACGATATGATTGGTCAGCTCTTTTGCAGACTAGTTTTGATTGGTTTATTCAATCTCTCTTCAAGACTTCTTTTCATGCAACGAGTTTTACCAATACTAGTTTTGTACTGCAACAATTTTTCACAATACTAAATCTTCTTTAAAAGTATATTTGTTTTACTATTAAATTTACTATTAGTAGTTTTTACTAAAATTACCCTCTACATTTTTTATTCGGATCTTTCATTTTTAATTCAGGTTTTTTTTAATTCAGGTTTTATTCATCTAAATGGCTCTTTTTAGGTCGCCCAATATTTTTCACAGGTTAAAAACTATTTCGACCCTGTACTAATAATTTAGAATGTAATAGCTTGTGACGTGCTGCATGCTGGTCGGTTTGATGTTCACCTGTTCAGCTCGTTAGTTCGAAATCAGAATTCATGAGTAAAAGTGTTTGAACTTTTTACATGTTAATTTTTTGGTGTACATTCATAAATATCGCTAAACCTCTAGTTTAAACGCCAAATCTTTTTTCAACCCTTCCCTATGGTGACGTTCTATTAGTTCAGTTAGAGGGCGGCGCTTAAATTTTCGAGTAGTTATAAGAATTTTTGG
Organism: Ciona savignyi; assembly: GCA_000149265.1. Classification (NCBI taxonomy): domain Eukaryota; kingdom Metazoa; phylum Chordata; class Ascidiacea; order Phlebobranchia; family Cionidae; genus Ciona; species Ciona savignyi. Next base: position 238,259 of record CH002629.1, on the reverse strand, counting down.
GAGATAAATATAAATATTATAATGAAATAAACTTTTACCACAGTTATCATTAAAGGAACAAGAAAAAACATCGAACAAAATACGCTTACTGATAATAGAAAAATCACGGAGGAAAATCAAGTGTCATATCTATTAGATTATTGTCATGTCAATGAGAGATGGCGTTCAATTAGAAGTTTAACGGTAATTATTTTAGTTAATAATGGTTTTCGATTTACAAATTACTGTTACATTTCTTTAAAGTAAAATTTATTAATAAAGTCAAAATTGTATTCTAGTTTTCTAAATTTAAATATTTAGTCCGAAGCTACACGAATTGTGAATAAACCAAAAAAAGACAAACGAGAGAACCTATCCGATGGTCGATTTTGCTCTACTTTTTAGTTCAATAAGATTAGCATATTGATGGCTATAAAAGAGAAAACGGTGATGCAATGTTCATCAGTTCAAACGAGCAACCATGGCACCAACAGGCAAAGGAAGCAAGAAACTAGTCAAGAAAGCGGCACCGTCCGAAGGAAAGAAGAAGCGCCGATCAAAGCGAAAGGAAAGCTTCTCCATCTATGTATACAAGGTACTAAAGCAAGTACACCCTGACACTGGTATCTCCAGCAAAGCGATGAGCATCATGAACTCGTTCGTGAACGACATTTTCGAGCGCATCGCATCCGAAGCGTCAAAACTTGCCGGTTACAACAAGAGGTCCACGATCAGCAGTCGGGAAATCCAGACCGCAGTTCGACTGTTGCTGCCTGGTGAGCTTGCCAAGCATGCAGTTTCCGAAGGCACCAAAGCCGTCACCAAGTACACCAGCTCCAAGTAAATCGTTTTCCACAAACCACAAACGGCTCTTTTTAGAGCCACCCATTTTATGAAAGAGAAATACATGAATTAACATTAAAAAATTAGCGCAGTTACTTTAAGATGGACGTTGTGAATAAATTGTATGGTATTCTTAAGTTGTTCTATGCACTTATACAGATCATGTATTCAAAATACCGAAGAAATATTTATTTTACCAAATTTAGCAACAACCTGCACTGTAAAACGTAAAAATCTCAACATAATTCCCGCGCTTTTTGAATTAATCTAACGGTACTTGGTATAGAGCAGTTAAAATTGCGCGCTTATGATTTACATACTACACCTGTGAATTAAAAAATAAAAGCGCGCCAAATTTTAAATATTAGGCGGGAAAGTCAATTTATATGCTCCACATCATGAAGTTAACACGATAATATGCAGTTTGTTTGTTGGTTTAATGAAGAATTATTTTCTATCGCTTTTAACCGAGGAACAATGATTTAAACAAATTTAAAATGTTGATTATTGCAAATATTACCACTTGACTACAGAACGGCATTGTAATTGTTAAGACGTCTTATAAACCCACATCTAAAGAGAATATGCCATGCAAACTTAAACGGCTCTTTTTAGAGCCAGCCAATTTTCAAGAGCTCAAAACATAACCAATTTAAGAGAAAGCGCGCCAAATTTTAAATAATTGGCGGGAAAGCGAAACTCACCGCGCCACTCATGACGTTACACGCAAATTGGCAGTTTGTTGGTTTAATAAAAAAAAATTTCCCTCTTTTTGAATTAATCCATGTAGATTTTAACAAAAATAAAAATGTTTCTCAAATAGCGTTGGACATGCCTAACATTATAAAAAAACGGTACATTTAGTAATTTATAGCATTACTGGATATTGCGAAAATTTCCATTTGCCTGAATCGCTTCGGAAACGTTAACATTTTTAAACGACGGTGTTGTGAATGTATGGACGCTTTATTAACCCACCGCTTATGACATTGGACATACCTAGCTATGCATTTCACTTGTTACTCTTTTTAAAAATGGGGTGGCTCTAAAAAGAGCCGTTTGGTGGTGGTGGTGGTTGTAGAACCGAGGTGTTTAATCTTTTTTCTGGGTCTTCTTGGGCAACAATACAGCTTGGATGTTGGGAAGGACTCCACCCTGAGCGATTGTCACTTTTCCAAGTAACTTGTTTAATTCCTCGTCGTTTCGAACAGCCAACTGGAGGTGTCTTGGGATGATTCTGGACTTCTTGTTGTCGCGAGCGGCGTTACCTGCCAACTCAAGAACTTCGGCGCTCAGGTATTCGAGCACAGCTGCAAGGTAGACTGGTGCTCCAGCGCCAACACGCTCAGAGTAGTTGCCATTGCGCAAAAGTCTGTGCACACGACCAACTGGGAACTGAAGACCAGCTCTTGATGAACGGCTCTTCGGCTTCGCCTTGGATTTACCTCCTTTGCCTCGTCCTGACATTTTTTCTTTAGCAGTAGATGGTAGATTGGTAGAATTTAAAATGCTCGAGTAAGCGATGTGTGAGTAAAGTATCTCGACGATTCCTTATATAGACTCCAGCATTGTCGAATCCATCTAGAGAGAGTACAGAAAAAAGTTTAAAGTGAGTTGAACAAATAGCTCAAGTAATGAATGAAATCTCTTATTTAAAGTCGGGAAAGGATAATGGCTTTATAAATCTAAAAGGGAGAAAATTGCAGTTTCAATAATCTCTCCGACTAAAGGAGACTCGGGATTGTAGCATTATTTATAATATATACTTGTTTCGACGCCATAACAGGCATATTGTCTCCAACACAATCGGGCCAATTGCCGTAAAAATAAATAGTCAATGGAAAAGTGTCATGGAAGGTAATACGCCTTTGTTTTGTTCGATTAATGCTGAAGCCAAACCAACTATAAAAAGTATATTTAGGTTTATTTGTGCGTGCATACGCCTTGCTTTCCGCACTTTTCCAGTTTGCTTATGATTTTACCACAAGCGCATCATTATACTGCGGACAATAAATAGGATTCCAATCGGTTTCGGAACAAAAAGTAAGTCAAGCTTATGTTAGAAGTATAAAGTGTGATGAGTATTATCGCATACAAATTGCCACCGAGTTAAATTTTGTTTGATTTTGCAATAATGGGCACGAAACTTTTATCACTATCGTAAAGGCGATTCGCTTTAAAAGACACCCGGGTTCTATCTAGACCAGTAATTTTCAACCTTTTTGCTGCACTGGAACCCCATGGAAACATTCTACTGACTTGAGGAACCCCTGTTCAATAATTTGATTGTCTTATGTACAAAAAGCATTTAAATTTAATGTTTATTCATTCAAAATTAAAAGTTGCGGAACCCCTGGACTGTATTGGCGGAACCCTAAAGTTCCGCAGAAGCCTGGTTGAAAACCACTGATCTAGACCAAAGCGCAGCGAGTCTTTTTTTCTTCGATCTCTCGTTTTAGTCTGATTAAAATTTGCATACCGGTTGCTATAAGAGCACATTCGACGGGCGTTTAAATACATTCTATCGCGAACACCCCACAACCATGTCGTCAAATGCAAAGATATCTGCACCCAAGAATGCTGAACCGACCCACCCCAGTTACAATGAGATGGTTAAGGCGGCGATCGCTGCTCTAAAGAGTAAATCCGGTAGCTCTCGCCAGGCCATCGTAAAGTATGTTGTTGCCACCTATAAGTTGAAGGAAGATTCCACCAACACGTACGTCAACAAAACTTTGAAGCAACTTGTTGTCAAAGGAGAGATTGTTCAGACCAAGGGGGCGGGGGCCTCAGGATCGTTCAAGATTCCCAAACCTGTAGCTGATGCGGCTAAAAAAACTGCAGCAGCTAAGAAATCCGCCGCTTCCAAGAAAACCACGGCCACCAAAAAGAAAGTTGCTACCCCATCCAAGGCTAAAAAAGCAGTTGCCAAGAAAGCCACCCCTAAGAAACCGGCTGCCAAAAAGACAACTGTAAAGAAGCCTGCTGCCAAAAAGACCGCTGTTAAGAAGACACCCAGCAAAAAAAACGGTTAAGCCAAAGAAGCCTGTGGCAAAAAAACCTGCAGCGAAGAAAGCATCGACCAAAAAGTCAACTAAGAAATAAATTAAACTCGTGTGGAAATTCCATGCAAACTAAACGGCTCTTTTTAGAGCCACCCAAGTTAAAAATAGAGATTTCGTTTGATGATAGTTAATAATCTCGAATTGAAATTATTTTTGTCCAGTAGGGTTCGAATTTTGTAGAAGTTCGAAAGAAATAAATTAAACTCGTGCGGAAATTCCATGCAAACTAAACGGCTCTTTTTAGAGCCACCAAACTTTACAAAAGGGAAATACTTGTGTGTGTTTGGCGGTAAACGTGCTCTTATTTTATGTAAGAAGCTTGACATAATTTTTGCATCAAAGCGCGCAATCTTTTGAATATTGGGCGGGAAAGTTCTGAAGTGCCCCACGTCACAAGTGCCTGTTCGTTTCCTGATTTAATGAAAATATTTTTTTTATAAAAAAAAGTGGTATAGATTTTAGTACCCTCTATTTATTTATTTTGGTATGCACCCCCCAATATATTGTATACCATTGGTCTACTTTTACGATTAACAGAAAATCAACATATATATAAATGGGTGGCCCCAAGCATTATTTGATATTTTTCCTTTCTGTTTATAGTTAGTCGCAAATTTATTTTTTGAGCCACACGTTCGGTCCGAATTAAATGGCCAATATTAAGGTACTTTTAAAAGCCTTAAATGTTAATATTGAATCATCATTTCTATTTATAAATTTTGGTTGGATCTAAAAATACACTTAGGATAGGATAGGATAGGATAGGATATTCATGTTTATCCCCGTGAATGGGAAAACCCCAGGGGTTATCACACGGGCAATCGTCAGATCACCTCGCGCCCATCGTCGGGTTACCGGAGCTATTGCAGTGTGTTGTATGTGATAGACACGTTCCTTCAATTTGGTAGAACCCATTAATCCGCTGGGTTCAGGCAATGTCCGTAAAGTGCCTTGCCCAAGGACACAACCGACTAGCTAGCGACCAGTTTCGCACCTGCAACCTTTCGATTGAAAGGCGACGCACTTAACCGCTAGACCATCGGGCCGGACGATTACTTGGTAGATATAAAAAGAGCCGTTTAAGCTTGATTGAAACTAACGATTCACTTAAAACTAATGTAGATGGTGCCTTTGAAGACTTAATTCATGGCAAGTATACAAGACAGCAAAACTTGAATTGCGGTCTGGAAATATCATTCACAAACGAGTTCATATTAACTAATGAAAAAAATGAGGTAAAAAGTTGTATCAGATAATATCCTGGAATACTGTTAATATCCTGGAATACTATTAACAATCAAAAACTTTAGGTACTGTTCATTACGATGCTTTAATTGGACAAATAGACGATCAGCAATACTGACAAATGACAAATCAAAAACAAATAAATCTGTGTAAAAAAATTTTTGAACCGCATTTTAGCTTAATTGGCTTAAAATAGCTTAAATTGGACAAAACAGAGTTACCAATCAAATAGGTATATTAAATTGAAGTTTTATAATAGAATAATTGACATTTTGTATTACATATAATAATAACTTTTCTATCCTTTATTAAATAAAATATTTAATATTCTGGGTAGTTTGAATTTGGAAATCCCACAAAGTAATCTATTGTCCTTTCTTTCCCAAAACGAGTGAGGCTCGTAATTGGTTCAATCACTTTTCTTTTTTTCCTTTTTGTTTCTCTTTTGATAGATTCGACAATCTTAGGGTCTATATAAACAATCGTCGAGATATTTTACTCACACATCGCTTACCAAAGCATTTCAAGTTGGACAACCCAACAATATACTGCTAAAGAAAAAATGTCAGGACGAGGCAAAGGAGGTAAATCCAAGGCCAAGCCAAAGAGCCGATCATCAAGAGCTGGTCTTCAATTCCCAGTTGGTCGTGTGCACAGGCTTTTGCGCAACGGCAACTACTCTGAGCGTGTTGGCGCTGGAGCACCAGTCTACCTTGCAGCTGTACTCGAATACCTGAGCGCCGAAGTTCTTGAGTTGGCAGGTAACGCCGCTCGCGACAACAAGAAGTCCAGAATCATCCCAAGACACCTTCAGTTGGCTGTTCGAAACGACGAGGAGTTGAACAAGTTGCTTGGAAAAGTAACAATCGCTCAGGGTGGAGTCCTTCCCAACATCCAAGCTGTATTGTTGCCCAAGAAGACACAGAAAAAAGATTAAACACCTTGGTTTTAACAACAACCACTATTAAAACGGCTCTTTTTAGAGCCACCTCATTTTTTAAAAAGAGGCTCAATGCACACAATCTATGTCTTTTCTATAACAAAAACGCAGATGTCCTATTATACGTCATTGCAGTGTATAAGAACAAATATTTCGCAATTAAAATTCAAAGGTGTGTAGTAAAAACATCTTACCAAATATAAATTCTAAAATTTGCCTTGCCATAAAGCATTTATTTAAGAAATGATTTTTTTCCATGTTATTGGTCCCCGAAATTTCTATCTCATTTCTCCAATAAGATGAATGTTTAGAATTTTTGCTAATATGTACCGGCTTTACGGGGAAAAACTAAAAGGAGGGAAACTGCACATTAAATTAAAGATTAGCGCTTAAGAGTTAGTTTTAAACATGGGGTTAGAGTTAGGGTTAGTTCTGAGTTTGATATTAGTGTTTAGAGCAGGGTTAAAATTAATTTCCATGGTTTTAGTTAGCAGTTTCCCGCTTTCCCTCCTTTTAGTATTGTCCGGCTTTACGTAAAGTACAGTTTTTTTAGCGTAAAGCATAAATTTGTGTCGCCTAATATTATTTTTTTGGGTAAAATAAATTATTTCTGCCAACTAAATGGTACGAAGGTAGGCACCACTTAATATGACCACCTTGGGACCAAACCTTTTAAATATCCGAATGGTCATAAAGTCGTCATAACCGCGCCTAGAATCGACGCCGTAAGCGACATGAAGTCTAAATACCGTCCAATTCATCATTTAGTTTTGTCAATTTTTTGTTTGCTCAATGAAAACACGAAGCAGGACCTTAGTTAAAAATTTGAAAACCGGAAAAAACGGCAAAACGACATTCGTTAAAATAATCAATTATTAAATTTCGGTATATTTAGACGTGGCCGCTTAAACCCACATAAAAAATAAATAAAAATGGAAAAAATAAATATTTATAAAAATTACACTAAGCCTCGAAGAAAAGTGTGCGGTAAAGTGACGGAGAAATTCCGCACCATACCAAATTGATCATGTTATCCGTGGTCCTAATAATCGGCGCCGACTGTATATTAATTTTTTTTATATAGATTGAGTCTCAGTTATCACCTTTTACCAAAATCGTAAAATAGCGCGAATTCAACTGGGAGGAAAAGTTCATGTGCGAGAGAATTTAACTAATTTATGAAAAAAGAAATTTGGGCGCCATTCTTTAAACTAGCCAATCATCGTCCAGATAAAATTGGCGGGAGTTGTTCGGCTATAAATACTCTAGATTTTCAACATCTTGACACAGTACGAAATTATCAACGAAATGGCACGAACAAAGCAAACTGCAAGAAAGTCTACCGGTGGAAAGGCTCCACGAAAACAACTTGCCACCAAGGCAGCACGGAAGAGTGCTCCAGCAACTGGTGGCGTCAAGAAGCCTCATCGTTACCGACCAGGAACAGTCGCTCTGCGAGAAATTCGTCGATATCAGAAGTCAACTGAGCTTCTTATCCGCAAGCTTCCCTTCCAACGATTGGTTCGTGAAATTGCCCAGGATTTTAAGACCGATCTTCGGTTCCAAAGCAGCGCTGTGATGGCTCTTCAGGAAGCAAGCGAAGCATACCTTGTTGGCCTCTTCGAAGACACCAACTTGTGCGCCATTCATGCCAAGCGAGTGACCATCATGCCCAAAGACATTCAACTAGCCCGACGGATCCGTGGTGAACGTGCTTAAACGAACGCTTTGACTTCTTCAAACGGCTCTTTTCAGAGCCACCCAGTATTTCAAAGAGATTTATATTTGAATGAATTGCCATTTCCCGTAGTAAATAGTCCAAAATTTACAATTAAACTAATCAAAGTTGCTAGAATCAGTTTAAGATTTATGTAAATCCGTGGTAAGTTTCATTTCGTTAAGACTACTGTTTTAGAGCAACACTAAAAGGAGGACAACTCCACACTAAAATGCCCTAGACCAGGGAAGTCCAACCTTTTTATTGTAGTGGGCCGCATTGTCACTTAAAAATATTTTAATGGGCCGCAGAACTTATCAAATTTCTAAAATGGGTTCATAAAGAAACAATTAAAAAACATTAATTTATCTTTAAAGATAAGAACAAATAACACACACATAGAAAGACACAAAAAAATATTTCTATAATACAAAGTGAATGAGATTTTTGATATTGTTTTTCCAAATAAAGAGTTTAATTAGGTCAAGATTTAAAGTTCAAAATACTACTTGGAGTAAAAATGACTAGCGGGCCGCACAAAAATCTCAGGCGGGCCGCAGGTTGGACATCCCTGCCCTAGACACAAACCTTAATTCAAACCCTATATTTAAAATTAACTTTAATGTCATAATCTTCATTTTATCGTTCAGTTTTCCCCAGTGTTATATATTTGTTGTTTTATCTTGTTTTAGTTTTAATATACCGGTAACGGTATACATTTTTTTATTTGTACTGCGTTAAAGATGCTATTTTCTTTTTATATGTAGCAACACATGAAATAGTCGGATATCCCAGTTTTAAAATACAGGTAAATACAGGACATTTAATGCGTTTTCAGTAACATCTAGAAAGCGGTCGTTGGCTCAAACATTGGCTATCTTTTACTGTAGGAAAGTAGGAAACATTGCTAAATTTATACTTTTGTGTTTTATTTATATATGTCGCACCTCTGTCGAGTTAGCACTATAAAAAAAGAGAGGGAGTCAATCAGAACTCACAGACGCCTTTTTTTTATTGTCTTCTCGCATTACGATCACGCTAAAATTACCATGTGCGAGGCTATAAATATGAAACAATTGGTGCGTTAGTCATCAGTTCCAAAGAACAACCATGGCACCAACAGGCAAAGGAAGCAAAAAACTAGTCAAGAAGGCTGCACCGTCCGAAGGAAAGAAGAAGCGCCGATCAAAGCGCAAGGAAAGCTTCTCCATCTATGTATACAAGGTGCTGAAGCAAGTGCACCCTGACACTGGTATCTCCAGCAAAGCTATGAGCATCATGAACTCATTCGTGAACGATATTTTCGAGCGCATCGCATCCGAAGCGTCGAAACTTGCCGGTTACAACAAGAGATCTACAATCAGTAGTCGGGAAATCCAGACCGCAGTTCGACTGTTGCTGCCTGGTGAGCTTGCCAAGCATGCAGTCTCCGAAGGCACCAAAGCCGTCACCAAGTACACTAGCTCCAAGTAAATCATTAGTTTCAGTCACCTTCTAAACGGCTCTTTTCAGAGCCACCCAAATTTTGTAAAGAGCATATTGTATTATATGGCATGGAGACGGGCTAGGTGATGTTCGAGATTCAAATTGTCACTTTATTCAACCGCTAAACGGCGTTTTTTGGCGCCAACCTAAAAAAATCACTGTGTAAAACATTTACACAATCGAAGTATGCGTATGCTGGTAAAATATTCTAATATTATCTAAAAGATATATTTAACATATCTCACACAATTATGTTTATTCATCCCAACCGAATTAAGCCCTTCAATTTTACTGTCCAACTTAAATCAATGATAGTTATAGTTAGGACCTGAAGCGTACTTGTACAATGGAAACTTGTCGATTGGTGGTCTAATAAATGGTGTTCATTTTGTCCAGCCAGTAGGGAAATTTTGCGGTGTATTGAGTCAGAGGATCCACATCGAGACGTAACAAAATTTAATTATCAGCTTCTAAACAGTAAATATAAAGTGCAAATCGAAAGAAATAAAGGAACCTTATCCCCTACATTGGGCAAGGGCGAATATAAAAATATAACAAAATCTTGTACAATTTCTATGCACATATTTTAGGTTGAAAACGACCCGATAAGATTACATCGTATGTAGAAGCATAGAATAGAATATTCAGAGTGTTTAAATAAAGTTAAGTTACTGTATAAATTTCAAAAACAATTGTCGTTTAAGTTTCCGCCCAAACCAATTGTCGTTTAGGTTCCCGCCCAAACCAATTGTCGTTTAAGTTCCCGCCCGAACAATTGGGAAAACATCATGCCATGTCATCGTACGAGAGACTATTGAAAGCACCTTTTACCCTTTTACACAAAAACGAGAGCACCTAAGGTACATTTTTTCTTTTAATTCGACGACGTACGAAAGGTGGCTATAAAACCAAAACCGACTAGCTGATAACTTCATTTTACTCAATGTTAACGAAAGAAATCTGCTAAAATGTCAGGACGCGGAAAAGGAGGCAAAGGATTGGGAAAAGGAGGCGCCAAGAGACATCGAAAGGTGTTGCGTGATAACATCCAAGGTATCACCAAACCTGCCATTCGTCGACTTGCTCGTCGTGGCGGTGTAAAGCGAATCTCTGGGCTAATCTACGAAGAAACCCGTGGTGTACTGAAGGTGTTCTTGGAGAACGTGATCCGTGATGCAGTCACCTACACCGAGCATGCCAAGCGTAAAACCGTCACCGCCCTTGATGTTGTATATGCTTTGAAGAGGCAAGGACGTACTCTGTACGGCTTTGGAGGTTAATTCAACTAATTTCAATTCAACAAACGGCCCTTTTAAGGGCCACCCAATTAAGAAAAAGAGATCGAATTATTACATCGCTTTTCCAAGCGTTTATACTGAAGCTAATAACATCATACACTTAGTTTTTTTGAGGATTAAGAATTTAATCCTCTTATAAGGAAGAAAATATAAAAAAAAACGGTTTACTGTATCTTTTCCAGGGCAACACTAAACAAAGGAAAACTGCACACTAGTTCTAACCATTCCCCAAACACAAATCTTAATCCTAGAAAAAACTAACTCTATTACCTAATCTTTATTTTATTGTACAGTTTCCCTCATTTTAGTTTTGCCATACGGTCAGGACGTTTAAAGAGAATTTCTGATTATATCGATATGATTGGTCAGCTCTTTCACAGACTAGTTCTGATTGGTTCATTTAGTCTCTCTCCAAGACTTCTCTCCATGCAACAAGTTTTAACAATACTACTTTTAAAATCTTTTTTTATAAGTAGTGTATATTTGTTAAATTTTACTATTAGTTGTTTTTACTAAAATTTTCCTATACAATTATTATTCCGTTCTTTCATTTTTAATTCAGGTTTTCTACATTCATCTAAACGGCTCTTTTAAGGCCACCCAACATTTTTCACAGTTTAAAAACTATTTCTACCCGGTACTTGTGATTTAGAATGTACTACCTTGTGACGTGCTGCAAGCTGATCGGTTTGATGTTTACCTGTTTAGCTGGTTGGTTAGAAATTAGGATTGATAAGTTAATGTGTGTTTGTTATGCGCCAATGTCTGTCCGTTAAACCTCTATTTTAAACGCCAGATCTTTTTTTTAACCCTTCCGCTGTGGTGGCGTTCTATTAGTTGACTTAGGGAGTGGCGCTCTAATTTTCAAGTAGTTATCATAATTTTTGGGAGATAAATTTATTTAATATAATGAAAAAAATTACCACAGTTATCATGAACAAGAAAAAACATCGAACGAAATACACTTACTGATAATAAAAAAAATCAAATAATGGTTCAAGATTTACAAATTACTGTTACATTTCCTAGTAGAATTTATTATTAAAGGCAAATTATATACCCGCTTGACGACCACCTCGATAACACGACCACCTCATTACCAGGACCACTTCAGTGCGGTCCCAAATAATTTAATGCATTGCACACTGTTTCAATAACACGACCACCCCGGTTTCCAGACCAAAACCGCCATTGTTTGGTCCAAAACCTCAAATTTAACTCCGATAAAGCGACCACACGTGCCCAATAATGTGCTTTTGTCACCAAAATAATAAGTTTAAATTTCTTTTGTGATCAAAACAATAAGATTACATAAGCGCGTACACACACACAAAGAAAATTCTGGCAAACAGAACTGAATTTTATAAGATAAATTATAGAACTAATAGTTGTTTAAAATCATTTTGCAAAAAATAATGGCATTTAGTAAATATTAAGTAAAAAGGCAGACGTTTTGACTTCATAAGACGACAACTTGCTTTAAAGCAAAATTCGCTAACACGACCACCCCGCTAACGCGACCGCTTGATGACGGTCCCGTAGGTGGTCAGGTAAGCGGGGTTCCACTGTACTCCTAGTTTTCTAAATTTAAGTATAGTCCAAAGCTACGCGATTACGAATAAACCAAAAAAAGAGAGAACCTATCCGACCGTCGATTTTACTTAACCCTTCTGTTCGCTTTAGATTAGCATATGGGTGGCTATAAAAGTGAAAACGGTGATGCGATGTTTATCAGTTCAAACGAACAACCATGGCACCAACAGGCAAAGGAAGCAAGAAACTAGTCAAGAAGGCGGCACCGTCCGAAGGAAAGAAGAAGCGCCGATCAAAGCGAAAGGAAAGCTTCTCCATCTATGTATACAAGGTACTAAAGCAGGTACACCCTGACACTGGTATCTCCAGCAAAGCTATGAGCATCATGAACTCGTTCGTGAACGACATTTTCGAGCGCATTGCATCCGAAGCGTCGAAACTTGCCGGTTACAACAAGAGGTCCACGATCAGTAGTCGGGAAATCCAAACCGCAGTTCGACTTTTGCTGCCTGGTGAGCTTGCCAAGCATGCAGTCTCCGAAGGCACCAAGGCTGTCACCAAGTACACCAGCTCGAAATAATTCATTTTGCTCCAACCCACAAACGGCTCTTTTTAGAGCCACCCAATTTTATCAAAGAGACACGTCACCATCACAAAATTAGCGCAGTTACTTTAAGATGGCCGTAATGGATAAATGTTATAGTATTCTCATTTGTCCTGTGCACTTAAACAGATCATGTATTCAAAATACCGGAGAAATATTTATTTTACCAAATTTAGGAACAACCTGTACTGTAAAACGAAAAAAATCCAAAATAATTCCGGCGCTTTTTGAATGATTTTAACGGTACTTGATATAGAGCAGTTAAAATTGCGCGTTTATGGTTTATTATTAAAAAAAAATACGAAGGCACTCTTAGTAATTTGCAGCATTACTGGTTATTGGGAAAATTCCCACTTGTCTTAATCGCGCCGTAAACGTTGGAATTTCTAATGACGACTTTGTAACTTATTTGACGCGTCATGAACCCACACATAATGATAATATGACATGCAAACTTGAACGGCTCTTTTTTTAGAGCCAGCCAACTTAAAAAAATATATTCATGTTGAATAGTATAAGAATATTTTCTACTTTTAGTGTGTGTTGAGCGGTAAAATTCTAAACAGCTTCCATGTAATATACAAGAGCACAACAAAACATAACCATTTTAAAAACAAAGCGCCCCAAATTTTAAATATTGGGCGGGAAAGCGAAACTGACTTTTTCACATCATGACGTTTACACGAAAATTGGCAGTTTGTTTCCTGAACTAATAAAGAATTATTTTCCCTCGTTTTAAATTAATCCCTGTAGATTTTACCAAAAATGTTTCTCAAATAGACATTAGAAATGCCTGTTGTTGCCTGGTGAGCTTGCCAAGCATGCAGTCTCTGAAGGCACCAAAGCCGTCACCAAGTACACCAGCTCCAAGTAAATCGTTTTGCACAAACCACAAACGGCTCTTTTTAGAGCCACCCATTTTATGACAGAGAAATACATGAATTTCCATTACAAAATTAGCGCAGTTACTTTAAGATGGACGTTGTGGATAAATTGTATGGTATTCTTAAGTTGCTCTGTGCACTTATACAGATCATGTATTCAAAATGCCAAAGAAATATTTATTTTACCAAATTTAGCAACAACCTGTACTGTAAAACGTAAAAATCTCAACATAATTCCCGCGCTTTTTGAATGAATCTAACGGTACTTGGTATAGAGCAGTTAAAATTGCGCGCTTATGATTTAAAAATGAAAGCACGCCAAAGTTTAAATATTAGGCGGGAAAGTCAATCTATATGCTCCACATCATGAAGTTAACACGAAAATATTGCAGTATTGTTTGTTGGTTTAATGAAGAATTATTTTCTATCGTTTTTAACCAAGGAGCCATGATTTAAACAAATTTAAAATGTTGATTATTGCAAATATTACCACTTGATTACAGGACGGCATTGTAAATGTTAAGACGTCTTATAAACCCACACTTAATGAGAATATGACATGCAAACTTAAACGGCTCTTTTTAGAGCCAGCCAACTTACGAGAGCTCAAAACATAACCATTTTAAAAAGAAAGCGCGCCAAATTTTAAATATTTGGCGGGAAAGCGAAACTCACCGCCCCACTTCATGACGTTGGACGGAAATTGGCAGTTTGTTGGTTTAATGAAAATGTTCCCTCTTTTTGAAATAATCAATGCAGATTTTAACAAAAATAAAAATGTTTCTCAAATAGCGTTGGAAATGCCTTTCATTATTAAAAATCGGTACATTTAGTAATTTGTAGCATTACTGGATATTGCGAAAATTTCATTTGCCTGAATCGCCTCGGAAACGTTAACATTTTTAAACGACGGTGTTGTGAAGGTATGGACGCTTTATTAACCCACCGCTTATGACATTGGAACATACCTAGCTATGCATTTCACTTGTTACTCTTTTTAAAAATGGGGTGGCTCTAAAAAGAGCCGTTTGGTGGTGGTGGTTGTAAAACCGAGGTGTTTAATCTTTTTTCTGGGTTTTCTTGGGCAACAAAACAGCTTGGATGTTGGGAAGGACTCCACCCTGAGCGATTGTTACTTTTCCAAGCAACTTGTTTAATTCCTCGTCGTTTCGAACAGCCAACTGGAGGTGTCTTGGGATGATTCTGGACTTCTTGTTGTCGCGAGCGGCGTTACCTGCCAACTCAAGGACTTCGGCGCTCAGGTATTCGAGCACAGCTGCAAGGTAGACTGGTGCTCCAGCGCCAACCCGCTCAGAGTAGTTGCCATTGCGCAAAAGTCTGTGCACACGACCAACTGGGAACTGAAGACCAGCTCTTGATGAACGGCTCTTCGGCTTCGCCTTGGATTTACCTCCTTTGCCTCGTCCTGACATTTTTTCTTTAGCAGTAGATGGTAGATTGGTAGAACTTAAAATGCTTGAGTAAGCGATTTGTGAGTAAATTATCTCGACGATTCCTTATATAGACTGTGGCATTGTCGAATCCACCTAAAGAGAGTACAGAAAAAAGTTTAAAGTGAGTTAAACAAATAGATCATGAATAAAAAGAAATCTCTCATTTAAAGTCGGGGAGGGATAATTGCTTTATAAATCTAAATAGAAGAAAATTTGCAGTTTCAATAATCTCTCCGACTATGCCGACTAAAGGAAAGCATTATTTATAATATATTCTTGTTTCGACACCATAACAGGCATATTGTCTTCAACAAAATCGGTCCGATTGCCGTAAAAATAAATTTCCAATGGAAAATTGTCGTGGAAGTTAATACGCCTTGCTTTCCGTACTATTCCAGTTAGCGTACGATTCTACCACAAGCGCATCATTATAAAGCGGACAATAAATAGGATTCCAATCGGTTTCGGAACAAAAAGTAAGTCAAGCTCATGCTAGATGTATGAAGTGTGATGAGGGTTATGGCATATAAATTGCCACCCAGTTAAATTTTGTTTGATTTTGCAATAATGGGCG
The DNA here is from genome assembly GCA_000149265.1 of Ciona savignyi. Taxonomy (NCBI): domain Eukaryota; kingdom Metazoa; phylum Chordata; class Ascidiacea; order Phlebobranchia; family Cionidae; genus Ciona; species Ciona savignyi. The sequence continues at coordinate 222,638 of CH002629.1, read as the reverse complement.
CGAAAATTTTATCAGTATCGTAAAGGCGATTACGCTTTAAAGAACTTTAGCTAGGTCTAGACCAAACCGCAGCGAGTCTTTTTTCTTCGTTCTCTCGTTTTAGTCTGATTAAAATTTGCATACCGGTTGCTATAAGACCACATTCGACGGGCGTTTAAATACATTCTATTACGAACATCTCACAACCATGTCGTCAAATGCGAAGAAACCTGCACCCAAGAAGGCTGAACCGACGCACCCCAGTTACAATGAGATGGTGAAGACGGCGATCACTGCTCTAAAGAGTAGATCCGGTAGCTCTCGCCAGGCCATCGTAAAGTATGCTGTTGCCACCTACAAATTGAAGGAAGATTCCGCCAACACGTTCGTCAACAAAACTTTGAAGCGACTTGTTGTCAAAGGAGAAATTGTTCACACCAAGGGGGCGGGCGCTTCAGGATCGTTCAAGATTCCTAAACCTGTAGCTGATGCGGCCAAAAAAACTGCAGCAGCTAAGAAATCCGCCGCTTCCAAGAAAACCACGGCCACCAAAAAGACAGTTGCTACCCCATCCAAGGCTAAAAAAGCAGTTGCCAAGAAAGCCAGCCCTAAGAAACCTGCTGCTAAAAAGACAACTGTAAAGAAGCCAGCTGCCAAAAAAACCGCTGTTAAGAAAACACCCAGTAAAAAGTCGGTTAAACCAAAGAAGCCTGTCGCAAAAAAACCTGTAGCGAAGAAAGCATCGACCAAAAAGACAACTAAGAAATAAGTTAAACACGTATGGAAATTCCATGCAAACTAAACGGCTCTTTTTAGAGCCACTCAAGTTAAAAATAGAGATTTAGTTTGATGATAGTTAATAATCTTGAATTGAAATTATTTTTGTCCAGTAGGGTTGAATTTTGTAGAAGTTCGAAAGAAATAAATTAAACTCGTGCGGAAATTCCATGCAAACTAAACGGCTCTTTTTAGAGCCACCCAACTTTAAAAATAGGGAAATACTTTTTAATAGTATTATAATATTTTATACTTTAAGGGTGCGTTTGGCTGTAAACGTGTTCTTAATTTATGTTAGGAACTTGACATATTTTTTTGCATCAAAGCGCCCTATCTTTTGAACATTAGGCGGGAAAGTTCTGAACTGCGCCACGTCACAAGTTCCTGTTCGTTTCCTGATTTGATGAAAATATTTCTCTCGCTTAATAAAGTGGTATAGATTTTAAAACCCTCTATTTAGTGATTTTCGTATGCATCCCCCAACATATTGTATACCATTGGTCCACTTTAAATTTTTACGATTCACAGAAAATTAACATATATATAAATGGGTGTACAAAAGCCAACCAACCAGTCCTGTTCTAACGCAAATCATCTTCATCTCGGAGCACTAAATATACAAGGCCCCAAGCATTATTTGATATTTTTCCTTTCTGTTTATCGTTAATTGCAAATTTATTTTCTGAGCCAGACGTTTGTACCGAATTAAATGGCCAATATTGAGGTACTTTTAAAGACTTAAATATTAACATTGAATCATCATTTCTATTTATAAATTTTGGGCGATCTAAAAATACATTTTTGGGTAGATATAAAAAGAGCCGTTTAAGCTTGATTGAAACTACTGATTCACTTGAAACTGATGTAGATGGTGCCTTCGAAGACTGTATTCTTTGCAAGTATGCAAGGCAGCAAAACTTGAATTGCGTTCTGAAAATATCATTCACGAACGAGTTCATATTAACTAATGAAAAAAAAACAGGTATAAACTTGTTTCAGATAATAAAATATCCTAGAATACTGTTAAAAATCAAAAATTAATTCCCACTTTTTTGAGAACGATTGTACGGACAAAAAAATATTTACTATTTATATAGAAATATTAACTTTCCGTTTTATTACAAAAGAATTAACAACATGTATTGCATATAATGATAACATTTCTATTTTTAATCGAAGAAAATATTTACTATACTGCGTAGTTTGAATTTGGAAAACCCACAAAGTCATCAATTGTCCCTTCCTAAAACGAGAGAAACTCGTAATTGGTTCACTCATTTTTCCTTTTTTTGTCTGTATTCTCTTTTAGTGGAATTCGACAATACTTGCGTGTATATAAAGAATCGTCGAGAAAATTTACCCACACATCGCTTACCCAAGCATTTTAAGTTGTACAACCCAACAATCTACTGCTAAAGAAAAAATGTCAGGACGAGGCAAAGGAGGAAAATCCAAGGCCAAGCCGAAAAGCCGTTCATCTAGAGCTGGTCTTCAATTCCCAGTTGGTCGTGTGCATAGGCTTTTGCGCAATGGCAACTACTCTGAGCGTGTTGGCGCTGGAGCACCAGTCTACCTTGCAGCTGTGCTCGAATACCTGAGCGCCGAAGTTCTTGAGTTGGCAGGTAACGCCGCTCGCGACAACAAGAAGTCCAGAATCATCCCAAGACACCTTCAGCTGGCTGTTCGAAACGACGAGGAGTTAAACAAGTTGCTTGGAAAAGTAACAATCGCTCAGGGTGGAGTCCTTCCCAACATCCAAGCTGTATTGTTGCCCAAGAAGACCCAAAAGAAAGATTAAACGACTTCGGTTTTTCAACAACCACCATTAAAACGGCTCTTTTTAGAGCCACCCCATTTTTAAAAGGAGGCTCAATGCACACAATCAATATGTCTTTTCTATAACATAAACGCAGATGTCCTATTATAAGTTATTTCAGTGTATAAGAACAAATATTTTGCATTTGAAATTCAATTTTCTCCATGTTATTGGTCCCCGACATTTAAAGCTCGTTTTTTTTACAACCCGTGATCAAGCGGTCTTGTTAGCGAGTGGTCGTGTTAGTGAATTTTAATTTGGAGCAAGTTGTCGTCATATGCTGTCTCAACGTCTGCATTTTTACTAAATTTTCACCAAATGCCATTATTTTCATCAGATACTGCACAATAAATTCAATACTAAAGTTTATCTTGTAAGATTAAGTTCTGTTTTCCACATTTTCTTTAGTGTGCACTCATTTATTCTTATTGTTTTGATCATAAAAGTAATTTAACCTTATTATTTTGGTGACAAAGGAAAAATATTTAGCTCGTGTGGTCACTTAAGCGGAGTCAAATTTTAAGTTTTGGACCAAAATATGGCGGTCCTGGTCTGGAAACCGGGTGGTCGCGTTATTGAAACAGAATGCAATGCATTACCATATTAAATTATTTGGGACCGCACTGAAGTGGTCCTGATAATGAGGTGGTCGTGTTATCGAGGTGGTCGTAAAGCGGGGTTCCACTGTATTTAGACGTGGCCGCTAAACCCACATAAAAAAATAAATAAAAATGGAAAAAATAAATATTTATAAAAATTACACTAAAACTCGAAGAAAAGTGTGTAGTTAAGTGACGGAGAAATTTCGTACCATACCAAATTGATCATGTTATCCGTGGTCATAAAAAGCGGCGCCTACTGTATATTAAAAAATTGTATATAAATAGAGTCTCAGTTATTACCTTCTTCCAAAATCGTAAAATAGAGCAACTAAACTGGGGAGGAAAAGGTCGTGAGCGAGAGAATTTAACTAATTTATGAAAAAATAAAATTGGGCGCCATTCTTTAAACTAACCAATCATCGTTCAGATAAAATTGGCGGGAGATTTTCGGCTATAAATAATCTAGATTTTCAACGTCTTGTCACAGTACCGAAATCATCAACGAAATGGCACGAACAAAGCAAACAGCAAGAAAGTCTACCGGTGGAAAGGCTCCACGAAAACAACTTGCTACTAAGGCAGCACGGAAGAGTGCTCCGGCAACTGGTGGCGTCAAGAAGCCTCATCGTTACCGACCAGGAACCGTCGCTCTCCGAGAAATTCGTCGATACCAGAAGTCGACTGAGCTTCTTATCCGCAAGCTTCCCTTTCAACGATTGGTTCGTGAAATCGCCCAGGATTTCAAGACCGATCTTCGATTCCAGAGCAGCGCTGTGATGGCTCTTCAGGAAGCAAGCGAAGCCTACCTTGTCGGTCTCTTTGAAGACACCAACTTGTGCGCCATTCATGCCAAGCGAGTGACCATCATGCCCAAAGACATCCAACTTGCCCGACGTATCCGCGGTGAACGTGCTTAAACAAACGCTTGAACTTCTTCCAACGGCTCTTTTCAGAGCCACCTATTGTTTTCAAAGAGAATTATATTTCAATGAGTCGGTCGTATTTCCGTAGTAGATGGTATATATTATATTTATCAATTGAACTAAGCCAAATTGTTAACAATTCACAATGGGATTGTTTTTTATAAATTACAAAAGCAAGTGGCCATCATGTCCAAAGATATTCAATTAGCCCGACGTATCCGTGGTGAACGTGCTCAAACTAACGCTTCCACCCCTTCAAACGGCTATTTTTAGAGCCACCAAATATTTCAAAGAGTTCTAATATTTTAAACGAATTGATATTTCCCGTTGTAAATGGTCCAAAATTTACAATTAAACTAATCTAAGTTCTTACATTCTATTCAAGATTTATGTAAATTCCGTGATAAGTTTCATTTCATTAAGATTAGAGTTGTAGGGCTACATTAAAATGAGAAAAACTCTACTCTAAAAATGCCCTATACACTAATCTCAACCCCAGAACTAACCTTAATTCCAAATCCATGCTTAAAACTAACTTTAATGTGTCTTCATTTTATCGTCCAATTTTCCCTAGTGTCATATTTGTGGTTTATCTTGTTTTAGTTTTAATGTACCGATCACGGTAATGACGATATACATTTTTTTATTTGTACTGCGTTAAAGATGCAATTTTCTTCAAGTTTTTTTTATTATTTATATATGTAGCAACACATGAAATGGTCGGATATCCCATTTTTTAAAAATAAAGGACATTTAATGTGTTTTCAGTAACATCTAGAAAGCGGTCGTTGGCTCAACCATTGGCTATCTTTAACTGTGGGAAAGTAGGAAACATTGCTAAATTTTATACTTTTGTGTTTTATTTATATATGTCGCACCTCTGTCGAGTTAGCACTATAAAAAAGGGAGGGAGCCAATCAGAACTCACAGACGCCTTTTTCATTGTATTCTCGCGTTACGATCTCGCTAAAAATTACCATGTGCGAGGCTATAAATATGAAACAATTGGTGCGTTAGTCATCAGTTCCAAAGAACAGCGATGGCACCAACAGGCAAAGGAAGCAAGAAACTAGTCAAGAAGGCTGCACCGTCCGAAGGAAAGAAGAAGCGCCGATCAAAGCGAAAGGAAAGCTTCTCCATCTATGTATACAAGGTGCTGAAGCAAGTGCACCCTGACACTGGTATCTCCAGCAAAGCAATGAGCATCATGAATTCATTCGTGAACGATATTTTCGAGCGCATCGCATCCGAAGCGTCGAAACTTGCCGGTTACAACAAGAGGTCTACAATCAGCAGTCGGGAAATCCAGACCGCAGTACGGCTTTTGCTGCCTGGTGAGCTTGCCAAGCATGCAGTTTCCGAAGGTACCAAAGCCGTCACCAAGTACACTAGCTCCAAGTAAATCATTAGTTTCAGTCACCTTCTAAACGGCTCTTTTCAGAGCCACCCAAATTTTGTAAAGAGCATATTTTATTATATTGCGGGGAGACGGGCTAGGTGGTGTTCGAGAAACCATTTGTCACTTCATTCAACCGCTAAACGGCTCTTTTTAGTGCCAACCTTAAAAAATCAATGTGTAAAACATTTACACAATCGAAGTATGCGCATGCTGGTAAAATATTCTAATATTATCTAAAATGTATTTTAGATTCTGCTCAGAAATATTTAACATATCTCACACAACTATGCTTATTCATCCCAACCGAATTGAGCCCTCAATTTTACTGTCCAACTTTAATCAGTGATAGTTATAACTTAAAGAGTATTTGTACAAACGAAAATTGTAGATTGGTGGTCTAATAAAAGGTGGTAATTTTGTCCAGCCAGTAAGGAAATTTTGCAGTGTATTGAGTCAGAGGATCCAAATCGAGACGTCACAAAATTCCATTATCAGCGCTTTAGAACAGTTAATACATAAAGTACAAATGGGGAGAAATGCTACTACATTGAGCAAGGGCGAATTTAAAAATGTAAAAGGTCGAAACTAAAAATACAACAACATCTTGTATAAATTCTATGCACGTATCTCGGATTGAAAACGACCCGATAAGATTACATCGTATGCAGAAGCATGGAATATTCAGAGTGTTTAAATAAAGTTAAGTTACTGTATAAATTTCAAAAACAATTGTAGTTTAAGTTCCCGCCCTACCCAAATGTCGTTTTGGTTCCCGCCCGAACAATTGTCGTTTAAGTTCCCGCCCAAACAATTGGGAAAACAACATGTTATGTCATCGCACGAGAGATTACTGAAAGAACTTTTGACCTTTTTACACAAAAACGAGAGACCTAAGGTACTTTTTTTCTTTTAATTCGAAGACGTACGAATGGCGGATATAAATACAAAACCGACTGACTGATTAATTCATTCTACTCATTGTCAACGAAAGAAATCTACTAAAATGTCAGGACGCGGAAAAGGAGGCAAAGGATTGGGAAAGGGAGGCGCTAAGAGACATCGAAAGGTGTTGCGTGATAACATCCAAGGTATCACCAAACCTGCCATTCGTCGGCTTGCTCGCCGTGGCGGAGTCAAGCGAATCTCTGGGCTCATCTACGAAGAAACACGTGGTGTACTGAAGGTATTCTTGGAGAACGTGATCCGTGATGCAGTCACCTACACCGAGCACGCCAAGCGTAAAACCGTCACCGCCCTTGATGTTGTATATGCTCTAAAGAGGCAAGGACGTACTCTGTACGGCTTTGGAGGTTAATTCAGCTAACTTCAATTCAACAAACGGCCCTTTTTAGGGCCACCCAATTAATAGAAAGAGATCGAAATATTACATCGCTTGTCCAAGCGTTTATACTAAAGCTAATAACATCATACAGTTAAAACGGTATTCTATACTTTTGCCAGGACACCACTAAATTGAGAAAAACTGCACACTGAAGCTAAGGTAACTAATTCTAACCATTCCCCAAACACTAATCTTAACACCAACCCGAACTTTAAAAAATACTAATGCCATATTCTTTATTTTAGTGTGCAGTATTTCGCCTCTTAGTTTCCCTCTTTTGTCATACGGCCAAAAAATTTAAGTAGATAATTTGAATTTCTGGTTATTACGATATGATTGGTCAGCTCTATCGCAGACTAGTTTTGATTGGTTCATTCAGTCTCTCTCCAATACTTCTTTTCATGCAACGAGTTTTAACAATACTAAGTATATTAGTTAAAATTTGCTATTAGTTGTTTTTACTAAAATTACCCAGTACATTTTTTATTTGGTTGTTTCATTTATAATTCAGGTTTTTACATTCATCAAAACGGCTCTTTTCAAAGCCACCCCAATATTTTATTTTTCACAGGTTAAAAACTATTTCGACCTGGTACTCAAAATTTAGACTGTAATACACTGTGACGTGCTGCATGCTGGTCGGTTTCATGTTCACCTGTTCAGCTGGTTGGTTCGAAATCAGGATTGATCAGAATTCATGCGTCGAAGTGTGTTTGAATTTTTACATGTTTATTTGATGGCATACATTCATAAATACTAATAAACCTCTATTTTAAACACCAGATCTTTTTTTAACTCTTTTGTTGTGGTGGCGAATCTATTAGTTCAGTTAGAGAGTGGCACTCTCATTTTTGAGTAGTTAATAAGAATTGTAGGAAGATAAATTTAATTTATATAACGAAAAAAAATTCTCACAGTTATCATTAAAGAAACAAGAAAAAACATCAAACGAAATACGCTTACTGATAATAGAAAAATCACTGAGGAAAATCAAGTGAAATATCCATTAGATTATTGTCATGTCAATGGGAAATGGCGTTCAATTAGAAATTTAACGGTAATTATTTTAGTTAATAATGGTTTTAGAATTACAAATTGCTATTACATTTCTTTAAAGTAGAATTTATTAATAAAGGCACATTGTATACTCCTAGTTTTCTAAATTTAAATATATAGTCCCAAGCTACGCGATTGCGAATAAACCAAAAAAAAGACAAACGAGAGAATCTATCCGACCATCGATTTTGTTCGCTGTACATTAGCATATTGGTGGCTATAAAAGAGAAAACGGTGATCCGATGTTTATCAGTTCAAACGAACAACCATGGCACCAACAGGCAAAGGAAGCAAGAAACTAGTCAAGAAGGCGGCACCGTCCGAAGGAAAGAAGAAGCGCCGATCAAAGCGAAAGGAAAGCTTCTCCATCTATGTATACAAGGTGCTGAAGCAAGTGCACCCTGACACTGGTATCTCCAGCAAAGCTATGAGCATCATGAATTCATTCGTGAACGACATTTTCGAGCGCATCGCATCCGAAGCGTCGAAACTTGCCGGTTACAACAAGAGATCTACAATCAGTAGTCGGGAAATTCAGACCGCAGTTAGACTGTTGTTGCCTGGTGAGCTTGCCAAGCATGCAGTTTCTGAAGGCACCAAAGCCGTCACCAAGTACACCAGCTCCAAGTAAATCATTAGTTTCAGTCACCTTCTAAACGGCTCTTTTCAGAGCCACCCAAATTTTGTAAAGAGCATATTGTATTATATGGCGGGGAGACGGGCTAGGTAGTGTTCGAGAATCAAATTGTCACTTTATTCAACCGCTAAACGGCTCTTTTTAGTGCCAACCTTAAAAAATCACTGTGTAAAACATTTACACAATCGAAGTATGCGTATGCTGGTAAAATATTCTAATATTATCTAAAATGTATTTTATAAAGATTCTGTTCATGTATATTTAACATATCTCACACAACTATGTTTATTCATCCCAACCAAATTGAGCCCTCAACTTTACTGTCCAACTTAAATCAATGAGAGGTAGGACCTGAAGCATACTTGTACAAAGGAACATTGCCGGGTGGTGGTCCTATAGTTGGTGTAAATTTTGTCTTTGTAGCACAGCCAGTAGGGAAAGTTTGTGGTGTATTGAGTCAGAGGATCCAAATCGAGACGTCACAAAATTCCATTATCAGCGCTTCAGAACAGTTAATACAAAAAGTACAAATGGGGAGAAATGCTACTACATTGAGCAAGGGCGAATTTAAAAATGTAAAAGGTCGAAACTAAAAATACAACAACATCTTGTATAAATTCTATGCACGTATTTCGGATTAAAAACGACCCGATAAGATTACATCGTATGCAGAAGCATAGAATATTCAGAGTGTTTAAATAAAGTTAAGTTACTGTATAAATTTCAAAAACAATTGTCGTTTAAGTTCCCGCCCAAACAATTGGGAAAACAACATGTCATGTCATCGCACGAGAGACTGTTGAAAGAAATTTTTACCCTTTTACACAAAAACGAGAGACCTAAGGTACTTTTTTTCTTTCAATTCGAAGACGTACGAATGGCGGATATAAATACAAAACCGACTGACTGATTACTTCATTCTACTCATTGTCAACGAAAGTAATCTGCTAAAATGTCAGGACGCGGAAAAGGAGGCAAAGGATTGGGAAAGGGAGGCGCAAAGAGACATCGAAAGGTGTTGCGTGATAACATCCAAGGTATCACCAAACCTGCTATTCGTCGGCTTGCTCGCCGTGGCGGAGTCAAGCGAATCTCTGGGCTCATCTACGAAGAAACCCGTGGTGTACTGAAGGTATTCTTGGAGAACGTGATCCGTGATGCAGTCACCTACACCGAGCACGCCAAGCGTAAAACCGTCACCGCCCTTGATGTTGTCTACGCTCTGAAGAGGCAAGGACGTACTCTGTACGGCTTTGGAGGTTAATTCAGCTAACTTCATTTCAACAAACGGCCCTTTTTAGGGCCACCCAATTAATAGAAAGAGATCGAAATATTACATCGTTTGTCTAAGCGTTTATACTACAGCTAATAGCATCATACAGTTGAAACGGTATTCTATACTTTTGCCAGGAAAACTGCACACTGAAGCTAAGGAAACTAATTCTAACCATTCCCCAAACACTAATCTCAACACCAACCCGAACTTTAAAAAATACTCTAATGCCATATTCTTTATTTTAGTGTGCAGTATTTCGCCTTTCAGTTTCCCTCTTTTGTCATACGGCCAGAAAATTTAAATAAATAATTTAAATTTCTGGTTATTACGATATGATTGGTCAGCTCTTTCGCAGACTAGTTTTGATTGGTTCATTCAGTCTCTCTCCAATACTTCTTTTCATGCAACGAGTTTTAACAATGCTAGTTTTTCTGCAACTTATTTTCACAATACCATGTATATTTCTGCATCGCGTTTTCACAATACTAAGTATATTAGTTAAAATTTACTATTAGTTGTTTTTACTAAAATTACCCTCTACATTTTTTATTTGGTTGTTTCATTTATAATTCAGGTTTTTACATTCATCAAAACGGCCCTTTTCAAAGCCACCCCAATATTTTATTTTTTACAGGGTAAAGACTATATCGACCTGGTACTCATAATTTAGACTGTAATACACTGCGACGTGTTGCATGCTGGTCGGTTTCATGTTCATCTGTTCAGCTGGTTGGTTCGAAATCAGGATTGATCAGAATTCATGCGTAAAAGTGTGTTTGAATTTTTACATGTTTATTTGATGGTATACATTCATAAATACCAACAAACCTCTATTTTAAACACCAGATCTTTTTTTAACTCTTTTGTTGTGGTGGCGAATCTATTAGTTCAGTTACGCTTACTGATAATAGAAAAATCACTGAGGAAAATCATTGACATATCTATTAGATTATTGTCATGTCAATGGGAGATGGCGTTCAATTAGAAATTTAACGGTAATTATTTTAGTTAATAATGGTTTTAGAATTACAAATTACGGTTACATTTCTTTAAAGTAAAATTTATTAATAAAGGCAAATTGTATACTTCTCGTTTTCTAAATTTAAATATATAGTCCCAAGCTACGCGATTGCGTATAAACCAAAAAAAGACAAACGAGAGAATCTATCCGACCATCGATTTTGTTCGCTGTACATTAGCATATTGGTGGCTATAAAAGAGAAAACGGTGATGCGATGATCATCAGTTAAACGTACAACCATGGCACCAACAGGCAAAGGAAGCAAGAAACTAGTCAAGAAGGCGGCACCGTCCGAAGGAAAGAAGAAGCGCCGATCAAAGCGAAAGGAAAGCTTCTCCATCTATGTATACAAGGTACTGAAGCAGGTACACCCTGACACTGGTATCTCCAGCAAAGCGATGAGCATCATGAACTCGTTCGTGAATGATATTTTCGAGCGCATTGCATCCGAAGCGTCAAAACTTGCCGGTTACAACAAGAGGTCCACGATCAGCAGTCGGGAAATCCAGACCGCAGTTCGACTGTTGCTGCCTGGTGAGCTTGCCAAGCATGCAGTTTCCGAAGGCACCAAAGCCGTCACCAAGTACACCAGCTCCAAGTAAATCGTTTTGCACAAACCACAAACGGCTCTTTTTAGAGCCACCCATTTTATGAAAGAGAAAAACATGAATTACCATTACAAAATTAGCGCAGTTACTTTAAGATGGACGTTGTGGATAAATTGTATGGTATTCTTAAGTTGTTCTGTGCAATTATACAGATCATGTGTTTAAAATACCGAAGAAATATTTATTTTACCAAATTTAGCAACAACCTGCACTGTAAAACGTAAAAATCTCAACATAATTCCCGCGCTTTTTGAATGAATCTAACGGTACTTGGTTTAGAGCAGTTAAAATTGCGCGCTTATGATTTACATCTGTGAATTTAAAAATGAAAGCGCGCCAAATTTTAAATATTAGGCGGGAAAGTCAATCTATATGCTCCACATCATGAAGTTAACACGAAAATATGCAGTTTGTTTATTGGTTTAATGAAGAATTATTTTCTATCGTTTTTAACCAAGGAGCAATGATTTAAACAAATTTAAAATGTTGATTATTGCAAATATTACCACTTGACTACAGAACGGCATTGTAATTGTTAAGACGTCTTATAAACCCACATCTAAAGAGAATATGCCATGCAAACTTAAACGGCTCTTTTTAGAGCCAGCCAACTTTCGAGAGCTCAAAACATAACCATTTTAAGAGAAAGCGCGCCAAATTTTAAATATTTAGCGGGAAAGCGAAACTCACCGCGCCACTTCATGACGTTACACGCAAATTGGCAGTTTGTTGGTTTAATAAAAAAAAATTTCCCTCTTTTTGAATTAATCCATGTAGATTTTAACAAAAATAAAAATGTTTCTCAAATAGCGTTGGAAATACCTAACATTATAAAAAACGGTACATTTAGTAATTTATAGCATTACTGGATATTGCGAAAATTTCCATTTGCCTGAATCGCTTCGGAAACGTTAACATTTTTAAACGACGGTGTTGTGAATGTATGGACGCTTTATTGACCCACCGTTTATGACATTGGAACATACCTAGCTATGCATTTCACTTGTTACTCTTTTTAAAAATGGGGTGGCTCTAAAAAGAGCCGTTTGGTGGTGGTGGTGGTTGTAAAACCGAAGTGTTTAATCTTTTTTCTGGGTCTTCTTGGGCAACAAAACAGCTTGGATGTTGGGAAGGACTCCACCCTGAGCAATTGTCACTTTTCCAAGTAACTTGTTTAATTCCTCGTCGTTTCGAACAGCCAACTGGAGGTGTCTTGGGATGATTCTGGATTTCTTGTTGTCGCGAGCGGCGTTACCTGCCAACTCAAGAACTTCGGCGCTCAGGTATTCGAGCACAGCTGCAAGGTAGACTGGTGCTCCAGCGCCAACACGCTCAGAGTAGTTGCCATTGCGCAGAAGTCTGTGCACACGACCAACTGGGAATTGAAGACCAGCTCTTGATGAACGGCTCTTCGGCTTGGCCTTGGATTTTCCTCCTTTGCCTCGTCCTGACATTTTTTTAGCAGTAGATGGCAGGGTTGCCAGACGCAAAGTACGCTTTACGGCCAAACTGTTTTTGCTTTACGGCCAAAATTCGGCCAATTTGTATCAAGTGCAAAATAAACTATATAATTTAGCCAATTGGGCTATTTATCTCTTTATTTGTTGAAAAATTGTATAATTTTAATTCCCTCCAGATTTGTTAAACCCGTTCAACTACTATATAGGAATGCCTACCGTTATTATTTTATTTTAAAACGTCATAATTAGCTTTGTGATTTGTGAATGAGACAGTTAATTTTAATTTATTTCCATTTTCTGTCTCTCTTTTTGCCTTTTTTCTACTTTAGCGTAAAAATAATATGACGCTTCGGCCAAAAACTTGACAATTTGCTTATACGGCCAAATTCGGCCAGATTTTTCCGCACGGCCAAACTATTTTTTTTGCGTCCAGGTCGATTTTGGTAAGGCCAAATTTCTGATATTTGGCCGTGAAAAAGGCCAAATGGCAACCCTGGTAGATGGTTAAGATATACAAATTCTAATGCTTTGGTAAGCGATGTGTGAGTAAATTATCTGGACGATTCGTTATATAGACGCTAGCATTGTCGAATCCATCTAGAGAGAGTACAGAAAAAAGTTTAAAGTGAGTTGAACAAATAGCTCATGTAATGAATGAAATCTCTCATTTAAAGTAGGGGAGGGATAGTGGCTTTTTCTTTATAAATCTAAAAGGAAAAAAAATTGCAATTTCAATATTCTCTTCGACTAAACGAGATTCGGGATTGAAGCATCATTTAAAACATATTCTTTTTTCGACCCCATAACAGGCATATTGTCTTCAACACAATCGGGCCAATTGCCGTAAAAATAAATTTTCAATTAAAAATTGTCGTGGAAGTTAATACGCCTTTGTTTTGCTAGAATTAATACAGATAAAAAGGGGGTATTTAGGTTTACTTGTGCGTGCTTTTCCAGTTTGCTTACTATTCTACCACCAGCGCATCATTATACTGAGACAATAAATATGATTCCAATCGGTTTCGGAACAAAAAGTAAGTCAAGTTCATGCTAGAAGTATGAAGTGTGATGAGGGTTAGCGCATATAACTTGCCACCGAGTTAAATTTTGTTTGACTTTGCAATAATGGGCGCGAAAATTTTATCAGTATCGTAAAGGCGATTACGCTTTAAAGAACTTTAGCTAGGTCTAGACCAAACCGCAGCGAGTCTTTTTTCTTCGTTCTCTCGTTTTAGTCTGATTAAAATTTGCATACCAGTTGCTATAAGAGCACATTCGACGGGCGTTTAAATACATTCTATTACGAACATCTCACAACCATGTCGTCAAATGCGAAGAAACCTGCACCGAAGAAGGCTGAACCGACGCACCCCAGTTACAATGAGATGGTGAAGGCGGCGATCGCTGCTTTAAAGAGTAGATCTGGTAGCTCTCGCCAGGCCATCGTAAAGTATGTTGTTGCCACCTTCAAATTGAAGGAAGGTTCCGCCAACACGTACGTCAACAAAGCTTTGAAGCAACTTGTTGTCAAAGGAGAGATTGTTCAAACCAAGGGCGCAGGCGCTTCAGGATCGTTCAAGATTCCTAAACCTGTAGCTGATGCCGCCAAAAAAACTGCAGCAGCTAAGAAATCCGCCTCTTCCAAGAAAACCACGGCCAATAAAAAGAAAGTTGCTACCCCATCCAAGGCTAAAAAAGCAGTTGCCAAGAAAGCCACCCCTAAGAAACCTGCTGCCAAAAAGACAACTGTAAAGAAGCCTGCTGCCAAAAAGACCGCTGTTAAAAAGACACCCAGTAAAAAAACGGTTAAGCCAAAGAAGCCTGTCGCAAAAAAACCTGCAGCGAAGAAAGCATCGACCAAAAAGTCGACTAAGAAATAAATTAACCTCGTGTGGAAATTCCATGCAAACTAAACGGCTCTTTTTAGAGCCACCCAAGTTAAAAATGGAGATTAAATTTGATGATAGTTAATAATCTTAAATTGAAATTATTTTTGTCCAGTAGGGTTCGAATTTTGTAGAAGTTCGAAAGAAATAAATTAAGCTCTTGCGGAAATTCCATGCAAACTAAACGGCTCTTTTTAGAGCCACCCAACTTTATAAAAGGGAAATATTTTTTAATAGTATTATAATATTTCATAGTTTTCGTATGTGTTTGGCGGTAAACCTGCTCTTATTTTATATAAGGACCTTGACATATTTTTTTGCATCAAAGCGCGCAATCTTTTAAACATTAGGCTGTAAAGTTCGTTTCCTGATTTGATGAAAATATTTTCTCTCGTTTGAAAAAGTGGAATAGATTTTAGTACCCTCTATTTATTGATTTTCGTATGCATCCACCAATATATTGTATACCATTTGTTCCCTTTTAAATTTATATATAAATAAGTGTACAAAAGTAAACCAACCAGTCCTGTTCTAACGCAAATCATCTTTATCTCGGAGCACTAATAATACAAGGCCCCAAGCATTATTTGATTTTTGCCGTTTCTGTTTAGCGTTTATCGCATATTTATTTTTTGAGCCAGACGTTCGGTCAAAATTAAATGGCCAATATTGAGGTACTTTTAAAAGCCTTAAAAGTTAGCATTGAATCGTCATTTCTATTTATAAATTTTGGTGGAAAAATTGTTTTGGGGGGTATGTAAAAAGAGCCGTTTAAGCTTGATTGAAATTAATGTTTCACTTAAAACTGATGTAGTTGGTGCCTTTGGAAACTGTATTCTTGGGAAGTATACAAGGCAGCAAAACTTAAATTGCGGTCTGGAAATATCATTCACGAACGATTTCATTCTTGGGAAGTATACAAAGAAAAACATGAGGTAAAAAGTTGTATCAGATAAAAATAATATCCTGGAATACTGTTAACAACCAAAAACTTTAGGTACTCTTCAATACGATGTTTTTATTGGACAAATAGACGATCAGCAATGCTGATAAATCAAAAAACAAAATAAATCTGTGTAGAAATTTTTTAGTTTAGTTTAGTTTAGTTTATTCATTTTTTGCCCCAGTTTTAAAAAATGGCAAACGAATATAATTACGACACAGGGAAGCGGGAAAAGACGGCAAAACGAACAGTCGGTAAAACACGTCATTAGAAAAAAAGGATATAAAGTAATAAATATAGCGGACGCGGCCGACAAACCTAAGCAAAAGAACAATATTTAGCGATCCAAATTTAATTAAGACGGAACTATATAAACCCCTGAAGAAAAGTGTGCGGTAAAGCGCGACCAGTAATGTGGGGAAGCCGGCTTTAGGAGAAGGTGTGGCCCGAAAGCGTGGACCAGAGTGGAAAAAGAAAAAAACCCTAAAATGAAATTCCACTAAAGTCAGATGACACATTTTTAGTTTCAAGCACACTTACCGGGGCATATTTACATTAAATATTCTCATTTAACACACATATTGCATAACACTAATTCATTAGAGCACTTATGAAGGAGTGCGAAAAGAGGAGCACTACACTAGTGCACCATAAATAACAAAAAAAGCGCAAAACAAACAAAACGTTTAAATAAATAAATAAGAAATAAGAAAAAATAAATAAATGAATAGCAAGCCAAAAAAGGGTTGCTAGCAAGTGAAAAATACTAAAGACTGCAGCAAGGATCCGATTATATTAAAGCAGATTGGTTGTGACATATTAGTTTTAACCGCATTTTAGCTTAATTGGCTTAAAAAAATAGCTTAAATTGGACAAAAAAGAGTTACTTATCAAAGAGAATTATTAAATTTAAGTTTTATTGTAGAATAATTGACATTATGTATTACATATAATGATATATTTTCTATCTTTTATTGACAAAAGTATTTAATATACTGCGTACTTTGAATTTGGAAATCCCACAAAGTAATCAACTGTCCGTTCTTTCCCAAAACGAGAGAGCTCGAAATTGGTTCACTTACTTTTCATTTTTTCATTTTGGTTTTCTCTTTTGGTGGATTCGACAATGCTAGAGTCTATATAAACAATCGTCGAGATAGTTTACTCACACATCGCTTACTCAAGCATTTGAAGTTGTACTTCTCAACCATCTACTGCTAAAAAATGTCAGGACGAGGCAAAGGAGGAAAATCTAAGGCCAAGCCGAAGAGCCGTTCATCAAGAGCTGGTCTACAATTCCCAGTTGGTCGTGTGCACAGACTTTTGCGCAATGGCAACTACTCTGAGCGTGTTGGCGCTGGAGCACCAGTCTACCTTGCCGCTGTGCTCGAATACCTGAGCGCCGAAGTTCTTGAGTTGGCAGGTAACGCCGCTCGCGACAACAAGAAGTCCAGAATCATCCCAAGGCACCTTCAGTTGGCGGTTCGAAACGACGAGGAATTGAACAAGTTGCTTGGAAAAGTGACAATCGCTCAGGGTGGAGTCCTTCCCAACATCCAAGCTGTATTGTTGCCCAAGAAGACCCAAAAGAAAGATTAAACGATTTCGGTTTTTCAACAACCACCATTAAAACGGCTCTTTTTAGAGCCACCCCATTTTAACAAAAGAGGCTCAATGCACACAATCAATATGTCTTTTCTATAATATAAACGCTGATGTCCTATTAACAGTTCTAAATCTATCCGCCGATTCGTAGCGGTACGCCGGCTATCTAATGTTAATCCATAAGTATTCGCAGATATATTATATTACAACAGTACAAGATCCAATAAACATAAAATAAAGGTGGACACTTATATCTAATATCAATACATATGTAAGTAAAACATCTCACCAATATTAAAATTCGCCATGAAGCATTTATTTAAGCAAAGAATTTGTCTCCATGTTATTGGTCCCCAACATTTCAATCTCATTTCTCCAACAAGATATTGAATATTTAGAATTTTCGTTAATATGTACATAAAACACAGTTTTTTTAGGGTAAAGCATAAATTTGTTTCGCCTAATATTATTTTTTTGGTTAGAATGAATAATTTCTGCCAACTAAATGGTACGAAGGTAGGCGCCGCTTAATATGACCACCTTGGGACCAAACCATTTAAATATCCAAATGGTCATAAAGTTGTCATAACCGCGCCTTGAATTACTTCGTAATCCACTTGAAGTCTAAATACTGTCCAATTCATCATTTAGTTTAGTTTATTTTTTGTTTCCACAATGAAAACCCGAAGCCAGGACCTTTGTTAAAAAATTGGAAAACGGGATAAAATCGACAAACGACATTCGTTAAAAGATGTAATTATTAAATTTGGGTATATTTACACGTGGCCGCTAAACCCACATAAAAAATAAATAAAAATGGAAAAAATAAATGTTTTTAAAAAAATTACACCAAGCCTCGAAAAAAGTGTGTAGTAAAGTAACGGAGAAATTTCGCATCGTAACGAATTGGTCATGTTATCCGTGGTCATAATAAGCGGCGCCTACTGTATATTTAATAAAATAATATTAATATACAAATAATATTAATATACAAATAATATTAATATACAGTATATATTCTATATAGATTGAGTTTTAGTTATCACCTTGTTCCTAAATGTGGGTAAAATAGCGCGAACTCAAATGAGGGAAAAAGTTTATGTGCGAGAGAACTTAACTCATTTATGAAAAAGGAAATTGGGTACCATTTTTCAAACTAGCGAATCACCTTGCAGATAAAATTGGCGGGAGATTTTCGGCTATAAATTCTTTGATTTTTAACAACTAGTCACAGTACCGAAATTATCAACGTAATGGCACGAACAAAGCAAACAGCAAGAAAGTCTACCGGTGGAAAGGCTCCACGAAAACAACTCGCTACCAAGGCAGCACGGAAGAGTGCTCCAGCAACTGGTGGCGTCAAGAAGCCTCATCGTTACCGACCAGGAACCGTCGCTCTCCGAGAAATTCGTCGATACCAGAAGTCGACTGAGCTTCTCATTCGCAAGCTGCCCTTTCAACGATTGGTTCGTGAAATCGCCCAGGATTTCAAGACCGATCTTCGATTCCAGAGCAGCGCTGTGATGGCTCTCCAGGAAGCAAGCGAAGCCTACCTTGTTGGCCTCTTCGAAGACACCAACTTGTGCGCCATTCATGCCAAGCGAGTGACCATCATGCCCAAAGACATCCAACTAGCCCGACGTATCCGTGGTGACCACAGGGCTTAAACAAACGCTTGAACTTCTTCAAACGGCTCTTTTCAGAGCCACCCAATATTTCAAAGAGAGAAAATTTATACAATTAAACTAGTTAAATTCTTAGGTTCAGTTTAAGATTTATGTAAATTCCGTGGTAAGTTTCATTAAGATTAGTGTTATAGGGCTACACTAAAAGAAAGAAAACTCTACAATAAAAATGCCCTATACACTAATCCCAACCCCAGAACTAAACTTAATTACAAATCCATGTTTAAAACTAACTTTAATGTCATAATCTTTATTTTATGGTCCAGTTTTCCTCCTTTTAGTTTTTTCAGTGTTATATTTGTTGTTTATCTTGTTTTAGTGTAACGGTACATTTTTTTATTTGAGCTGAGTTAAAGACTTTCTTCAAGTTTTGTTTATTATTATTTTTATATGTAGCAACATATTGGATAATAGATTTTTTAATAAAAAATGCAGGTATTATTGGACATCCAATGTACGTTTACAGTAACATTCAGCAAGCGGCCGTTTGCTCAATGGCTTGCTTTTTACTAAAGAAAACATTGCTTGATTTTATACTCTCGTATTTTGTTTATATATGTCGCACCTCTGTCGAGTTAGCAATGGATAAAAAAGAGAGGGAGCCAATCAGAACGCGCAGACGCCTTTTTTCATCGTCTTCTCGCGTTACGATCTCGCTGAAAATTACCATGTTCGAGGCTATAAATACGAAACAGTTGGTGCGTTAGTCATCAGTTCTAAAAGGCAACCATGGCACCAACAGGCAAAGGAAGTAAGAAACTTGTCAAGAAGGCGGTACCGTCCGAAGGAAAGAAGAAGCGCCGATCAAAGCGAAAGGAAAGCTTCTCAATCTATGTATACAAAGTACTGAAGCAAGTACACCCTGACACTGGTATCTCCAGCAAAGCAATGAGCATCATGAACTCATTCGTGAACGACATTTTCGAGCGCATTGCATCCGAAGCGTCGAAACTTGCCGGTTACAACAAGAGGTCTACGATAAGCAGTCGGGAAATTCAGACCGCAGTTCGACTATTGCTGCCCGGCGAGCTTGCCAAGCATGCAGTCTCCGAAGGCACCAAAGCCGTCACCAAGTACACCAGCTCCAAGTAAATCGTTAGGTTTACTCAACTCCAAACGGCTCTTTTCAGAGCCACCCAAATTTGAAAAAGAGCTTATAGTATCACTTATATAGTTTTTGATCAATCGTTTAACTAGGGTGATTTTAAATACCCAGTGTGGGCACACTTGAAACCCTAACTCTGGCATACTACCTACACACTGCCCACACTGGGTATTCAGAGGAACCGTTTAACAATGTATTTTGAGGGAAATTTGGTGGTGATGTTAAATTAACTGAAAATATAAAACGTATTTAAACCACTAAAAGGCGTCACTCTGTTTTGGCAGAAAAACCTGGTTAAAACATTCGCGTATGTTGGTAAATATACTACTGTTATATAAATGTAATTTAGTACAATTAGGTTGATATTAAATGACATTTCAAAGATAAATATAATGATATCAATGTTCTAAAATCTAAAGTTTACATTTACGTTTTTTTCATTTGGGCTTTTCGTTTTTTTCTGGTAACAGTTAACCTACTTTCATTTTTAAAATTGCAAAAAGGCAAGATATAACAACATTATCATTTATAAGGTGTTTAAACCAACGTCCTTTCACCAAATAAAATTAGGATTATTACTAAAAAATAAAGTTTCGTGCTTTCTATAGTTTATGTCGAAGTCGTATTAAAAAAAACCATGGTAAATACTAAGAGCAAATCCCAATCGCTGTGGTAAAAAATCTTGCACAATTTCTAGGCACGGATTTCGGGCAGTAAACGTCTCCACGAGAGTACTTCGTATGCAGAAGAATAGGATTAAATATTCATGTTTTTTCAATTTGGAACGTTTGGATAAGCTAACGGGTCCTGAAGTACATAACGAATTATTTATCTTATTAATACACTCTTTGTAATGAATTAAAGCAAAAAATCGGTCTTTCCACAAAAAATATTTTCATACATAAAGTACGGTATTAAATAATGAATCCTGTTACATTTTTTACATTCTTTAAACCAAAATCGGTATTTTATTTATTTGTCACTAAAGCAAAAGTGTATAAATAAATTCACGGTACATTTCCCAAAAAAATTGTCGTTTAATTTCCCGCCCAAACCAAGCAAAATTCTCATCATGATCTATTCATAACGCGAGAAATGAAAGCGCCTTCTACCTTTTTAAACAAAAACGAGAGATGTTCAATAAACTTCTTCTTTCCCTTTGCTTCGATGACGTACGTAGTGCCGATATAAAATCCAAAACGTCTGGATGATAACTCCATTCTACTCATTGTCAACGAAAGAAAGCTAAAAATGTCAGGACGCGGAAAAGGAGGCAAAGGATTGGGAAAGGGAGGCGCCAAGAGACATCGAAAGGTGTTGCGTGATAACATCCAAGGTAATACCAAACCTGCCATTCGTCGACTTGCTCGTCGCGGCGGTGTAAAGCGAATCTCTGGGCTCATCTACGAAGAAACCCGTGGTGTACTGAAGGTGTTCTTGGAGAACGTGATCCGCGATGCAGTCACCTACACCGAGCACGCCAAGCGTAAAACCGTCACCGCCCTTGATGTTGTCTATGCTCTAAAGCGGCAGGGACGTACTTTGTACGGCTTTGGAGGTTAA
Organism: Ciona savignyi; assembly: GCA_000149265.1. NCBI lineage: Eukaryota > Metazoa > Chordata > Ascidiacea > Phlebobranchia > Cionidae > Ciona > Ciona savignyi. The sequence continues at coordinate 200,955 of CH002629.1, read as the reverse complement.
TTGACCAAACTCCATCTCAACAAACGGCCCTTTTTAGGGCCACCCAAATTAATAGAAAGAGATCGAAATATTACATCGTTTGTTCAAGCGTCAATGGTTAGCTAATACAAGAATACAATTTGTTTTAAGGGCACAGCTAAGTAAAATAAAATATGTTTTCTATACTCGTCATACGGTTGCCTTGTACGCCAACACCTAAAGCAATATTGTAGTAATTTACTTCGACATACAGTTAGAAATTTTCAAACAAGATATTTGGATTTCTGATCGTAACGATAAGATTGGTCAACTTATTCGCAGATTAGTTCTAATTGGTTCATTTAGTCTCTCTTAAAGACTTCTTTTTATGCAACGAGTTTTAACAATCTGGTTTTAAAATCTTATTGTTACACATACTTGTTTGGTATACATTCATAAATACCATTAAAACAATTTACAATACAAAACGTACACGCTAACATTCCACTAGGCCACCCCACCACATCCTAAACAGCAGGCAGATCCGATTGCACTCTAAAAAAACAAAAACATAAATAGCCTTATGTAGATACGAAACTTAATGGATTGGATTTGAAACTTGTGTAACGTAATTTCAAATCCGTTTGGTACTTAATCCGATCCGCTTGATCATGCATCATGTGAACAGCCTTTTTGGTAGTTTCAATGGCTGGAACCACTAGCAAAACAACCTAGGCTTGAAAATATGTATAGGTTCCTTTGTGCAGATCAAAATTTGTTAATCAAGAATGTCAAGATCAAGATACAATCAATGCTAATGAATGATCTTAAGATTGGGTCTCAAAGACATAGGTCCAGGTGTGTTATATAAGAATAAATACATAGTGGTATATTAACTAGGACGATCCTTGTGTTGAGAGCTTTGTTATGAAGGTTGTGTCACTGTGGATTCCTTAAACTTTAGATACGTGAAACAAAGGTTTGATGCAACGAAATTTAACTACGTATTGTTTATTAGTGTTGTCATTCAGCGGTGAGAAAAACTAAATGTATTTAAAAAAATGCCTATGAACGAAAAACTGCCAACCGAAATGTTAAGTAAGGATTAGATGGGGGTAAAATCAAATAAAAACAGTTTTGAGGATATTATTACACAACGACTTCTAAATAACCAATTATTTAATGAAAATAGAAGAAACACAAAAAGCCAACGTACTTTGAAATTAACATTTATCAATTTGTTCATTTGAACAAGTAAATTATTCGTGTATATGGAAAAAAATAAAATGTGCATCTTTGTCTAGATCTAGTTGCTTAAAAAATAATCACTGTAAAAAATGTTCTGAACAGCCATCTCTTTTCAGATAGAGAGAGAGAATCTAATTGGTCCATTGGAACGCCAATCTAATCTCTCCCCAATTTAGGAGAGAACAATGATTGGTTCATCTTTTTTTTTACGTTATTTCAGCGAAATTCGACAATTTTTCGCCTATATAACGGAGCACTGAAATCAATTTCCACTTACCGTTCATAAGCAACCAAGTTGTGTTTTGTTCTAGTTACACTAGGCAAAGCCGAAGAGCCGTTCATCAAGAGCTGGTCTTCAATTCCCGGTCGGCCGTGTGCACAGACTTCTGCGCAATGGTAACTATTCTGAGCGTGTTGGCGCTGGAGCACCAGTCTATTTGGCCGCTGTGCTCGAATACTTGAGCGCCGAAGTTCTTGAGTTGGCAGGTAACGCCGCTCGCGACAACAAGAAGTCCAGAATCATCCCAAGACACCTTCAGTTGGCTGTTCGAAACGACGAGGAGTTGAACAAGTTGCTTGGAAAAGTGACAATTGCTCAAGGTGGAGTCCTTCCCAACATCCAAGCTGTATTGTTGCCCAAGAAAACCCAAAAGAAAGACTAATTAAAGTCGGTTTTACAACCACCATTAAACGGCTCTTTTTAGAGCCACCCAATTTCTTAAAAGAGTACTAATAGCAATAAAATCCAAATATATTTAAATATTTGATTCTGTTACATTCTTGCAATGGTTCGTGCATATACGATTACATAAAATAAAATGATTTCCGCTTTGATATACGCGCTTATTTAACCTTGTTACGTATAATTGATTATTTGTTGTAAAAATTACTAGTGAAAGACAGATTTCGTTCCATACATTGTCGCGTGAAAACGTTTCGTGGATTGTCGAGTTACATCGGATCACTCTTCACATTGTGATTGGGCGAGGGTAACCGCTTTCTGATTGGTTGGTTCTATTCTTATTCTTTGGTGGAAATATTCGACACAACTAAGTACTATAATTATATAAAGTGTCGTTACTAGTTACAAAAGGAGGGAAACTGCACCCTACGAATAAATATTATGACATTAGAGTTAGTTCTGGGGTTGAGATTAGTTTAGGGAAGGGTTAAAATTAATTTACATAGTTTTTGTCAGCAGTTTCCCTCCCTTTAGCGTTGCCCGTTACAAAATAAATACTTTTTATGTAAGAAATCCCGGTGGTTACATTTATTCGAATCAGCGAGCAACGTTTTATAAACTGTAGCACAATAGCAATCTAAATTTTAAAACCGCCGTTAATTCCCTGTTCTACTTGGTATCATCCCTTGACTCTTTACATGGCATTGGTGGCTCTGAAAAGAGCCGTTTACAATTTTTACTTGTCCCAAGATGGTTCAAGCACGTTCACCGCGGATACGTCGGGCTAGTTGGATGTCTTTGGGCATGATGGTCACTCGCTTGGCATGAATGGCGCACAAGTTGGTATCTTCGAAGAGACCAACAAGGTACGCTTCGCTTGCTTCCTGGAGAGCCATCACAGCGCTGCTCTGGAATCGAAGATCGGTCTTAAAATCTTGTGCGATCTCACGAACCAATCGTTGAAAGGGAAGTTTGCGAATGAGAAGCTCAGTTGACTTCTGATATCGACGAATTTCTCGGAGAGCGACGGTTCCTGGTCGGTAACGATGAGGCTTCTTGACGCCACCAGTTGCTGGAGCACTCTTCCGTGCTGCCTTGGTAGCGAGTTGTTTTCGTGGAGCTTTTCCACCGGTAGACTTTCTTGCTGTTTGCTTGGTACGAGCCATGTCCTCACTTTAATAGCTTTATAACTCAATGATCGATTCTAACGATACCAAGGCTTTTATATTGTGTATAATTGGAGGAAAACCGAATCTATTTACTGATTGGCTGGCTACATATTTAACTTTTTCCTCCGATTTTATATACTTGGTGTTGATTGGTTTAGAAGAAAGGCGAGAATTTGCGTTGAATGGATCCGAAAAAAGGCGAACTTCTCTCTATTTGTCTTCTTGTCCATCAATTTAATCATCTTATTGATTATGCTTGTACAAAATTATTTCCAATTACACTATTTGTATGCATTGATTTAGAAGAAATATTTTTGTTTAATTCCCATTAATGGGAAACTAGGGAGGGCTATCACAAGGGCAATCGTCAGGTTTCAGGAGCTATTGCAATGTGCCGTGAGACGTTACTTCAGTTTAAGTTCAGGTGTTTTACGCTAAGTGTCTTGCCCCATGAAACAACTGATAGATAACTACAAGGTTTGAAAATGCGACGCACCACCCCACCAAGATAGTCAGTGAAATATTGTGTAGTTCTTTCAGGTTGTTTTAGTTAATTTACATATTTTTTGAGGACTTTATTATGACTAAAGCAAGAGATTTATACAAATTGCAATGCCAGTAATTTCACCAAAATTATAAAATGATTTATTTTTAGGTGCTGAACCATACTAAAATTTTATTTTAGTGTTTTCTGGTTTACCTGTTTAATGCGGCTGGGACTCGGGTAAATGTATTTTTTGCTCTTTGATAATTTTTTTAGTGGTGTGCTTTCAACAAGTGACGACCAACTACCGAAACTATAAAAAAAAATTAGTCGAACGTGTCTTATCATACACAACACACTGCAATACCTCCGGTAACCCGACGATGGGCGCGAGGTGATCGGACGATTGCTTGTGTGTTAACCTCCTTGGTTTTCCCATTCACGGGGATAAACAGCAAATGTTCTTAAATAATCATTTTAACACTAGTAGTTATCATGTAAGTTTATGTAAAGCTTGAATAAGAAACTATCAACATGAAAATTATTTAAAATGTTGAATTAAATTACGAGCTAACATGGGGTGTAAGGTTACTTACACTTTCTTTAACTACTGCCCCAACCAATCCCGTATGTGAATTTATTTCATAAAACGCTTAAAGCAAGAATCCATCTATACAGGTGTTACATGCACAAAGAATGTTATTACAAAATAAATCAGTAATCTACGGTATGTGAGTTAATCAGCTCAAAATCAGAAGAGTTTGCACTGTCACTACCAGATTGGTGGTTCCCTCCCATTTTCCATGGTTGGGTGAAATACGAAGGGGGTAGGGGGGTGCAGTGGGTGGATGGGTAACACGCGACATGTTTGTTTACCTGGAAATATAATTTTGTAGTAATTTTAAAAACAACTTTTACAAATACACACTGGACATGGGTGTTGTCTAAATGTTTTTTTAAATCTAGTTGGGATGCTGCATTTATTTTTAAAAGTACTTAGTGACTGTTGTTTTACTCCAGTGCTTTGCAACCTGTGTTTTGTGGCTATACTGGGTTTACCGCAGGAAAATAATATATATCTTTCAACACATTATTTATGAAAGAAAAAGAATTTAAGTTTTTGCAAATTTGAATATTATGGCTATTAGACTCTTATAACAGAATGCAATGTGCCATCAAAATTAGTAAGTTTCTAAATAATGCCTCGAGTAAAAAAAGGTGGCAGAGCACTGTTTCACAGACATCGAATAAAATTTGCTTTTCCAGCGGGATTTGAGTGCTGTCATCATGTCCTTCAGTTGACACTTGCAAATAGCTTGGTTTCATAGTGGTGGGCATAACTTAATCACAGGGATCGCAATTTGTCAGGACTGATTTACTTTTTGTTGCAAAATAATAGGTTTTAAGTGCGTTTTGTAATACTACGTTCTAATAAGCAATTCATGTAGATAAGTTCTATGTTTGGACTAAACAACCCAATAATAACACCAATATCACATCATATAGATAGATTCAATAAAAAAGACTTCACATTCCCACCATAGGATGTATATACTGTTCATTGGATTTAAATAATTTTATTTCCAAATCCTTGTAATTTCAATCGGGTTGGGCGGCGGTGTCTGTTAAATTTAATATCGGTATCCTTTTTAATGACGTATTTTAACAGCTGTTTTTGCAGTTCTTTCCTGCTCATTTGTTTGCGATTTATTACACTTGCTGCTTTTTATAAGGCAAAAAAAACGAATAAACTAAATTATACAGCAAAGCTTACCAAGTATAAAAGAACTTGGATTTTCTGCACTTGGCTTAAATCCTGGCCGAGATCAATAGGATAAGTTAAAAGTGGATGTTGGAAAATATAGTTCTGCACGATGGATTCACATTCTTTTGCATCTAGATTCCAAGATGCAGCTATTTCATCTAGAGTAAAATCATGTAGTTTAGTTTATTTTTTGTTTTCACAATGAAAACATGAAGCACGACTATTATTAAAAATTTGGAAAAAAAACGGTAAAACGACAGCCGTTAGAACACATTTAAAAAAGCAATAAATTATTAAATTTTGGTATAATTAGACGTGGCCGCTAAAACCCAAAGTGTATGCAGTCAAATCTCAATACTATCACACTTTTGCTATTACACCAATATTTACAGTATCATACAATATACTGTATAATTTGTTTTACATAAAGTTTCGTGCTTTCTATAGTTTATGTCGAAGTTGTATTAAAAAAAACCATGGTAAATACTAAGAGCAAATCCCAATCGCTGTGGTAAAAAATCTTGCACAATTTCTAGGCACGGATTTCGGGCAGTAAACGTCTCCACGAGAGTACTTCGTATGCAGAAGAATAGGATTAAATATTCATGTTTTTTCAATTTGGAACGTTTGGATAAGCTAACGGGTCCTGAAGTACATAACGAATTATTTATCTTATTAATACACTCTTTGTAATGAATTAAAGCAAAAAATCGGTCTTTCCACAAAAAATATTTTCATACATAAAGTACGGTATTAAATAATGAATCCTGTTACATTTTTTACATTCTTTAAACCAAAATCGGTATTTTATTTATTTGTCACTAAAGCAAAAGTGTATAAATAAATTCACGGTACATTTCCCAAAAAAATTGTCGTTTAATTTCCCGCCCAAACCAAGCAAAATTCTCATCATGATCTATTCATAACGCGAGAAATGAAAGCGCCTTCTACCTTTTTAAACAAAAACGAGAGATGTTCAATAAACTTCTTCTTCCTTTGCTTCGATGACGTACGTAGTGCCGATATAAAATCCAAAACGTCTGGATGATACCTCCATTCTACTCATTGTCAACGAAAGAAAGCTAAAAATGTCAGGACGCGGAAAAGGAGGCAAAGGATTGGGAAAGGGAGGCGCCAAGAGACATCGAAAGGTGTTGCGTGATAACATCCAAGGTATTACCAAACCTGCCATTCGTCGACTTGCTCGTCGCGGCGGTGTAAAGCGAATCTCTGGGCTCATCTACGAAGAAACCCGTGGTGTACTGAAGGTGTTCTTGGAGAACGTGATCCGCGATGCAGTCACCTACACCGAGCACGCCAAGCGTAAAACCGTCACCGCCCTTGATGTTGTCTATGCTCTAAAGCGGCAGGGACGTACTTTGTACGGCTTTGGAGGTTAATTGACCAAACTCCATCTCAACAAACGGCCCTTTTTAGGGCCACCCAAATTAATAGAAAGAGATCGAAATATTACATCGTTTGTTCAAGCGTCAATGGTTAGCTAATACAAGAATACAATTTGTTTTAAGGGCACAGCTAAGTAAAATAAAATATGTTTTCTATACTCGTCATACGGTTGCCTTGTACGCCAACACCTAAAGCAATATTGTAGTAATTTACTTCGACATACAGTTAGAAATTTTCAAACAAGATATTTGGATTTCTGATCGTAACGATAAGATTGGTCAACTTATTCGCAGATTAGTTCTAATTGGTTCATTTAGTCTCTCTTAAAGACTTCTTTTTATGCAACGAGTTTTAACAATCTGGTTTTAAAATCTTATTGTTACACATACTTGTTTGGTATACATTCATAAATACCATTAAAACAATTTACAATACAAAACGTACACGCTAACATTCCACTAGGCCACCCCACCACATCCTAAACAGCAGGCAGATCCGATTGCACTCTAAAAAAACAAAAACATAAATAGCCTTATGTAGATACGAAACTTAATGGATTGGATTTGAAACTTGTGTAACGTAATTTCAAATCCGTTTGGTACTTAATCCGATCCGCTTGATCATGCATCATGTGAACAGCCTTTTTGGTAGTTTCAATGGCTGGAACCACTAGCAAAACAACCTAGGCTTGAAAATATGTATAGGTTCCTTTGTGCAGATCAAAATTTGTTAATCAAGAATGTCAAGATCAAGATACAATCAATGCTGATGAATGATCTTAAGATTGGGTCTCAAAGACATAGGTCCAGGTGTGTTATATAAGAATAAATACATAGTGGTATATTAACTAGGACGATCATTGTGTTAAGAGCTTTGTTATGAAGGTTGTGTCACTGTGGATTCCTTAAACTTTAGATACGTTAAACAAAGGTTTGATGCAACAAAATTTAACTACGTATTGTTTATTAGTCTTGTCATTCAGCGGTGAGAAAAACTAAATGTATTTAAAAAAATGCCTATGAACGAAAAACTGCCAACCGAAATGTTAAGTAAGGATTAGATGGGGGTAAAATCAAATAAAAACAGTTTTGAGGATATTATTACACAACGACTTCTAAATAACCAATTATTTAATGAAAATAGAAGAAACACAAAAAGCCAACGTACTTTGAAATTAACATTTATCAATTTGTTCATTTGAACAAGTAAATTATTCGTGTATATGGAAAAAAATAAAATGTGCATCTTTGTCTAGATCTAGTTGCTTAAAAAATAATCACTGTAAAAAATGTTCTGAACAGCCATCTCTTTTCAGATAGAGAGAGAGAATCTAATTGGTCCATTGGAACGCCAATCTAATCTCTCCCCAATTTAGGAGAGAACAATAATTGGTTCATCTTTTTTTTTACGTTATTTGAGCGAAATTCGACAATTTTTCGCCTATATAACAGAGCACTGAAATCAATTTCCACTTACCGTTCATAAGCAACCAAGTTGTGTTTTGTTCTAGTTACTGTTTCTAAGTACGAAAATGTCAGGACGAGGCAAAGGAGGAAAATCTAAGGCAAAGCCGAAGAGCCGTTCATCAAGAGCTGGTCTTCAATTCCCGGTCGGCCGTGTGCACAGACTTCTGCGCAATGGTAACTATTCTGAGCGTGTTGGCGCTGGAGCACCAGTCTATTTGGCCGCTGTGCTCGAATACTTGAGCGCCGAAGTTCTTGAGTTGGCAGGTAACGCCGCTCGCGACAACAAGAAGTCCAGAATCATCCCAAGACACCTTCAGTTGGCTGTTCGAAACGACGAGGAGTTGAACAAGTTGCTTGGAAAAGTGACAATTGCTCAAGGTGGAGTCCTTCCCAACATCCAAGCTGTATTGTTGCCCAAGAAGACCCAAAAGAAAGACTAATTAAAGTCGGTTTTACAACCACCATTAAACGGCTCTTTTTAGAGCCACCCAATTTCTTAAAAGAGTACTAATAGCAATAAAATCCAAATATATTTAAATATTTGATTCTGTTACATTCTTGCAATGGTTCGTGCATATACGATTACATAAAATAAAATGATTTCCGCTTTGATATACGCGCTTATTTAACCTTGTTACGTATAATTGATTATTTGTTGTAAAAATTACTAGTGAAAGACAGATTTCGTTCCATACATTGTCGCGTGAAAACGTTTCGTGGATTGTCGAGTTACATCGGATCACTCTTCACATTGTGATTGGGCGAGGGTAACCGCTTTCTGATTGGTTGGTTCTATTCTTATTCTTTGGTGGAAATATTCGACACAACTAAGTACTATAATTATATAAAGTGTAAAACAACGTCGTTACTAGTTACAAAAGGAGGGAAACTGCACCCTACGAATAAATATTATGACATTAGAGTTAGTTCTGGGGTTGAGATTAGTTTAGGGAAGGGTTAAAACTAATTTAAGTTTTTGTCAGCAGTTTCCCTCCCTTTAGCGTTGCCCGTTACAAAATAAATACTTTTTATGTAAGAAATCCCGGTGGTTACATTTATTCGCATCAGCGAGCAACGTTTTATAAACTGTAGCACAATAGCAATCTAAATTTTAAAACCGCCGTTAATTCCCTGTTCTACTTGGTATCATCCCTTGACTCTTTACATGGCATTGGTGGCTCTGAAAAGAGCCGTTTACAATTTTTACTTGTCCCAAGATGGTTCAAGCACGTTCACCGCGGATACGTCGGGCTAGTTGGATGTCTTTAGGCATGATGGTCACTCGCTTGGCATGAATGGCGCACAAGTTGGTATCTTCGAAGAGACCAACAAGGTATGCTTCGCTTGCTTCCTGGAGAGCCATCACAGCGCTGCTCTGGAACCGAAGATCAGTCTTGAAATCTTGTGCGATCTCACGAACCAATCGTTGAAAGGGAAGTTTGCGAATGAGAAGCTCAGTCGACTTCTGATATCGACGAATTTCTCGGAGAGCGACGGTTCCTGGTCGGTAACGATGAGGCTTTTTGACGCCACCAGTTGCTGGAGCACTCTTCCGTGCTGCCTTAGTAGCAAGTTGTTTTCGTGGAGCTTTTCCACCGGTAGACTTTCTTGCTGTTTGCTTGGTTCGTGCCATTTCCTCTCTTTAACAGCTTTATTACTAAATGATCGATTCTAACGATGCCGAGGCTTTTATATTATTTTTTTTATTGGAGGAAAACCGAATCTATTTACTGATTGGCTGGCTACATATTTAACTTTTTCCTCCGATTTTACATACTTGGTGTTGATTGGTTTAGAAGAAAGGCGAGATGTGGCGTTGAATGGATCAGAAAAAAGGCGAACTTCTCTCTATTTTGTCTTCTTGTCCATCAATTTAATCATCTTATTGATTATGCTTGTACAAAATTATTTCCAATTACACTATTTGTATGCATTGATTTAGAAGAATATTTTGGTTTAATTCCAATTAATGGAAAACTAGGGAGGGCTATCACAAGGGCAATCGTCAGGTTTCAGGAGCTATTGCAATGTGCCGTAAGACGTTACTTCAGTTTAAGTTTAGGTGCTTTACGCTAAGTGTCTTGCCCAATGAAACAACTAACAGATAACGACAAGGTTTGAAAATGCGACGCACCAACCCACCAAGATAGTCAGTGAAATAGTGTGTAATTCTTTCAGGTTGTTTTAGTTAATTTACATATTTTTTGAGGACTTTATTATGACTAAAGCAAGAAATTTATACAAATTGCAATGCCAGTAATTTCACCAAATTTATAAAATGATTTATTTTTAGATGCTGAACCATACTAAAATTTTATTTTAGTGTTTTCTGGTTTACCTGTTTAATGCGGCTGGGACTCGGGTAAATGTATTTTTTGCTTTTTGATAATTTTTTTAGTGGTGTGCTTTCAACAAGTGACGACCAACTACCGAAACTATAAAAAAAATTAGTCGAATTTTATAGGACATATTGTAGCACAAGTTATTCCACTTCATCACCGTACATTTGACCGGCTGGTTAGTCTGGCGGTTAAGTGCGTCGGCCTTCAATCGAAAGATTGTAGGTTCGAAACTTGTCGCTAGCTGGTCGGTTGTATCCTTGGGCAAGGCACTTAACGAACATTGCCTGGATCCAGCGGATTAATGTGTTCTACCGAATTGAAGAAACGTGTCTTATCATACACAACACAATGCAATAGCTTCGGTAACCCGACGGTGGGCGCGATCTGACGATTGCTCGTGTGTTAACCTCCTTGGTTTTCCCATTCACGGGGATAAACAGCAAATGTTCTTAAATAATCAACACTAGTAGTTATCATGTAAGTTTATGTAGAGCTTGTATAAGAAACTATCAACATGAAAATTATTTAAAATGTTGAATTAAATTACGAGCTAACACGGGGTGTAAGGTTACTTACACTTTCTTTAACTACTGTCCCAACCAATCCCGTATGTGAATTTATTTCATAAAACGCTTAAAGCAAGAATCCATCTATACAGGTGTTACATGCACAAAGAATGTTATTACAAAATAAATCAGTAATCTACGGTTTGTGAGTTAATCAGCTCAAAATCAGAAGAGTTTGCACTGTCACTACCAGATTGGTGGTTCCCCCCTATTTTCCATGGTTGGGTGAAATACGAAGGGGGTAGGGGGGTGCAGTGGGTGGATGGGTAACACGCGACATGTTTGTTTACCTGGAAATATAATTTTGTAGTAATTTTAAAAACAACTTTTACAAATACACACTGGACATGGGTGTTGTAAAAATGTTTTTAAAGTCAAGTTGGAATGCTGCATCTTTTATTTGTAAAAAGTTTCCAAATCCTTGTAATTTCGATTGGGTTGGGCGGCGGTATCTGCTAAATTTAATATCGGTATCCTTTTTAATGACGTATTTTAACAGCTGCTTTTGCCGTTTTTACCTGATCATCTGTTTGTGATTTATTACATTTGCTGCTTTTTATAAGGCAAAAAAAACGAATAAACTAAATTATACAGCAAAGCTTACCAAGTATAAAAGAACTTGGATTTTCTGCACCTGGCTTAAGTCATGGCCGAGATCAATAGGATAAGTTGAAAGTGGATGTTGGAAAATATAGTTCTGCACGATGGATTCACATTCTTTTGCATCTAGATTCCAAGATGCAGCTATTTCATCTAGAGTAAGATCATGTAGTTTAGTTTATTTTTTGTTTTCACAATGAAAACATGAAGCAGGACTATTAATAAAAATTTGGAAAAAACGGTAAAACGAAAGTCATTAGAACACATTTAAAAAAGCAATAAATTATTAAATTTTGGTATAATTAGACGTGGCCGCTAAAACCCAAAGTGTATGCAGTCAAATCTCATTACTATCACACTTTTGCTATTACACCAATATTTACAGTACCATACAATATACTGTATAATTTGTTTTACAAACCCAACGGAATAGAATAGAATAGGATGTTCATGTTTATCCCTGTGAATGGGAAAACCAAGGGGGTTAACACACAGGCAATCGTCAGATCACCTTGCGCCCATCGTCGTGTTAACGGAGCTATTGCAGTGTGTTATATATGATAGACAGGTAGACACGTTCCTTTAATTTGGTAGAACCCATTAATCCGATGGGTTCAGGCAATGTCCGTTGAGTGTCTTGCCAAAGGACACAACCGACTAGCTAGCGACCAGTTTAGCGCCTGCAACCTTATGATTAAAAGGCGACAAACTTAACCGCCAGACTAACCGGTATACAGGGCGTCCATGTTTCAATAAAATATATTTTAGGGCTTGTGTTTTGGAAAATGTTTTTTAGCCTTTTTTGCAAAATGCTTAAATGAGCTTACAAAGGTGGCATGAAAACATTAAAACTTGTTCGATGGTTGTTCTTGTGTTAGGGTTTCGGTGGGTGGCAGCCCTCGCCACATCTGAACCAGTGGATTAATAAGTTGGATTAAAACTGAAGGAACGTCTGTCTTAATTGTACGCAACATTGCAATTGCTCTGGTAACCTGCGGTTGGGTACTAGATAACCTGATTGTCATTGGTGTGATAACGCCCATTTAGTTTTCCAATTCACAGGGAAACAGAAATATTATTCAATGTACATTCTATACAACATTGCAACTTTGATAATACAAATTTGTTAACACAAATGTTAAAGAGCTATGACAGAGTCTAAATAAACTCTTAACCAACTGGTAGATACATTAATTACAATAAAACATAACCATTTTTTTACTTAACAAAATACAAATATATTTAAGGACTATTTTGTATTTAGGTTCGTTAGAATAAAATCTAAAAGATTATAGAATGACAAAATGTAGAGAATGTCCATATATATATATATATATAATTAGATAAGTTCAAGATGTTTTATTCCATAAAAGTTTTCATTGAATAAAGCTTTTTCAAATCAGGAGATATACCTCTGTCTCTTGTGTCCGGGGCGGTAAACCATGACCAAAGCACTTCGGAGGGTTGATTGGTGGCTTCCTCGGTTTCAAACAACTTCGGGTATCTCGTTTGAAAGAAGTCTTCGATCAACTGGTTGCCAAGGTTGCTTTCCAGTCTATGTTGACCATCTAGCCAAAGATAAATGATAAAAGTAAGATAGTGATTTCTTTTGTGGAATGAAAAATACAAGTAAGATAGTAAGTCTGTTTAAATGGTGCTGGCTTAAACGGATTTAAAATGACGCCACACAAGTTTCAAATCTAATCCTAAAGTATCGCGTTTACGATACACTATTTTTGTTTATTGTTTTTGGAATGCAATTGGATCTGACTGCTGATGTTAGGTTAGCCTAGTTGAATGTTAGCATATGATTTATGTATCATATAATTTACTAAACCGACTGTCCCTCAAACTGAAATCGTGATATATCTTACAACACTGAAAACTTGAAACTAACTACAGGACATCCTGTATTGCTAAATCTTGTACAAACCAATCTTTAATAACACCACGCTTGCGAAATTCATCAGCAAACTTCTGATAATATTGCTGGTTTCTCCCTATTTTCCAGCTATCAGGTCTAGTAGTGGCATGGTCTCACTAAAAGACCAGGCACCTTGTCTCACAACTTCATCTTAATACTCCGTTGCAAAAAAGTTTTTATTTTGTCCTACAACTTTTTATTTTTTGCGTTGGTAACCTAACATTAGACACACTAGGCTTGCTAAATCACTCTAATACCTGGCGGAAGTTGTGTTTATAAATCAAACATCTAAATTAAAGTTTTATAAGTTTGCAAACTTCTTTTAGCCCAAATTCAATCCCATCCATAGTCATTCATAGCTCAAACGTTCCAGTAAAGACCAGTTTTAAACAACCAAAGAAATGAAAGGAATGGCGATGAATATAAATAGCTCCGGTTACCCGACGATGGGCGTAACGTAATGTGACGATTGCCTGTGTGCAAATGCTCACTTACATAGTTGCTAAGTAATCTGATGTTTTCTATGTGATAACGTTCCCTTACGCAATTGCAAAGTAATTGAAAGATTACCCATATGTGAACGCTCTCTTATGTATTTGTCAGGTAATCTGACAATTGCCCATTTGAGAACACCACTTGCATTTTCTTATTTATGTGGAAAAAAACAAGAATATCCTATATTACTCGACATAGTTTAATAGGACAAACCCAAGTTCATAACTTCATCCTGGGTTCGACGTATGAAATGGATCGGTCCTTTGTACTGACGAAGCAGTTGACTATGATGCAAATTCAAATAATTCCTCACTGTGTAGGTAACAATGGGCTCTGTTGGAACAAAAATAACCATTTATTTATTTATATTAAACAAACATTTTAGGATTTATCATGTCAGAAATCTCATTCATGTTTAGATAAACATTCAAAATTTCTAGCCTTACAGCGTTTTTATCTTATGTACTAAATGAATTGCAGGTTGACATTAAATATTAATTGGGCAAAGTAGACAGTTCAAATGCAAAGAAAGTGCTCAGGACTTTCAACTTTTCGGACATAATTAGTATAAGTTATATTGTTAGTAGGTTCCTACTTTTTTTAAGGTTAAAATAAAATTAAAGTAGAATAGTTGAAATAAAAGCAAAGTAATCACCAACAAATTGTGGCATCATTTTCTTTGCAAATGGCAAAATATCATAGAAGGTGGCATCAAGTATCAAACCGCTGATGTCCGGATATTGGATTGCGGCTGTAAGTGCTGAGAAACCACCTGAATGAGAGTGTAATTAACATAGGATCGAATATTCATGTTTATTACTGTGAATGGGAAAAGCAGTGGCCATTAACACAATCGTCAGATCACCTCTCGCTAAGAGGTGGTTAGTGTGTTAAGTGATTCAAGCGTTTCTTTAATTTGGTAAAACCCATCATTCCACTGGATTTAGACAATGTCTGCTATAAGTGCATTGTCCAAGAATGCAATCGACCAGCCAGCCACTGGTTTCGAACCAACAACTCTTCGGCTAATAGGCGACGCACCAACCCACCAAGCTAATCGGTCGTACTAAATTGGAAGAAAAATTCAAACAATTTGTATATATAATTTCAAATCACTTTAAAAGAATTTAAAGATCATTTGTCATGTTAAGTCCAAATTGTAGGGCCTTGCACCTGTAACTTAAGATATGTTCTGTTTATAAAGAAAAACATTTAAAAACACAAATAAACATACCAATAGACCAAGCAAACACAAGTATATTTTCTGGTTGAAATTTTAGCTCATGTATAGCATATTGGAACACAACGTCAATTGCACATTTTTCTGCCTCTGGAAATGGAGAACCCTGTGTAGAAATGGGATTTATGAATGGCTAGGATCATATAACAGTTATGTGGGTGGCAAGGCCAAAAATCCATCAAATTTCGAGTAAAGAATACCCTCCCGTGTGGTAGCTCACATGAGTACATCTTCACGCGAGGAGTAAACTATCTGACATTATGATGCTGCTGTAAGTATTATAGACTTTAGTATTCATATGTGCCATGTGTATAATAAAAACGCTCGCAATGATGAGGATTTGGTTTTTATTTCCCAATACAACAGTTGAATAGAAAACGGTTGCGGTAAATGTTAATTAGTTTTTTCAATTGCAAGAGTAAAATCATACTCGCAGGGCGTGCGTGCGTGTTTACTCACGCAGATTTTTGGCTCTGCGTGTGTATAAATGCCTTGAGCTTAAACTAAGTTTTTTTAAATTTTTACAAATTCGTAGAAATAAATTGCTACTCGCTGAATTACAAAAAACATCGTAATGAATATCAGGACCAGATGATATTTCAATGACAATGCAAAGTAAAAACCGATAAGACCTGTACTAGATTTAAAAGACTTTGACAGCATTATTACATTTCACAATATTCTAGAAATAGGGCAAAACCATAACTAAGACTTAAAAGTAGCAAAAAACAGCCAATTTCCCCAAAAAAACTTAGACACCAGAACATAATCATGTGATGTGAACATAAACTATTAACATTAACAAAATACTATTTCACATTCATAATCATATTCATAACCTTTTAAAATATTTTAGCTTTTTAAAATGGCAGTAGTATTTTGAAAGGCTTATTTTTGCTTATAACACTGGTTATGACATTATTACACTGGGTATGGCATTATAACCTTGGTTATGGCATTATTACACTGGTTATGGCATTATAACCTTGGTTATGGCATTATTACACTGGGTATGGCATTATAAAACTGATTATGACATTATTACACTGGTTATGACATTATTACACTGGTTATGGCATTATAACCTTGGTTATGGCATTATTACACTGGTTATGGCATAATAACACTGATTATGACATTATTACACTGGTTATGGCATTATAACACTGATTATGACATTATAACACTGATTATGGCATTATTACACATTTTGCCAAATTTGAAATCATTTTATATTTCGAATGGCAATATTATTTGCAATTAAAATTGGAATGAGCTTACCGTGCTCCCTGCAAAGCCAGGATGGTTCCAGCCAAGCACGGAGTATCCAGATTGAAGTGGGGTGCACATGCAACCAACCTCATAGAAGCCACCATTACCTTCACAACAGATCACTAATGTATAACCATGGTGGCTTGCTAGTCTGTCACCACTGTGGAATAGAAGCTTGATTTTTACCATAGGAGGGATAGGATATTTATGTTTATTCCCATGAATGGGAAAGGGGGTTATCACACGGGCAATCGTCAGATTACCTCGCGCCCATCGTCGGGTTTACCTGAGCTTTTGCACTGTATTGTGTATGATAGACACGTCCTTCAATTCGGTAGAACCCATTAATCCGCTGGGTTTCAACTAAGAATGATCCCATATTTTTAAATCTTTTAGGCAAATGATTAGGTAATTTTAGCTATAATACCTAGTCTGTTACCTCTATAACCAAGATTGGTAGATTTTTTACAATGCAAATTGGATGTTTAAATGCATGGAGTATAATGCTATTAATTACTTAATTTATTTTCCAAACTTTTAATCCAATTTTAATTTTTTTAAATTGTTGGAAAAAAATATCGTTGCTACTGTCATTCCGTAACTCCTGGTATCATGCTCAGGACAGTCATCATTCCAGCGCAACAAAGCTTAGTTTTGAAAACCAACGAGGTTTTGTTTTGAGAAACGTATTTGATAGCATTAGCCAAGCTGCTGTAATGACTGTGCTATTGTTATAAACAAAACAATGACTTACTTTTCTCGTTTGTCAACAAACATGGTGTCAATGCTGTTTCCATCTCGTGCTATTAACTTGCTTCGGATTCCCCCACTCTAAACAACATTAATTTAACTGTTAGGCCAACGTTATTATGATTGTGTGGAAAGCAGTGCTGAAAAGTCAATATTAATCAGCCGAACGGTTGCAGGTACGAAGGTGGTCGCTAGTCGGTTACATCCTTCTTCAAGGCACTTAACTGGCATTGCCTGAACCCAGCGGATTAATGGGTTCTATTAAATTGAAGGAACGTGTGAATCATATACAACACACTGCAATAGCCCCGATAACCCGACGGTGGGCGCAATGTAATCTGACGATTCCCTGTGCAATATACCTCTTGGTTTTCCTATTCACGTGGATAAACATAAATATATCCCATCCTATCCAATGGTGGTTTTGATACTAAGATGGCTGGAGTACCTTTACATGTAAAAACTAGGTATTGGAGATGGGAAAATAGCAAAATGTTATACACTCCACTTGAATTAGAAGTGGCAGCAATGTTGAATAGCATTCCCCGTATTAAAATATTATTTGTTTTAAAAAATCTGTTATTTAATTAACAATGTTAAAATGTGAATACAAGAACAAAAATAAGTCAAACCAACCTGTTCCACTAGCTTTGCTCTGTTATCTTGCAGTGCTGAACCTAGAAGGTGATGCATATTTTCATTGATTTCATTGATTTATAGTTTAGCATAATAATAACAGTTTAATTGTCAAGTCATTTTAAACAACAGTTGGCTTCATATTAGTTGTTCTCATTGATATATACATGTATTGTATGACTGTGACTGATCATCAAAACTTCAATGGTTTATGGTTTATAACACCTAACAAACATATGCAAGTAATGTGGAAAGCTTATACACTCTTTGAGAAGATTTAAGAAATTAGGTTTTTTTCTGGTGGGACAATGGCTGAGAAACAGTTAAGTTTTTTATTACCAGCTAAATGGTGCATGCACAGGGGCCACACTAAAAGAAGGGAGGAAGGAAAACTGCTTTCTAAAACTATTCAAATTAATTCTTACCGTGCTCTAAACACTAATCTTAATCCCAGAACTAACCTTTACTCCAACCCCATGTTTAAAACTAACTCTAATGTCATAATCTTTATTAGTGTGCAGTTTCCATCCTTCCCTCCTTTTAGTTTTCACCCATGCACAGCTATAAATATTCGTTTTATTCAAACTTCCAGAACTAACCATATGCAGCCTGTAGAAGCTTCATTGAACCAGGGTAAGTGATGCTGATTCCAAACGTATGTGAGATCACATACGCAAGTATTTCCTCTGGGATACCAATCAACACAGTTGAGACAATATTGTTGTGCTGTGATCTTATCCTTCTCCAGAACGAGGGTGGTTTCGACCACGAGGTTTTGCTTTCCACGTCATCCCAGCGGAAATCATAGGGCCAGTGATTGAAGTCAAAGTCGTAACCTCTCAGCAGTTTCTAAATGCAAGATTATATAGTGTTTTAGATCACTTTAATTGTTTATTCGATATTTCTACCCTTATATTTATTGGTAAATTGCGGTAACTAGTAATTATCTATAAAATGAATAAAATTAAACAAAATTAAAATGAAATTAATATGGAACCAATTAAGTATGAAAAAATTCACTTCACTTTACTTTTTTATCTTTTTTCTTTGGGGATCCTTTGGCATCTGACAATATATTGAGAAATTGACAATAATCGTTGTTCATTGTTCGTCCAATACCTGTTTATTTAATATTTATGTTAAATGGTTTGGAGATATCTTTGTATGCATGTTAGTACAGCCCTAATACCATGACAAGATAGAAATGATTACAATTACCTTATGACACGATACTTATGTTTGTAACCAGGAGTAAAAAATTAAAGGGGTGAATATAACTTGAATATTTGTCAAAACATCACTGCTTATAGTCGGGTTATCGGAGCTATTGCAGTGTGTTGTACAAAGTATTTTGGAGCAAGGACAATGCCTTGTCCAAATAAGAAATTAAGCTTAACAGCATTAAATTGAGTATTTGTCTGGGTGGTTATGATTACAATAGACTGTGTCATTATAATTACCCTTTAAAACTCTATTTTATTTTTCTGCTATTCCTGTTAGTTTTTTTAACATATAAAAAGACAACTTTTTCCTGTAAATACTTGAAAAAATAACAATTCATCATGACCATAACAATACAGTTTTTGACTGCAATCTAAATCATTGGGATCAAAATCAATACTTCATTATAACTTACCCCTTGTGATTAGCAGAGCAACAAATAGAGCAGAAGCACACCCTCCAAACTTCGCTAAATCGGTCATCGTTTCCATACAGCAATAACCTGCAAATAAAGTATGAAATGCAGTTTCAGAGTTATCAACACCATCATAACCCATTGATCCAACAAAAGCTAAACCATCATGTATCTGAGGGGATTTGGTTTGAAATGCCTGAAGTATTTGCGGGATTTTTGTTTTTAATGTTAAGTCAAGTGAACCTGACAATATTATAACAGGTATACCAGACTTAAGTCGAAATATACACCTTTAACAACATACCATCAAGGTGCACTCCTAATTATTACAACTTTATAAGTGACAGGCTAGTTAAGTGGACAAAGGGATTATTGCCCCTAAATTCAGGCAAACAACTAAAAATAACTTAATTCGTTATTAATTCGTTATCCCCTTTGTATTCCCAAAAACACTAGTCCATAAAAGTGTTGTATGCAGTGTACATTGTTTTTGTACTTTGATAAAAGTGTAATATGAAGTTTGACTTAATAATTAAAACTACTTTACAGGCCTTGTTGTTTTAAAAAAGGTACTCCTTTTATCATGAAAGTTTTTAATTTAAACGTTTTTCCTTATTCAACCAGTAAGCAATGACACAACTCCAAACACACAAGATCAAAACATAGTTTCGTATATATGAAAAGCATGAGAAGACGAAGTAGTAAAGGTATTCCCATATAATATTTTGCACAAAAGCTAAAACATTCCGAGAATTCTCAACTCTTGTATTCCAGAAAAAAATCTTTAATAGGCTACTTTACGCTTGACGTTAAATTTTGATGTTAAGACATAGGCTAGGCAATAAAACTGTGCACAACATTTCAAGTGTACCATACATTTTGTGCTGATATAATCTGTCATTTTAACAAACCATAATCCTAATATCTTGTATTTGTGGGATGGTGGTGGGTATAACGGTGGAAAACAAGGTTTCTAATTTTACTTTTAAAAACAGTGTAACCAATAAAAATAGAAATTAATTTAAATGGTGTAATAATTAAAAATAGAAAGGTAATAAAACTTTTAGGACTACAGTATGAAGTAAAATAATTTTTCGAACCTCTTCTGTATAAAAACACCAACCACAATGGAGTTGTGTAATACAATATTGATTTGGTTGTGCTCAAGAAGTTAAGGACAGCTTGACTCCTACTCTCCAATTTGTTTGAACTATAGTTAAAGGCCTGCAAATTGTATAGTGGTTATTTTCCTTTACACAATACTGGTACTGTAAGTTACCCGTAGGTAAGTTTATAAAATTTGATCACAAACAGTCAAATTCAGTTTAATTGGCCCAGTGCAAATCTCTCTCAAGAATCTTTCTGAGATGTTTAAAACAATAATAGAAAGAGAAATGAGGATGAAACAAAACACCTCAAATAGGTATGGCAAATGACACTTGCAATTACTGTTTGCTGGCACGCGTATTTGTTTTAATAAAACTGTATTATTCTATTTGATTATGTGGTAGCAAAAATAGTTGGTTTAAAGGTCTAAGCCATTCACCATTTAATTAGCCATACTTTTCATACTAAAACTGGCCTATAAAAAGTATTGCAGAATACAACCAGAAATTAACATTGCATATGTAAAAAATGGGGTACAGCACAAATCTCTACTTAAGCTGTAATGCTGGTGTGTTGAAATAAGAAACAAGATACTGGTTAATATAAAAAAAAACTTGTGCCATAGATTATTAAGTATAGAATAGAATGTTCAAGTTTATCATCGTGATTAGGATCAACACAAGTGGTGTTATCAACAGACAACACTAAAAGGAGGGAAAGAGGGAAGAAGGGAAACTACTCATAAAAATTATGGAAACCAATTTAAACCCTGTCCTAAACCCTAATTCAACCCCAGAACTAACCCCAACTCCAACCCATGTTTAAAAATAACTCTAATGTCATAATCTTTTATTTTAGTGTGCAGTTTCCCTCCTTTCCGCTTTTCCTCCTTAGTCTCCCACGTTTTTAACAGAAAATGGTCAGATTACATTCTACCCACCATTGGTTTTGGGAAAACACTGCATTTTGTATGATTGAAACGTTTTTTTTGGTAGAAAATTTTTGGTTTAATTTTGGTAGAAGTAGAACCCAAATAATCCACTAGGTTCAAGCAATGCATACAAGGCAAGAAGTGTCTTGTATGCATTGTATAAACTGACTAGTTTCGAACCTGCCATCCTATGGCTAAAAGGCGACACACTAACTTCCCAAGCTCTTCAACGGAAACTAGGCCTACATTACATATAATTAAACCTATTTATTTGTTAAACACACATAAAAGGTAGCCTAAAGCCAAAGGTATAAGGTACATCTGCTTACCCTTTGACTTGCATCATTAGAACGGTGAATACGGTATACATTTGGACCAAATAAGCTGTAAATAAATTTCTGAACCGACATATTGCTATCAAATTAGGGTTAACTATTTATGATGTGTCTGATTAATTTCAACTGATCGTAGTTCCTTTACATAGAAATATAAAACGCGGAACTACGGAAGACGGATGCAAAAATATAAAACCCTTTACGTAATGTTAGAGTGTTAAACATTGCACAATATGTGTGTTAACCTCCTTTGGTTTACCATTCACGGGTAGAAACATGAATATCCCATTCTACGTTTATACTATTATAGTTCAGCCCAGTAAAATCCGCCGGTTGGTCTAGCGGTAAAAATAAAATCCGCCGGTTGGTCTAAAATCCGGGTTAAGTGCGTCGCCTTTCAATCGAAAGGTTGTAGGTGCGAAACTGGTCGCTAGCTAGTCGGTTGTGTCCTTGGGCAAGGCACTTTACGGACATTGCCTTAATCCAGCGGATTAATGGGTTCTACCAAATTGAAGGGACGTGTCTATCATATACAACACACTGCAATAGCTCCGGTAACACGACGATGGGCGCGAGGTGATCTGACGATTGCCCGTGTGTTAACCCCTTGGTTTTCCCATTCACGGGGATAAAGATAAATATCCTATCATATATCCTATCCTAAAATACGCTTGGTTTAGGCGACGACCGCTCAATTCTTTGCGAAAGAACACAACTAGGCAACAGATGATTTCGATCCCATTACTTTTCGGTTGATAACGGACGTTCTTTAACATGCAACCCGGATCCTCTTGTAGCGACATAATGTGTTTACATAGTATTTATGATCGCCGCAGCCGGCATTTGTACTTGAAAACATCTTACGATTTAACTCGTAACTAGTACTAAGTTAATCGCCTCAATTGTTCAAAACAAATGATGTTATCAAACTACTGAAGCTTTGATCGACGAACCACAGAAGTCAGTAGTCAAGTCGAGGACGTTTACGCTGATTAATTAGCGCACCTCTGAAAGTCGAGACAGTGCATAGGGAATCGCAGATCGCATCAGGTGTTGTAACTGGCTTACCTGGGGCCTACAGGGAACAATTAACTACAATAGGCAAGCAGCCTGCAGCGGTTCCCTACACTCTTAACAATGGACACCCGTTTCCATCAAAGTATGCTTATCGTAACTTTAATTGTTCTAGCTAGAAGTTTATCTGACAACAAATTGGCGAATTTGACAGCACTATAACATCCCTATCCTATTTTTTTGTTTGTTTATTAATGAAATACTATTAGTGCTGCTTAAATAAAAAAAAAACGACAAAAGTTGACGAATAAGCTAACACTTTATTATGGTTCTGGAAGAAAAATAATTTAAAGCATGATACTGTGATTCAAAAACTATTGTAGCCTATTATGTCTTTCCGATTTTTTTGACGAATGATGTTGACACACATTAAATGATATATTTTAATTAATCTGCGATTTTCGGGCACAAAATAGCCTTGTGTATGATGAAAAACGAAGGAAAGCAATTTCATTTTCGGTAATCATAAAAACTAAATTGGTCTATAATTATACGGAAACGGCGGGTGATGATGGTGAATCAGCGATCTTTGAAGAAGATTCTTTTAAAACAACATTTTCTTTCTTGCTTTCTCTCAGCAGCAATAATTGAGTCAAAAGAAACAAAAAAGAGCCTAAAACAATGACAAAATGTGTTATATATTTGCAACATAACGTATTTAAGTAAAACTGGTTACATTTTACACTAATTATAGCAACTGTGCATCTGGGGAACATATTGTGGATTAGGATAGGATATGATATTCGTATTTATCCCCGTGAATGGGAAAACCAAGGCGGTTAAGACACGGGCAATCGTCAGATCACCTCGCGCCCACCGTCGTCACTTTACCAGATATTACTTCATCTGCATGTAGTTGTTAAACAAAACGGAAAATCAGGTCTATACCGTGTATGCAAAGCACTATGATAACTCCGGCATTGCATTTATACTTAGTGTCAGACTGTTTACCATGACAAAACCTCACTTAAATTGTGGTCACATACTATATAACATCTACCATATAACACAAATTGAGAATAGCATGCAATGTAGTCTTGTCCTAGCATGCAAACAAGAAATTAAAACACAAATCAAATTATGAAAAGAATTTGTAAATAAAATTATGTGTGTTAACGGTGAGCATTAAGGCATGCAAATTTATCGATTAATACAGTAAAGTAGAAATGAGGTGTTGTAAACTTTTGTCGCCCTACACCGCCATTTACGATGAGAGGGATAGTAATTTGTAAAACTGGGGACTTTTTAATTTCGAATCCTTATTGGGTTAGTCACTAAAACCATTTCTATTTAGCAATTGGTATATGAATTGGTCGCGCTAATCATTCAACCACGCGATCGTTTAAATTGGGAACATGCTAATAAAATTACTTCGGTTTCATGTACACTCCCGCGATAGGCGGGGAAACGACATTCAATCCACGACTATTAGGTTAAATTGCCAATAACGGATCACCGTAGCACCTTTTAATCACGTACTATTATTTGTTTTGAGTATTTCACCAAAACTTTATACAGAATCCTTACTGAGCAAGTAACCGCCTGGGTACATAATGTAGAGCGCGAAGCGTAGTCCGCCGGGATTTGCTTGTTTGAGAAGGGTGACCACGACCGGCACGTTACCGCCGACATTTCCGAGCACAAAACCGTACATAGCGACGGCGGTGGAACGAATGGTGACCGGTACCATTTCAACGATAACGGTTACTGCAACACCGTACCACATTTCCGCTGGAAAACACCATGCCTTTACCGGTTTCGGGTAATATTACAATACAAACTAAGTTTACACTATTTATCGAAATATTTAACGTCGCAGCATTTTTTCGTTAAGTAATGGCGGCAAGATTTAAGCTAATAAGGTAAAGTTTTAACAGTATTAAAAATAAGACTTTCCAAGTAACCCAGGTAAAATCAGGGAAGTATAAAGGCGTTAGTTAAGCAAACCAAATCATGAATTTCCATTCCACAATTATCTAGTCACATTGTCTGGCCCAATCAACCAACGCTGTATGTTTGATTTCATAACTTGTCTTTGTGATGTTAGTATGCAGACACTGAAGTATGAATCAAAATAAAACGGAAAATATGGGATGCAAGATACGGTAGGTAAAAGCACGGCAAAATGGAGGTGAAAGCACGGCAAAAAGTGTCAATAAGGCAAAAGCTTTGTATTAACTACGTGAAGACAACTACGTGGAACAAAAAGAAACTAAAACTTCACTAATCCATGCTGTACATAGACTTACTCGCTGCGTAGAAACCAACATAGGTGATGCAAAGTGTGTTTCTGAAGCCCAAAATTGGCTTTAAAACGGGAACCGTGAGTTGGCCGTTGCTGGCGACATTGTTGATGACGAAAATGAAAATGGCGATGGCGGTCGAGCACATTTTGCGCGGGAAAATCTCCACCAGCACCGTGAACAGGACACCAAACCACATTTCAGCTAAGTCGTTCAATCAACCACGTGGTGGTGTAAATACAAATAAAATTGGACATTACACCCAGACTAAACGGTTGTGTAACCGAATGGTTACCACGACCGATACATATTACGACTTGCATAAAAAAACGGTCTTAGCAACGAACCCATCATGGGTTTGGGGTTGGAACTGAACCCGGTAAAAAAATAAAACAAAAAAGGCTCTAATACATACCAAAAAACAAAACAGAGATCTTTTTTTTTTTAAATTGATAATTGCGTTGGTAGAGTAGACGAGACAATGAGGAATGGAAATCTACAAATTGAGCGACCTTTGATCCGACATAAAGTTAAGTTTTATATCCAAACTGATCGGGGAAATTATTTTTGGAGGATTTATCCACGATTTTTGTTCGATAACCAGTTTTAAATACCGAAATTGCCGAAGCTACTGATATAAAAGAAAAAAGAACGTAACTTACCGAACAAGTACGCGGCCATTAAAGAAACAAAGCAGTACGGTGGTTCCAAGTACAGCACCATTGCTGCTAACGGGGCAGCTATCCCCTGGCTAATCACTAGAACCCATAGCCTTGTGCGCATACCTGTGTACAAATGGGTAGTGGAAACTCGTTGTGCAGATCTAGAGATTAAAGGAACGGCAATTCCCATTTATATCCTTTTTTCTATTAATTGACGTGTTTAAGGACTGTTCGTTTGATCTTATCTTGTGCCTTGATTTTCTTCATTTGTCATTATTTAATATTACTAAAAAAAAGTTAACTGAAACTGTTTAAAAAAAATGTATTCGCACATTAAAATCGATTTGCTTTAAAACAAGTCACTAGTGTTTATTGGGAAATATTCGCGTTGGCTACATGTTGACTGGGGAAGTGCAAATGTCGTGTAGGTAGTTTGGTTTTAAGATAACGCATATGTAGATGGTTCATGTGCAGTTGAACATTGACCATCGTATCAATGGCACGTCAATAATGGGTATAATGCAGTAAACAGCGTTTGCGTACTCAGCAATATAAATGGCCTCACGAATTTCTTTATATCCGCATTTACCACTGTAAAGTGCTGATTAGATCGTCCGCAAATACCGAGACAGCGTTATATGAGAAAACAAACTTGCATTTTCGATCTTGTTTGTCGGAAAAGTGCAAACCGGTGTACTTATACGATATAGGATATTTATGTGTGAATGAGAAATGACAAGGTGCATTCTTACACGGGCAATCGACAGGTTACTTTGAAAATATCTAAGGGGTCGTTCTCACACGGTTACGGTCAGATTATCTTGCCCAATTTCCACAGTAAGTCTAAAATCAAATTAAACATGCGTTGCTAGTCATTCCACTTACAGTCGGCGTGGTGCGATTGAGTGTGCTTACCACGATGATAAAGCACATTTCTCTGTTCCAGACCACAATGTCGTCTGTGCTGAACAAACACAACAATATCGCTGGCTATGAGCACTTAATCACACCAGCATTCGGTGTTATTTTCTACCCAATTGAGACTCAACATAATGTAGTCAAAGAACTTAAGTGTAATAATTTTGATATAAAACATTTTTCCAATTTAATTTATTTTTTAACTTTTATATGTTGGGTTTGGCGGGCACTTACACTAATTAAATGAATTAATGATGTGTTTTAACGACTGTCGTTTTGCCGTCTTTTATCCGTTTTTTTTTAAAGAAGGTCCTGCTGCATGTTATCATTGTGTAAAGTAAAACAAACTTACACAGGCATATTGTGCGAATATGAGATCGCTTTTATTTATTCAATGAACAAAAGCACCAACCGTAACGTGACACTATGAGATCGGATATGATTCCACCGGTGGCAATTCCGATCGTCCCGCCCACGATTGAGCAAACCGTCATCCACAGCCCAACATCGGTGCCCGGGAAGTAGTGATCGAAATACAGCTGTGTATTGTAAGCCCAGCAGAAACTTGCTGGAATGTTTCGGGGAAAAAGTCGTGTTAATTTCATCTCAACACGTGTAACATAATATTTTCACCGTTTATACCGCGGGTATTAATTGACGTGTTTTAACTACGGTAGTTTTGTCGCATTATCCCACCTTCTTAACTTAAAATAATTGTGCAATCCTTCTTTTATATAATAAAAGGGCAAAAATAAACTAAAACTAAAAATCGCTGTTTTAAACCCTGTGTGTGCAATCGTCATTTGAACATAACAAAACGAAAACCTGTGTAATATTTATTGAGGTAAGTAATATAAGACAATGTCTGAATAATGTTGCGTGACCTCGTTATCTTAAACAAAATTAAAATCTAATACAAAATTCAAAACATTATATTGCTTTCCAAAAAAAAAACATTGGTTACATGACTTTAAGGGTAGGTTATTTATCTTTAACTGTGTTAAAGGAAAAACACAAGAAGCGTTATTGAAGGCAAACGTCATATTACCTAGCAATTAAGTAAGGGAGTGTACTTAAAACGGGCCCACGGTCGGGTTAACAGAGCTATTGCAGTGTGTTGATCAAAACGTTTCTTCAATTTGATAAAGCCTAATAATTCACTGGGTTCAATCAATGTCTGATAAGTGCCTTGCCCAAGGACACAACCGATCAGTTAGCAACGAGTTTCGAACCTGTGACATAATACCTTTCAGTCGGACATATATACACTTTGCATCCTGTCAGTTTGATTTAGTTTTAGGTTATTTTTTTGCTCCTTCGTTACAATAATAAGAATAGAACATTTTTTTTCAAATTAAGGAGACAGGATGAAACGGCAAAACTACAGTAGTTAAAACACGCCAGTGACTAGACACATTGCAAGTTAGGGGGAAAAAATGACGTGGCCGTTAAACCTTACATTAAAAAAAATAAATAAATACAGAAAACAATTTAAATCAAAATTATCTAATTAAATTTGATATTATTTAAGTCTAAAGTAAAAGTGTGCGTCACTATAATAAAAGGGATTCAATTGCCTTAACTAAATAGGAAGTGCCAATCAAAGGAACAGGAAACCACAACGAAAGCATGCATAATGATGACACTAGTGGAAAGACCAAATAAGAGTGACACTCAAAACTAGTAGAATAATCTTTAATCCAAAAATTAGAATATGTATGTTACCTGTATGACGTACTGAAGCAGCTAAAAGTAACATTAGAACTGGTGGTTTTGTGATGAACAATCTTAATGCGCTCCAAAGTCTAGTAAATAAACCGGGACCTAAAAACAGATAAATTTATTTAAGTTGGTTAGAGTGTGGCACTTAAAACTGGTTAAAACATTAGTGAATTACGTCCGGCCGGTTGGTTTAGCGGTTAAGTGCGTCGATAGGTTGCAGGTGCGAAA
The DNA here is from genome assembly GCA_000149265.1 of Ciona savignyi. Classification (NCBI taxonomy): domain Eukaryota; kingdom Metazoa; phylum Chordata; class Ascidiacea; order Phlebobranchia; family Cionidae; genus Ciona; species Ciona savignyi. Next base: position 172,095 of record CH002629.1, on the reverse strand, counting down.
CTAGTCGCTAGCTAGACGGTTGTGTCCTTGGGCAAGGCACTTTACGGACATTGCCTGAACTCAGCGGATTAATGGGTTCTACCAAATTGAAGGAACGTGTCTATCATACACAACACACTGCAATAGCTCCGGTAACCAGACGGTGGGCGAGAGGTGATCTGACGATTTCCCGTGTGTTAACCCCCTTGGTTTTCTCATTCACGGGGATAAACATGAATATCCTATCCTATCCTACTAAATATTGTTTATTCTTGCAGTTGACGAAAGTGATCAGCAATGTCAGACATTAATAGTCAAGCTTAATCTGATAAACTTAGAGTCGTAACCTATCCAATCTTAACTATAATAATCAACAATATAGCTTTTAACACCATAATCAACATTTAATCAAGAATATTAATCAAGATTATTACTTTAAACACCATACTCAATAATTAATCAACAAAAATATTCAACAATATTATTTTTAACATCATAATCAACAATTAATCAACAATTTTATTCCAGAATATTACTTTTATGACCATAATCAACAATTAAACAACAATTAATCAACAATATTATTCAAGATTATTACTTTTATGACCATAATCAACAATTAAATAACAATTTATCAAGAATATTATTCAAGATTATTACTTTTATTCATTTCACAAGCCTCCTCCACCAGCGCTATAGCAGCATCAGTTTCATTGTCGGATTTTTTTTCATCTTCCTGAATCCTTTTTGCTTTTTCCATCCCAATCATCTTACGTTTAGGTTCTCGGATGGTGAAGAAAAGAACAACCATCATTAGAAAGCCGGGAATCGCCGTCACATAATAAGACCACCTCCATCCCTATGAACAATGCGATACGACTATTTAAAGGAATTTTTCGGAATTAAATATCACTTCTAGAAAATAATTCGGAATTATTGTTTAGAAATAATTCAAAACTATGTTTTAATTCGAGATGATTGCGCCCACAGTCGTGTTACCGGTACTATTGCAGTGTGTTGCTTATGATTAAGACGTTAAAAAAGCAGAGCACTCACCCACCAGGCTAATCGGTCGGATATTTTAAATAAGACAAAAATAAGTTAATTGAATGTATCCTTACACAAGGGATGAGGAAGATGTTTTCATACCTGTCCTAATATGTTGGCTTCGGTTACATAATTACCAACAGCGAATGCCAGCCCATATCCAAAGTAGATGCCCCAATTAAAAATGCTCATGGCTAAACCGCGGCTTTCTTTACTGAATTTATCTGCCACTATGCTTGCTGTAAGTGGGGTGCAGCCTGCTTCTCTGGGAAAATTATACAAAGAGTTTGTATCGATTGTTGTATTTAATGATAACCTCATTATATTAGGATATTAGGACCTCATTATATTAGGATATTAGGATTTAATTGGAATATTTTGGGTGTCGACCGTGGTGGGAAAACAAATGATGCAATAACAAACGGGTAATCGTCAGATAACCATGCGCCCACAGTCAGGTTACCTGCGCCCAAGAACACAACCGACTAGCCAGTGACCAAACCTGCAACCTTCGAATGAAAGGTGAGGCACTAACACATCAAGCTAATCGGTCGGACAATTATATAACATTAAAAGGCATTACTGCAGTTAGTGAAGCATTAGCATGGTGGTAAGAAGGATCTGTATATACAGTCGTCACCTCATTATATTAGAACTCAAGTTTGTCAAAACTGTTTTAAAGATATCTTTAACAGTTTAGAAATAACAAGCGAAAATTTTTAAAGAATCAGTAATTGTGATGTAGTAGTAAGTTATACAGAATTACTGCAAACTTTGCAAGTTGGTATTATTGTTAAACTGTTTTGATGAGTCAACAATATGTAATGGCATTTGTGCACAGTTACAATAATGGAATCTGTTTACATTACATCTTTGCCTTGCTTGGATGTTTTATGTCAGGAAATGTGGTGCATTTTCCTGGTGTGGTCTGAAACCATTGCCAGCTGTTCATCTGACAGTCATATTTCCATGAAATATAAATTGTAGGCAATTAACAACTTACCCTGCGCCAAAACCCAATCGAAAGATAATCAGTTGCCAATAACTGTTGCTGAAACCGCTTAATAACGCCATTGTAGAATAAAGTAACATGCATACTGTAAGAAGTCGAACTCTGGAAGTTTTTTTCTAGATTAGTTTATAACAATTACTAAATAACCACAGTTATTTTCCTGGTTATATACATGCAGCTACAGCGCCTAATAAAACTAATCTGGTATGACCATAGTTAATTTTCACAAAATTCCAAGAAAAATCTACACTGAAGGTTTATCAAACCTAAATTTAAGAAATTTAAGCTACAGAAACTAAAGGACACATACACAAAAAATTATCCCTGTATGTATTCATACCTACCTGTTGTACTTATCCCCTAATACGCCGATAACAATCCCCATCACAGTGAATATGGCAATAAAAGAAGGACCGGCCAATATTTGGTACTCAATACCAGAACCAGTGTAATCCCATCTGCAGTATGTCTTGTTCAGGTGTTCTGCAGCATGGCACCTAGTATGAGAGACGTTTTATGTGAAATCATTATGGAACAAAACTTGGGTTTACTGAAACATCCAAAAACTGCAAAAAAATCTAATTAAAAGAAAACAGAAATTTTTTTAGTTAACAGTAAGTTCTCAAAATGCAGATATTAATCATTCTAATTTGGTATAAAAATAATATTTTGTGTTCGATTGAAATAATTCGCATTTTCAGTCAGGAAATACTAAAACGGGGGAAATGGGAACAAAAGAAGGTGGGACTGTTCACCACAACTATAAACATTCCAACCCTGCCTTGCACACTCATCTCAAACCCAGAACCTGAACCACAGACCCAAATCTGAACTTAACCCCCTAATCTTCATCTTAGTGTGCAGTTTCGCTCTGTTTCTCTTTCTCTAGCTTGAGCCATTTAATTTCACCCAATAAACATCCTACTTAATTTAGAACCATTACAATTTAAAAACTCTGTATTACCTATTCGATTAAAATATTGATTCTTGAATGA
>CH002629.1:150408-168962 GCA_000149265.1 Ciona savignyi | reverse complement strand
AAAAGAAGTCAAAACATCAATCCTATATCTGACAAATCTTATTAACTTTGCATCATAGTACAAAGACTATAATTATATCGTTTTAACTTACATTGTAAAATTCATTCCAGAACATTTTTGCAACTTTTCCACCTGGCTTTCAATTTCTGAGGAATTGGTGACGCAACCCTTTTCACCAAAATGAAGTTCTTGGGAAATTGGTTTCGAGATTATACCAATGATAAAGTGTCCAAGTTCCCCAACTGCGTAGCATCCCATAAGCACAAAGGCATAGTACCACGTAAATAAACGTTCTCCCCGAAAAGTACAACTCATCTTAAGGAGTTAAAACACGAAAACTTGTGATAACTCCTTTTTAATAGAGATAAAACACGTCACACTATTCTAAAATCAAAGCCTTTCGCTCGAAATATAGTGAAACACCGTAGGGTATTTCCCTAATTTGAAACTGTAGATATTCAAAATTAATGTGTACCGTTTTTACTTTTTCACCTAAAAGCTTAAAAGTTCCTAACAGAATCCTTAAGTTTTAGTTTATTTTTCGCCTCCACAAAACGAACTATCTAAATCACGCCATTTAAAAATATATAAATAAATATAAAAAAAGGATTTAAATAAAGAATACTTTGAATATGTAGTATTTTTTAGATTATCTCGATCATTTTAACTCTCATTATGTGACAACATGTTAATCTTATTAAAAGCCAAACTGAATGTATGGTGTTACTAATTTTCTGTAGGCTGGATATTAAACCCCACACACTTTCTGTTTTTTGTATAATTCTCATTCCACAATACCATGTAGTATTGTAGTAATATATTTCGGAATAGACGCAAATTACGATAAAGACATAAGTGATTATACAACCGAACAACGTGATTGCATCTAACGACTAGCACTCTGTAATTTTATACACAAAGACGACGGCGGAAGGCATCATTCTAATTCCACGTGTAAACAAAAAAATTGTCCCACTGTGTATTGTCTGGTGGTTTAGTGCGTCGCCGTTTAACCGAGAGGGTGCGGGTTGTGTATTTGGGCAAGGGAATTAACGGACATTGCCTGAACCTAGCGGATTAGGTTCTCATAAATTTAAGGCACGTGTGGATGATACACAACACACCGCAATAGTTTCGGTAACCCGACGATGGGCACGAGGTGATATGACGATTGCACGTGTGTTAACCCCATTCGTTTTCCCATTCACGAGAATAAACATGATGAATCTATCGTATTTTTCATTTGTTGCATTTTTTCGTCATTGCGAACTTCTATAAAAAATCACTCCACAACTTAAAAAGCAGACACAGTTATATAGATAACAGCACTGTGCATCGAGACAAATACAATGTTGTTTTGGTTTTAGCCACCAGAGGGATTTAATTTTTTTCAACTTTGATCTTATGAAGTCGACTCCCCATCATGTAAATTGACAATCATTTTTATATTCATTGATCAGACCGACTAAAAAAGAGCTGCCGCCGGTTGTATGGTGTTAGTATTTGGGAGCAGTGGTCACGTTTAATTTTGTCGTTACTTTATTTAAAAGAACGTAAATATGCTAGTCCAGTGTAATTTTATGTTTGTATGTTCTTATCTGCAATTCGTGCCGACTGTGTGCAAACTTTACACATTTTAAATAGGTTGAGCTATAAGAGTGGTTGAGCTATAAGAGTGTTCTGAACATTATTCGTTTTTACCCAAATTTTGCTTGTGTGCTAAACGTGTTTTAATACTGGAAGAATATTTGCGTCGTAGTTTACGACCCAGTACAGGAAGTTTAGTTGGTACAATGTCCGATGTTTTTGATATAAACTCAACTCATTTCACACAGTTAAAATAGCCGTCCACACCTCATCTGTCCTCGTGACCTATATTTATTTGGTATATATTGTCGTGATTTTATGAACAAAAAACAACCAGTACAATGAACTAACCCACAGAAATGCCGAATAAAAGTAAAAAGTTGCAGTGTGATCTATGTATGTAGTCAGCATTATCATTATTGCAACAAGAAGAGTTTAATGTAAACTTTTGGCAAAGAAATGAGCAGCGCCCAAATGCACCTGCCCCCACAGTAAACCGCGATCAAGACAGGAATAATAAGGAAAAAGCAGGGGTGCTATAATTATCAGTAGTTTGTGGTCTGGTGTATTTTTATAAGTATTATTGAGAGCGTACTATATACATTAAAAGCAGCAGCCCAATGTGCGAAATTCAGAAAGCTAGTGAAATGGATTTGTGGCAATATGCCGTGTGTAAGTTTAGTTACAAATCGAACTAAGAATTCGACTATCGATAAAAATCGGTTACCGGTATCTATGAAAGATAAATGGCTAAACAAAAACAAGCAATTTTCAACCTGTAAAACACATTGTCAAATTCCCGGTAACACCCCTGGTAGCACATAATGTTCTGGCAAAATGACACTGTTAAACGCTTGTCGCTTTCCCATGGGCGGGAATTAAAATAGTTTTTGTTAAATACAAACACTAGTTCTTTAGGTTAAAAATTTTGTTTTACAAGTTTTTGAAGTTAAAGTAACTTTTTAATATCGCATCTACACTGACGCGAGTAATAGTTATTCTTGGGTGACCTTTATTTTATTAAAAAAACACAGTTGATCAGTCTTTACTCTTTAATATATATTGTTATTGATTTTACTCATTTTTGACGTACTGCTCGTGACAGGCGTGCCCGATTGGCAGCTGTCAGTTTGAACCTTACCGATGCAAAACGACATGCAGGTTAGTTGCTTTGACTCATCATTTTACCGAAATCACCAATTAAAATACTCCACGGACTAAAATGTGTAAAAAAAATAACTCGTTTTCGGCATTTTTGGCGTCAATGATCTGTGGTAGCCGATATCTTGGCACTGTAAAGCACTATTAATACCAAATTTAAAGAAATTGTTGATATATAAATAAATTGGGAAAAGGATCTAAAAAAACGAATATTTTAAGGGCCGAAAAATGAAAAGCAACTTAACTTAAACAACTATAACTCAATATTAAAGGAGATTAGTACGGTTTGAATAAGTTAAAACATTTTAGGGTGATGCCAATGTATATTGAATATACACTGAAAAGAGGAATTCCCGATAGACCGAAAATATAACTAAGACGACTGACGTTTTTTTACGTAGTCAGGGGGATATTTTTGTTAGACGAAATTTCAAAAATTTCAAATTTACTTTAAATCGTTAAGAAAGTGATACGAAATGAACTAAAAATAAACATTAACTTACAACAATATAGTTTACCTAGTGAAATTAATAAGATATATATAAAATAAAAACGGAAAACAAAAGTAATACCTTATTCCTGAAAACCAATGTACCAGAAAATAATTTTAAACGATTAATAAAGATGTGACCGACTCATACCCAATTATGGTTCCATAGATTATTTCCATCTGTTAGCTTATTATAGGTCGCTTTTTGGTAAAATTATATCGATTATACTTAGAAGGGCCTTGGTAGTAATCGTTATGTTGCATGGTTTCATAGTGGATACAAAAAATAAACTAAACTATTGCTGATAGATTAACAAGAAACGGTAAAATTGCTAATTTAAAAATTTGCCAAGTATTACTAGATATTGGGGTGCATTTAATGCCTCTATTTGATTTGGCAGAAGCCCAGGCGTTCAAAAATAAAATAAACTGTGTAGGCCTACTTGTTTTAGCATAGTCTGTATTATCCTTAAGCGGTCTTTCAGTTTTAGTTCAACCCATTAATTAATGCACCGAGTCCAGCTCTAACATCTAAGCTTACCGCTACCGCCATGTGGCACGTTCATAAGAGCGAGAGATATCGATGTGGAAAAAAGAAAAAGGGATTTCGACGTCACAAAATAGGTCAAGCGAGAACATAAGAGTATATGGACATCAGCATAAACAAAGATCAATGAAGTACAAGATAAGCTTCAGAATCAGAACAAAAAAGCTAAAGCAACAACATGAAAAAGGTAAAGCTACAGATCTGCATTTAACTAACTATAAATTGAAAGTCGTTAGGGTGGATTAGTACTTATCCCGCATTTCGGTTGTTCCTTATTCCCAAGTTTTAGTTGCCCATCAGCAAACAAATTAGGTTGGATACTCAATTAAAATGAGAACTGACGAAGACAGAACGCTGGAGGGTGGTTGGGGTTGGGTAGTTACATTCGCAGGTACTATGATCTACAGTCTCGTGTACGGCACAGGAAGGTACGTTATTATGGTTGACCACATAACAAATACGTTTTACTTATTCTAAGTTAGTGATCTCGCTTGCGAGAATAAAGCAGGTTCTACGAAAAAGTAATCTAAATATTACCTTCAGGTGCCAAAGTACGTTACTGTTACCAATAATGAATGGTTATGACACCGATTACTCAAGCGTGGGTTGGGTCTCGGCAATTGTTTCAGCCGGTGTTGCAGTCGGTGGTATGTACTAGCGTTCTATAAAGAGCTCTTGAAAACAAATGTTTACATAGGAAATATCGCTGCTCAGTTGATGCCCAGAATTGGCCAACGAAACACAGTAATATTGGGCGGATTTATATCGGGAGTGTCTTGCGTTATAGCCTCCTTTGCCACATCAATGGTCGTGCTTGACATATTTGCAGGCCTGATACTGGGTAAGACATCTTTACAAACAAAGTTACTTTAGTTTACACAAATGTTAACAGCGACAACTAATTCATAGTAAATCATTTATTGATTTTTAAATATACAGGATTTGGGTTTGGTTTGTCATATGTTCCAGCGCCAGTCATTATCGGCTATTACTTCAAGAAAAGACGTTCATTTTCGATGCATTTGGCAAGCATGGGTAAATTATTAAGTTGAATTTGTAAGGGCTATTTTAAGAGTGCATGTATGTTTGCAGGGTCGCCGTTGGGCGCTTTTATAATATGTCCACTCAACAAGTGGCTGGTGGAGCAGTACGGCATACACGGTTACTACCTAATCATGGGGGGAGTTTACTTTAATCTTTGTGTTGTGGGCGCGCTGATGCGGCCAATCGAGCTGTCGTTGCAATTAGCAAAAATTAAGGAAGATGGGCCAACGTCGCCTGCTGTAAAACAAACGGAAAATAAAGTGGTGGAATTGGATACCAATAATCAAAACCACAAGAAGGCCACAACACAGTCTATGCGAAACTTGGTTAAAAACAAAGTTTTCCTTTTATTGGTTTTATCACAAGTGGTATTAATGACCGGGTACGCCTCCTTCATGCTCTACATTGCTCCTTACGCCGAAGTAGAGGTAGATTAATCTATAAAACAATGCATCACCGTACTATTATTGTCTTTTTGTGTAGTAAGCATAATTAATCACACTACACAAGAACTCTAAGTAATTCACAAATCTTTACAACTAATTCTATTTTAGTTAGGCATTTCACCCGTGAAAGCGTCGATTTTATTCTCAATTGCTGCGGCGGTGGATATCCCTTCAAGAATCTTGTTTGGTTTGCTTGGAGATCTCAAACAGTAAGTAAAAAAGCGTTACTCTTCGGAGCATAATGTATGGAAAAGATATAATAGAATATTCGTGTTTATCCCCTCGGATGAGAAAAGGCAAGGGGCGTTATCACACGGGCAATCGTCAGATTACTTATCGCCCACCGTAGGTTTACCAAAATTATTTTAATGTCTTGTGTGTGATGAAAAGTTCCCTCGGTTTGGTAGAACCACCCATCCATTGGGTTTAAGCAATGTCTGATAAGTACCTTGCCCACAGCCGACAGGAAAGGACACAGCCGACAGGCTATAGCTATACCATTTCGAGTCTGCAACCCTTCGACTGAATTACAACGCAATGCGTTTTCCTATTTTCAAATGATGCATTATTTTGTTTTCAAATCGTATTGTAAATAAAGTTATCTCAACCAAACAATTTTAACACGACATCTCGCCCATAGAGTCAACTGCGTCATCACGTACGGGTTCGTGCTGATGGGTATTGCAGTGTGCGGTGTGTTGTTCACTTTAATGACGACGTTTACTGGCCTTGCCGTAATTGCTGGGTTGCTCGGCGTATTCCTGGTAAAATAATTTTAAAAATATTGTACTATAAATAGAATATCCATTTTGTATCTGAATAAATTAATGCTAATGCAGCCATACAATTGACTGTATATTGCAGCCATACAATTGACTGTACCAGTCTTGTCTTCGATTTCACATCGCTATCAGATGATCTCAAACTGTCTTCTTAATTGATTAAACCGGCCGAACGATACCGAGAGTTGTGTGGTAATGCCCCAATTAGTAAAAATAAGATCCCTGGCTCTGACAGTCAATTAAAGATCCTGCGAATTAGGACGCGATAAGGTGTTTAAGGCGGAGTTTGGAAAACGTTGGTGTAACGTCCCAGTTTGGCCTACCGTGAAAAAAAAGAGAAAGCCTTTCCAGGCCCGTCGATGAACCAGACATAAATTCAGACTGGAGTGTGCCGAATTTTCATCATTCCCGTTTTAACTGCCTTGCAACCGTTAAATAATGAGATTAAAAATCGGCAACCCTAGTTATCACCCTAAATCACTCATTCTAGTTTATTATCAACCGAATTATCGGTATATTGGAAGATCGATATTGAAATAGCCTGTAGCGCTTTAATCTATTTTTTTCTAGGGTGGATTAAGTGGTTTGTTCTATGTCATTCTTGCTGACATAGTTGGCTTGGCGAATTTTGGACCCGCGATCGGGATAGGAATTGTTCTAAACGGAATCGGGACCCTTTTATCACCACCTCTTATAGGTAACGTATGTTCAGGACATGTTCTGAAGAGTAATTTTGTATTGTTTATTTTCACGTGTAACACTAAAGCGGGAAAGGGTAAATTCAACACTAAATATAGGGAAACTAATTAAACCCCGCCCAATAACATTGCTACCTCAATTCAAGTTCAAATTCATCCGTAACTCTAAACCTCTAAAGCTAAAACCCAATCCCCATTGTCTTTATATTAGTGTACACTTTCTCTTCTTCCCAGTCCCCACTTTTAAAATTCCCCGATTTCATCGGTTTATTTGCTGTGGTGACACAACCTAACTCACAACAGGACTGGCAGTAAACAGCACTGGAAAGCCGAGCACCGCTTTATACATCAGCAGTGCGTTTATCTTTGTAAGTTCAATCCTCACACTGCTGGTTCAGGTGAACACAAAGTTTTTACTTAAAACTATAGGTTGGATTATGATAGAATATTCATGTTTATCCCTGTGAATGGAAAACCAAGATGGTTAACATACGGGCAATCGTTAGATTAACTCGCGCCCGCCGTCGGGTTACCGGAGCTAGCAGTGGGTTGTGTATGATTCGGAAGTTCCTTTAATTTGGTAGAACCTATGAATCCGCTGGGTTCAAGCAATGTTCATTAAGTGCCTTGTCCAAGGAGACAGCTGATCTGCAACCTTTTGGTTAAATTGTGTCAAACTAAACCACCAGACTAGCCAGTCGAATTAAAATCGGAAGAAGCCGTTCGGCTGTAATATTACATTTGCTGTTATTAGAACTAACGAATTTATTCGAGACTTTTTTGTTGCATTTAATTTACTGTGAAGTTCGCCATGTGTTCAAGACCTGTCGCTGCTAATTACTTTCCTGTTGTTGACAGCTTAATTGATACTCGATCATTTTCTTCGTGTCTAACGTTTCTCATGTCTCATGTTCAAACGTGTGTGTTTCTACTAACGCTCCCTAAATAATTCTATAATATTACGAGTACTCGTAAGTGTTGAAGTTAAGAGCTGCAACACTTTACTGTAAAAACAAACAAAATTTAATGATGTGCGCAATGTAACACAATTGTTTCTTTAGGTTGCCTTAACTTATCGCAATAGAAGAAGTTACAACAAAACTAAAGTGGTCGATGTTTTGGATAACTCTGAAGCTGATTAACTCGGTCACTCAGCATATTTTATATAATTTGGTCTTGGTGTCCGGGTTCAGGGATGACATTTTACGTACAGTTCAGAACAACACCATAACTCTACAATACGCCTAATATATATATAAAACGTTGGTAGTCGTGTGGTATATCAATCCTAAATTGCCCGGTGTCGGTCTAGTAAATTGTCAAAAACGCGGGCATTGCCACACGGGCTATTAATTGTTTTGCGCCCAACGTTGATTACCTGGAGCTAATTTTATATAGTACTGAATATTATTTTACTTGGTTAACCCGGCGCTTTTTATGTGCTTTGCTAAAAAAACATAAAAAGGTACAGCCGCATGAACGACTATTCGATGAAACCTCACTGGCGAGACGAATAACTTATTCAGTGGATTGAGGGATAGGATATTCATGTTTATTCCTATGAATGGGGAAACTAAGAGGGTTAACACACGGGCAATCGCCAGATTACCTCGCGTCCACCATCAGGTTAACGGGGCTGTTGCAGTTTTTTATGTATAATTCACACGTTCCTTTAATTTAGTATAACCCATTAATCCGCTGGGTTCGGGCAATGTCCGTAAAGTGCCTTGACTAAGGACACAACAGACTGGCTAGCGACCAGTTTCGGACCTGAAAGTGGTCGCTGGCGAGGCACTAAACCAATAGACTAAACTAAAGGAAACTGCACACTAAAAAAGATTAGGCCATTATAGTTAGTTTTAAAAATGGGGTTGGAGTTAAGGTTAGTTCCGGGGTTAAGATTAGTGTGTTTGGGGCTGGGTTAAAATAGTTTCTGTTACCCGTGCAATGGGCCTTCCAATGTGTCATTTTTTATGATCACTGTAAAATAAGCGTAGCTATGCAATCGATTATATTCGTCTAAAGTACAGCAAAGTAATAAGTGTTATAATTTTCCTACTTTTGTATCAATTATCAGTTACGCTTGATGGCCACATCTGGCAATAACTGCACTAAATAATTTGATTATAAACGTGTTTTAACTAACGACCGTCACTTTGGAGTCATTTTCCTGTTTCCAACTTTTTAGTATAAAGGTCGCCTGTTTTAAACTTGAAAACAAATTGTGGGACTCCGTACTAGATTATAATGCTCAGCATGTGTCTCTGCGAATATCAATTATTTTTCAATAAAAGCAACAGCAGACCGATGTCGTGTGAAATTTTACTTTCAAAAACGTCGCGGAACGCCGTGCACGCTGCGTTTGAGATGCAATACAATTTCGAGCGTCAACACTGTAGAATATAACAGGGAGTGCCAAAGTAACAGAGCGGTGTCGGGCAACACTGCAGTTACAACAGACATGAGCAGCCAGTGTTCCGGACAAACAGTAACGATCAGTTGAATGTGGTGCTCACAGTGACTGGTTTCCCCCATAACACCAACATGCATAGAACATAGGGTAAGAAGCCAGTTATAAATGGCAGTTGGAATATAGAATTAAACAGCAAGAATGTTTCCAATTTTGTTCCAAAATCAACTGTAAATATCTAAAAAATCCTTTGTTTCCTAAATTAAATTTACTTTACATTTTCTTTGAAAAATTAAGTTTACTGTACGTTTCCATAAAAAAAATAAATTTACTTTACATTTCCTAAAATAAATATAACATACACAACATCACCATCTCACTAAAACAGTCAAAATAAATACAACGTTGAAAAGCTATGTGATGGCCGCCGCTAAAAGGTAAAAAAGCGTTTCCACCAGCAGAATAACTGCGCGACGTGAGAGAGGTAATACAAAAAGATGAATAATGCTGCATTCGGTGTTGTTGTTGTTTTGCCGTGAAGCACCCAATCCAATATATAAGTTAAATAACCATGGTACAATAAAACTTGTACGGAAATGGCACCTTTTTGAATGACGGTTGAGAACGGTAACATTTTTTAAGTTGAAATCACGTCAGAGAATTGTTTAATCTCAGTAGTACTGTTTACCCACAGTTGAGTTGCTGGAGATATCGTGTTCCATTTTCGGTCATTGGCATCTATACAGCCCATAGTGGTGTAATTGGTATAAATTGAATCTCTGTGTTTAACGAACATTTCTTTCCGCAATATTTCATGTTGACACTGCAATTACGGAACTGTGGGAAAGTTGGCTGTGGATGAATTACACTGCGCTGGTGCTGGTCCCTTCGTCTGAGGCGCCAGTTTCCCCCGCAAACAGAACGACGCTGGACGAATTCCTACGAGAAAGATACAATGTTTGTTATAATGTAGTTGGTGGGTTAGTGCGTCGCCTTTCAACCACAGGTTGAAGATTTGAAACTGGTCGCTAGCTAGTTGGTTGCATTCGTGCGTAAGGCTTTTAGCGGATATCACATAAACCAAGTGGAATAATGGGTTCTGCCAAAAAGGACGTCTCAATATTATACAACACAGTGCAATAGCTCAGCCAACTCGGCGGGTTCGAGGTAATCTGACGAGTGACCGTAAGATAACGTCCCATCCGTTTTCCCAATCACATGAATAAACAAATATCCTAAAATTCAGCATCGATACTTTCACTTGTAATGCAACATGGATATCTCATAAATGCGCATTAATATCAAAGAATCCTGAATCATGAAATTCCGCTTTTTATTTTATAAATATCCTACACAAATATATTTTTTTGTTGCAACAATTCATTGCATAGTAAAAATTGCTAACAATAACAATTAAAATAGATTTTAATCTTCTGCTTATTCTTGTAGGTCTAGTAAAGTTACTGCCGATGTTACGAGGGTAGTGTTACAATACGGGACAATAGCTTTAAGCCAGATGAAAGACATAACCAGAAATTAAAGTTTTCTGCCAATATATTTTTAAATATTTTTATACTTAGGTGTTTTACCGACTGTTGTTTTATTTCTTTTTATAAGGTAAATAAAACAAAAGTAAAGTTATAACGTAGTCAATCTTTTTGGGACACCTGTTTATAAATCGATTTACCGTTCGAATCAAAATCGTCAACACAACTTCCATTTTGGCGAAACATCACTTAGAGACAAAGCAAATATTATACCTTCTAATTTCCCCAATTTTTGGACCCTCAGCGGGCGACCCAGTCGGGTGTGGATAAATCCGTTTGTTCCGCTTTAGTAACATCGCGTCCACCCCATGAATGTCGTCCATCATACGTTCAAGCGCGGCGAGGTCATCTACGCGTAATGGCGCGATCGAAATATCGCGGACGGCTCGGAATTCACCGCAATTGTTCAGGTGCTCGTTTTCAAGTCGGAAGAAATTCCAGACGAACCTCCTGCAGGGAAGGTGGGTGTTGCAATAAATTAAAATTTTCATGTTTTATCCGCGTGATTGGTAAAAAAGGGCCCTATTTTTTGTCGATCTTAGTTTCGAGCCCGTAATGGTTTTACCTACAAGACTTTTTTTTTATATAATCTTGTGTACTGTTCAAAGAGAGGCGTTCTATTACGGCCAAACTTTCGGCTAAAAACTACTATACGATAAGCCCACCACGGGTTTAAAATTAGGCCCAGTAAAGAAAAATTTACCGTAAAACTTCCAGCACAGTGTAGGTAGTACCGACTGCAAGGTTCATAACTCCAGATGGAAATGATTGGGTTAACGCTATTCTTATTATCCATGAAAATCGTATCACCAGGTCTTCGAATATTGCAAAATAATACAACGCCTGAAATATTTGGGGGAATTTAGTATTTAAAATATAACTTTTCTCATAAACATTTCTACAACGGAAAAGGAAGCTTGTAATTATCCTCCAGGGTGTTAAAATGTAGTGAGTGTTGTAACATGGTCGATTGTTGCCATAACATAAGTCCAGTTAGGTGTACCTAATTCGCTTAAATCAAGGTGTATTGTGTGTCTTGTACTGTATACAATATGACTATATTATCATTTTTCCCACATGATAAAGCCATACCCATACACAGAATAACTCTAGAACTCCCAATAACTTCCTCTTACATTGTTTTCAAACTTCGTTGCTGTGAGACAAAACGTATAACGCCGTATCGCTTTAAACAATTTTTATCGTTGTAGCCTGCTAACAGTGTACGTCTAATACTGAAGCAGAATATTATCGTTGAAACCGTAATTTTGGAGACTGAGAGTTTTAACGCTTTAAGACATACAATTTATACTTTAGCGCTGAGAGGTCGATATTTTACCGCTCAATGAGTAAAGTGCAGAGAACAATTTATTACTGCAAGACAACCGTTTTAACGTGGAAATTAGCCAAAAACTTTTTATATTTCGCCTTCACCTGTACAGACGACCTATTCACTAGCGTTGTATGTTTGCTGTGCTCGTGTGTGAACAAGAATAAAATCAACCTTTCGTGGCGGAGTTCGGCTGGAGTCATTTCGGAGTCTCAGTGGCCAGGGAGCTTCAGGTCCATTCTAGTGCTAGTCATAGGCGCTAATCAAGCCCCAAGGCCCCTATAAGACACCTTTACCCCACAAAGGTTATAGAAGCTCTTACTCGTTTTGTGTATGACTTTTCCTATTAGCACACGACAACCAAACTGTATATTTAAAGAGAAGGATAAAATACTAAGCTGATACGGATGTTTTAAAAAGGTTAATATATGTAGGTGTGCAGCTCAAATTGGGTTATAATGCGGGGGTGTTACACAAATAGGGTTATAAATGTGGGGTTGGGGGGCTCAAAATGGTTGAAAAGCATCAATGGGGATAAAAAAAGTTTGAAAAAAGTAGGGGGTGAGGCTCAAAAAGGTTAAAAACACTGGTATACCATTCACCTTGTATGGGTAAACTATCTCCTCCCTCAGAAACTTATTCTCCCCTGCGTTCCGATCCAGAAAGCCCCAATCCATCTTGATATCCCAGCCAAATGTATAGCAGCTCCCTATAAACAGGCTCGCCAACCACAGAAAGAAATAAACACTCTGCAGCTCGCCAGTGACATCTGGTGGATTGGTTGTGTATTAAGCATATATTTCAAATATATTTTTAATTCTATTAGACATTGGCTTGTGTCATAATAACATCACATGAGCCGAAAACAAAAATAACCCAAGCAATACACATAACGCATAAACTTTTTTTTTAAAGTATACCTGTTAAGCCTAGGTTATGCCAAAAATAGAAAACTGTAGAAACTATAATCCTTCTTTCGTATTTTAACTTATTGTAATTTATCTTGTTAGATTTGGTGGTTTAGTTACAAGTGCTTGAAAGCTTTCAGTTAACAGCAGGGATATTGCTGCACATATTGATCTAAAGACGCGTTGCAGAAACTGTAACCTTAATTTTCTTAATGATTGTTTTATGAACTACCCCTTTAATATCATAAGGTATAAACAATATAGGATAGGATAGGATATTCATGTTTATCCCCGTGAATGGGAAAACCTAGGGGGTTATCACACGGGCAATTGTCAGATCACCTCGCGCCCATCGTCGGGTTACCAGAGCTATTGCAGTGTGTGCTATATGATAGACACGTTCCTTCAATTTGGTAGAACTCCTTAATCCGCTGGGTTCAGGCAATGTCCGTAAAGTGCCTTGCCCAAGGACACAACCAACTAGCTAGCTAGCGACCAGTTTCGCACCTGCAACCTTTCGATTGAAAGGTGAAGCACTTAACCGCTAGACCATCGGGCCGGACAATAACAAGGTAAGAAGATGTGTGTTGTTACGAACACAAGAACTTGGTTAAAGGAATACTTAGACCTTGTTGGTAAGACATATCGACCAACATACCTTTGTGCAATACAAACAGTGCTTGAAATGTGACACGAAAAAAGGTTGTCGAATATTTCCCAGCATTCACAAGATGTGGGAACCACTTCTGTGAGTCGTAGAACCGACGGAGACATTGCACGAATCGGATAAACGCAGGGTAGCATTGCAACACAGCACGAAGACCATATGAATACGATCCACACACACCATTCCCTTTCGCTGGATCTGCAAAGCAATACGTTTTAGGTTTACCTTTGACCAGGAATGTCCAGTCATGTTCTTATCCGATTCAGTCTGGTTTACATAGTTATTCTAGAATCACTAATTTCGAACCACTCTTAAGTGGACTTGAAGACCAAGCAAGATTCATTTTTTAAACTAATTTTTATTTAAGAAAATTGGAATTGTATGTATGTTTGATGACATAAATTTAAGTTTTAATTATAATCATCATCACTGTTAAAAAAAATATCATCATCAACACTGTTTTTTTCTAATTTTGAATCAAAATTATATAAATAAAATTTATTTTGTTCCACTATGAGCACTTAATTTTAAAAATCTAGAATTAAAAAAATATTTCTAAATCTTTTCCTATTTAAATTGATTTTGAATTCTACAATGGAAATCCCAATGTAGGACTGACCCTTGTTAGGTCTGTGTTTTGGGACATCACATTAGTACAATCAATATGGAAAAACATTAGTATGGACGGGTCTACAATAGACCAATAATTTAGGCCATAGGCCTATTGCTCCAGCACCCCGAGCTATCATGGATCTGGGATATACAGTCAAGTCGGCCAGTGTTCTGAAAAAGCAGACTAAATGCTCAATATGGGCAATAAACCCAGAGTAATATGAAATTGGTGGTGTGATAATAGCCCTTGTGTTTTTCATTTGCTGTAAATCCAACATTAACTAAAAAAGAGAAGTTTATCCCTTGGTTACAACATCCTTTTCATATGACGGTACAAAATATTTATATCTGTTTTTCTTTACTTTAATTATTTCATCATGTCCTTTAGTAAAAATAAACCTTTTAAACAAACTGGGAAACCAAAACAGATCTAAACATTTCCAATGAAATAAACCGTCTTTAAAAAATCTAGTTTGGCCAATATGGTACAAAGGTTGCTACATAATCTTTGGTTTTATTTAAAAATGAGTTTTATGCCACACATTAGTAGCAATAATCGTTTTTGGAATTTTAAATCAATTTTAACAAATAGTTTTAAACTTTGATGGTGATAATGAAATTTAGACTAAGATTTAACTCGGTTTTGCTCACCATAATAAGGACCGCAAGGTTAGAACTCCATGTGTGGAATTCAATTTTAAGAATATCTTAATAAATGGAAAAAAATACGTTGATTTCAAAAATCAAATCAGTTTCTTCCAATATTTTTTGGTTAAAGAGTTATGAGCAAATATGTATCTTATTTTATGTTAGGGGATTTCCCGCATTACGTCACTGACGTTGTTAAGATTTCGTGCCTATATGCATTGTATACAATCATGTGCCAGTTTAGAGGTGAATTAGTAACAGAAGCGCCTGCAGGAGCGTTGTATTTTCGTTTTTATTATGGAGACTTAGCATAACACTTGTCATATAGTCTTACTGAACCAATGTACATGGTGACAGCTTACTTTAAGCGCGGTCATTAAGGCCTGCACGGTCCTGGACCTAAGCTGAATGCTGAGGTATACAGGTTTCGTATTTAAATGACTTTAGAATAATAAGTCTTAGCAATTTATATCATAAATAATAAAAGTGAAAACAGAACAAGAAAACTATAACAGAATGCATTAAACTGTAACTGCCAGCAATTTATAGAAATAAACCAGCCATTAGGCAAAGGCTAGACTATGCGGTGGGAAAAGCCTATTTCTTTCATGGTTTACCTTGGCTGTTTGTATAATGTTTTGCTGTTGTGTATGTGGTGCATTTAATGTCTGCTGTTATTGAAAGTGAGCATTAGCCTACTGGTTGAGTATACCACTTATTGCAAAAACCAGTTAATCCACAGTTAAGTAGCTGATGTGTAGTCTGACAATAAGTACACAGCAAGCACTCAGATAAGTAAGTGAAGAATATATATAATAGATCTTTACTTAACTACCCAAATAAGTTAATAAGAATATACCACATTTCTAATTTAGTTCTTTTTATTAGATATTGTAAAATGCCTAAAGTTAAGCCACTGAGAAGGAAGAAAGAGTGATTGGAGTTATATTGTTTTGCTCCAGGATGTACAAATTCCTATTACAGCACAGAAAATTCCAATCCACCTGTGCTCTTCCATCGATTTCCTCACAACGACAAAAAACGGTTGAAGCAATGGATACAACAATGCAAGCGTTTTAAACTACCTGGAAAAAGAACCGCAGTGTGTAGTGCACATATTTGTGACAAGGATTATCATAGTAAAATTGTATTTGACTCCAATTGAGTAGCCCAAGATGATGAAAACAAAACCACTTGGTGAAAAATACAGTTCCAACAATTTTAAATTTTTCTGATTATGATTTTAAACATAGTGATCAACCCCAGTACATCAAGTGCAACTTCAAGAACTTCTTTATCCAAGTAGATAATTGAAAAATAAGGGCTTTTAGTAATGCAAGTCCAGTCTGGCATTATTTTGTGCACAAATGCATGTACATTCATGCAGCATAAACATTCTTGCGGTGTGTCCATAAGAATACAGTTTTTGCAACGGCACCAAGTCATGTCAATAGGTAATGTTTCTAAATAAACATTTTCTTCTATGGGGCTTGCATCTTCAAAGATACTTTCAGACGTTTTCCTTGGTTCAAATGCACATGACTAAATTTGTGTTGTTTTATTGTGTACAATAAAACTTCTTTCATCCATGCCAGAATGCTGAAAACTGTCATCCATTTTAGTGTTACAACATTAACTTAAATTTACTCTAGAAATGAAGAAAACAAAAGAAATTTGTTAAAACTTCTATGCATATGTATACCAAATCTCTCACACTCTCAGTTTGTAGCCTAGGGGTTGATAACAACATTGCTAGTCTACGTTGCAGATTATGGCTATATATTGAAAAGCAACAATCATGAAAGAAATAGGCTGTTCCCACCGCATAGTCTGATCTTTGATTGATGGCTGGTTTATTTCTATAAATTGCTGGCAGTTACAGTTTACTGTCTCCTGTTCTAGTTTTCTTGTTCTGTCTTCACTTCTATGATTTATGATATAAATTGCTAAGACTTATTATTCTAAAGTCATTTAAATACGAGACCTGTATACCTCAGCATTCAGCTTAGGTCCAGGATCGTGCAGGCCTGAATGAGCGCGCTTAAGGTAAGCTGTCACGCGGGTACATTGGTTCAGTTAGGCTATATGACAAGTGTTATGCTAAGTCTTCATAAAAAAAACAAAAATACAACGCTCCTGCAGGCGCTTATGTTACTAATTCACCTCTAAACTGGCACATGATTGTATACAATGCATATAGGCACGAAATCTCAACAACGTCAGTGACGTAATACGGGAAATCCCCTAACATAAAATAAAATGCATATTTGCTCATAACTCTTTAACAAAACAATATTGGAAGAAACCGATTTGATTTTTGAAATCAGCGTATTATTTTCCATTTATTAAGATATTCTTAAAATTGACTTCAGTTCCCCTTTAAATACAGGAAAGGCAAGAAAAGTCTGACCAAAACACATAGTGAATATCAACTTACTAACGCATAAAAGGACTCTTCTTATTTCATAAAAATATGTTTTAATTGTTCCTTTAAAAAATTTAAATAATTGTTCCACAGTAAGTATAGGACTGCAACCTGTTATATTCCATTTATTGCTGTTGCTCTATGCTATCGAGATGCTGAGGTATTTCTTTCAACAGTCAAGCTGGGTGTCATCGTATGTAATAAATAATGTATGTGTAGTTAAACCTCGCCTACAAACTACATTATATACGGTGGTTCGTTTTTGCATTTAAGTGTTGATGTGTAATAGATTTACGACTGCAACAATAAACACCATAAAACTCGGTGGAGGCATCATATTCCATATGCGATACATAAGTTGATATCATTGAAAGGTCAATTGGTGTTTCTGTTTGGTAGTAACATAAATCATTACCATATTTGATAGTAAGATTAACCGCTACCATATTTGATAGTAAGATAAACCACTACCATGTTTAATAGTAATATAAACCATTTCCATATTTAAAATACTAAATTTGCATGAAAATATGTCTCAAGTCATCAAAAATGACAACTAATGTATATGAGAGCCAATTGAAAGCATATATATAAAATCCACACAGTGACAGCTATTCCCTTGTGCCCAAAGATTATACAATGCCACAATTAAATGTGGACGAAATCCATCTAAGCAATATTCAATTACTTTATTGCACTTGACACATTTGAGCTCAGCAATGTGCATTTTTAACGTCTACATTTTAATAATAAATTAAAATTGAATTTGGAAATATTTATTACCAATAAGGAAGGAAATTGATAGACCATGATAAATAATTTTTATAATTTACCAAGCTAAAAGGATGCGTTGCTTATTATGGACCTATGGCGTATATACTAACTATATTTGCTAAAGTGAGAATTTTCTTAATAATTTTGAGCTGTGGTATGGATGCAGAGCCATTTTGAATTTTGAACAACTTTTAAAATTGGGCTGATTTATTACTACAAATATGTGGGTTTGATTAAATTATTTTAAGTTTTTAACATCGTTATCAACTAATTCATTAGTTTCATCAACCAATATTTCTACAGTATGAAATCACATTTCCACAGTATTAAATCACATTTCTATGGTATTAAAAGTTGTAACTTATCAAAGTAAAATAAGACTTACATGGAGAGAACCACGGCCCCAACCAGATATCTCCGTCGTAAGCATAGAAACTACATAATAGCTCTGCATCCATGAACAAAACAGCTAGACTGT
>CH002629.1:128729-141989 GCA_000149265.1 Ciona savignyi | reverse complement strand
CTGATACCATTATTGCTCATTTTGCTTCCAACGAAGTCATATTTGAATTAAAAAAACAGTTTGCAAATGCAGAGACATATCTATAGATCTGTCGTTTTTGGGAAGCACTTATCCATAATAAGGTATAAGGAGAATGGAAATAACTATGCTGATGTTTTAAAACAATTTAGTTTAGCAAAAAATACAAGCTTAACTACAATGTGCATAATTGATTTTTTATCCATGGATCCTGGTTTTTTATACTGTACCAATCAATATTCCAGACGTCTTGTAATTATCTTAAATTGCACAACAATTTATGATTTTAACATTTTAATTAATGTAAGGCTACATATAATTTTACCGGCTAGATTATCTTCTAATCAGTGTTTTCATACAAAACATATATATATATTAATATACCCTACTTTATACCAAGACTATTAAATATGCCTTGTAGTTTAACAGGTAGGTTTATAGTCTTAACATAATAAAGTGTGCTGAAATCCTAGACTGATATTGATAGGATTTAAGCTATATAGTACTCTATGTTTATGTTATAGTGAATACACATCACGAGTTTAAAAGCTGACTAATCATCATGCTTAATAAAATATTAATCAGCTGGAAATAAAAGATGGTGTCTATGGGGGAGGGGGAAGGTGGTATATCCACAGAATGCAAACACCTTATAAGCAAACAGCAATATTCAAATTTTGCTAAAGGTAATTATTGGCAATAAATAAAACAGCCTACAGTGAATTTAACATGATCACCATTATTAATTTATGATTTTTACAACATATCTTAACAAAACCATAGGCCAATAATATATTACTTTGTTTCAACATTCTGCATGTTCTTAACAATATCAGGCATTAGGAACAGTAAAAAAACATTTCAAACATCAGGTCACAAAAAAAATGTAAAGCTTCTATCCTCACACCATTTATTCCTAAAATTTGGGAGTGCATTAAATATGACTGCGAGGGCATTTATTATGGAAATACCCTCTTTAAATTTTACTTAGCCTACTCATCGGAAGGTACTAAATTCACAAATATAATATATATATATACACTAGTCAGTACAACAGTTTTATTTGACTATTGATACTGTAATGTGGATTGTTAGGTATCTGTACAACATATTATTCTATCTATGACTTATGTGCATTGTTTTTTAACACCCAAAATAATTCTAACAAAATTTTAATTTTTTTGTTCTAGATTAAGGTGACTACCTGCAAAAAATGTGTTGACTTTGGTAAGTTGTACATCGCATTCGGCAAAAAATTGTTCCTCGAACAAAGCAATGTGTCGTTCCGTTTCCTGTGTTGGTCCACCTGCATTCAAAATATAGAAATATTATATGAATTCTTATGGGGAGTAGTAATACAACTGTGTACATATGAGTTAAATAAGAGAAGGTAAGAATATTGAAATCATTTTCATTCAAAATAGACATGAAAATGGATAGGATAACATAGAATAGTCATGTTTATCCCCGTGAATGGGAAAACCAAGGGGGTTAACACACGGGTAATCGTAAGATAACCTTGCACCCACCGTCGGGTTACCGGAGCTATTGCAGTGTGTTGAATATGATAGACACGTTCCTTCAATTTGGTAGAACCCATTAATCCGCTGGGTTCAGGCAATGTCCGTAAAGTGCCTTGCCCAAGGACACAACCGACTAGCTAGCGACCAGTTTCGCACCTGTAACCTTTCGATTGAAAGGCGACGCACTTAACCGCTAGACCATCGGGCCGGACAAAATGAAAACACAGGCAAGAGAAAACATCGACTTACACTCCTCACTTGGTGCTTCTTCTTTACATTCATAAAGCATACTTTTCAGAACCTGTAAAACAAATTTGTATATTTATTTGATGTTTACGTATCGGGTATAAAGTGTGATTTTATTTTTTCTAAATTAACTTAAAATTATAGCCAACACTATAACATTTACAGTAGGTAGTATACCTTGTGGTCATGGCATACGAATCTGCATGACAGTTAACCAGTACCATACTTGATATTTCAAAACCAAAAATAATGCTGATGATCATTGTAAGTTGTATAAGTCAGGTTACCAGTATTGTGATTGTTTTTTTTTATAACAAAATTAAATGCCGGTTCTGTGACCTTGATTCATTAAAATGCTGTGTGTCCTAAGGCGACCAAAGCTTTTCCAAAAGTTATTATTTAATATTACTTTAATATTATGTGAAACAACTAAAAGTAGGAAATGCGGGAAGGAGGGGAACTGCTCACTAAAATAAATATTAGGGCATTAGAGTTATCGGTAATTTTAAACATGGGATTGGAGTTAAGGTTAATTCTGGAGTTAAGATTAGTGTTTGAGGCAGTGTTAGAATTAGTTTTCATAGTTTAAATAACCAGTTCCCATTTTCCCTCCTTTGCGCTTTCCCTTCTTTTAGTGTTGCCCATATTATGGGTTATGGCATGTACAGTATGCACATTCGTAATTAAGTTTATGTTGTTTTATTTCAAACTTGAGTGAATTATAGTTTGGAAGACTTTCCGGTGGACATACAGGAGTTAAGGCAATATCACAACAGCGAAAAAATGCCTCAAATTAATAACCTTGCATGCCATGGGTGTAACACCTTTTAATTTATAATCATGATAAAAATCAATTATCAGCTGTAACAATTTTGGTTGGTAATCCTGAACACTTACTTCATAATCAATGTACTGGCTCCTCCATTCAGGAGTGAGATGGGCTTGCAAGTTTGCTCCAAACTTCATTCTTCCGTTTTTATTTCCTACAAACGATGCTAGAGTTCGTTTCTGTTAGTTGGTAAAGCCAACGAGTTTCACATCACATGTAACAACGCAGTCGCGTGGTCTCTCTTCTAAAATAGCCTGTAAGAACGAAACAAAACAAAGAAATAAATTTCCCCTGGTCTATTTCTTTTCATTGTTTAGAACAAAACTCATTCTGTGTGGTAGTTCCCGAAGTGCCTGACGAAACAATAATAAATGGTGCTAGCGCCACCGCCGACAGTAGACCACAACACTATCTAGAAGTAATCAAACACACGAGAGAAGGTTTATGATACAACCATTACGACAAACTTTATTGCCATTTAATTTTTATTAGCATACCAATAACCGGTAAAATAAAAGAAAATCGTCGCAAGTAATTACTATAAATCAATACTTTTGTATGTAAATCTAAGCTGACAGAAAACGTACCTTTTGGAAAATACTGAATATGATTTTATTCGCTAGATGTCGCAATATAATTGCTTGGCAACTAAACACGCTACGAGTTCTTGGGTTATAGCTAGGTGTAGTAATATTCTTTGCTCGGCTACTTCTAATACTAACAATGCAAAGTAACATTGGTAAGTACAGGGATTCTACCCCTGAATTATCACCGGCGGGTAAAGTATTTGATCAAGGAGGAACTGCAAGCGAATGCATACACGGGCGTGGAGAAGAGGTTAGTTTGTAGACCACTGCAGTCTATAGACTAGATCCTTTAAGAAATTATTATTAAGAACAAGTATTAATTTTTTTCACTTTAAACAACTGCAGTACGAGGACTACACTAGTTTTAACCTACCAAGCTAGTATGATTCACAATCGGATATCACGTATAAGAGACAAAGTATAAAAAATGCCCACCAAACCTATAATAAAAGTAAATGTTAAAGTGTAGAGTTTTGTCAAAATAAATAACTTTAGAGCTAATTGCTCTTACTTCACGGAAGGTACTTTTATCTTTGATTATATGCGAACACAGCTGTTGGGTTGTTTCCAGTCCCGTATGGAAAGTACGTCAATTTTCGCCGAGATCTCGAGTGTGCACGCGCCAAATATTTAAGTGTGCAGTGTGCAAACGTCTAAAATTGCACACTTCAAGTGTGCACACAATCTCCTTTTTATTACTGTTTTACCAAAATCTTAAAAAAACATATTATTCTATCCTTAATTTTTCGTGTCCGTCAGCTAACGTATTTATCTACGCAACAAAAACGTTGCTGACAGTAAATTACCCGAGGTCCAGAGGTAGGTTTACAGGTTTGTTGGGAATCATACGATGTTTATGTTTAAACATCGCTAGCTTGCGATCGTGTGTGAAATTACCCAAGTGTGCAAAGACGCGGAGGTAAAAAAATCTCGAGTGTGCAGCTGCCGTACTTTCCATACTGGTTTCCAGTTGTGTTTAGGCTTCTCATGGCCAATTCATGTTTTGACACTTTCTATACATATATATTTTCTATTTTGCACAAAAACAAACCGACAGCTAGTGACACACGAATGAAAAAGATAGTGACACACGAATGACACAATAATTTGCTACAGCTTAACAGTGACACACGAACGGAGAAGGCGGATAGGGAAAGTTACACCTTCTGCGATCACTATATAGCTATACAAGTGTAACTTTTAAATAACGACACAGTTTAAAAAGGTAGTGATATGCCAATGTCTTTGATGTGTTTTAATTTGGTGACACAGCCTAGGCAGCATAATATAAAAAGAAAGTTAGTTATGAAACATTTTAGGTTACATGGGATTGGGGTTAAAGTCAGTGTACATGCCGTGTGAAATCAGTAAATCAAACCGGTAAAGGGTGCCCAAAAATAGAAAATATAGGCAAATAACAATGGTAAATTTTCTACAAAAGTCTGTTCAATAATAAAAAAACTAATAAAAAGTAATGTTGGGAAAACCAAAACTGTCATGATTCTTCATATTGCATGCGCAGGATATTTTAAAAAACCACTATGCTTTCCAGACTGGCCAATATTTAAAAAAAAAACAGAACTCAGGAACAGAGTCTATGGCAATGCTTTGAATTTTATTTTTTAACTTTTACTAATATTTCCTTGCATTGGTATAATTTGCAGCCACCGGTACCTCACCCAGTGAGCAAGTTCTGCAACACAGATGCAGGTCGACCGACAGCCGGAACAATGAGAATTCATCCTGGAAGAGCGGAAGATGAAGATGTGGCATCAAGATATTATCATGGAGTTAGCACTGTTGGTTCAGTTAAGGTGGGTATTTGTACTACAAACTTTTGTATAGCCGAATA
Source organism: Ciona savignyi (assembly GCA_000149265.1). Lineage (NCBI taxonomy): Eukaryota > Metazoa > Chordata > Ascidiacea > Phlebobranchia > Cionidae > Ciona > Ciona savignyi. The sequence goes on along the minus strand of CH002629.1, from coordinate 136,934 downwards.
CATTGGTGGGTTAGTGCCTCGACTTTTAGCCGAAAGGTTGCTGGTTTATAACTGGTCACTAGCTAGTCGTTTGTATCCTTGGATATGGATATGTCAATTAGTAGCCATCACCTGAACCGAGTGGATCGATGGGTTCTAGTAAAACTAAAAAATGTCTCAACCATACAAAATTCACTGCAATAGCTCCAGTGACCCAACGTTGGGCGTGAGGTAATCTGACGATTACCTGTCTGATTTCCCTCCTTGCATTTTACCATTTACAAAGTTAGGATAGGATATTCATGTTTATTCCTGTAAATGGAAAATCAAGGGGGTTAACACATAGACAAATGTCAGATCACCTTGCGCCCACCGTCGGGTTACTGGAGCTATTGCAGTGTGTAGTGTATGACTCTCACGTTCCATCAATTTAATAGAACACATTAATCCGCTGGGTTCAGACAATGCCTCTTAAGTGCGTTGCCCAAGGACACAACTGACTATCTAGCAACTAGTTTGGAATCTGCAAACCTTCGGCTGTAAGGCGGCGCACCAACCCACCAAGCTAATCAGTCCGACTAAAAATAAGCCATGAATATACTATCCTATCCTAAAATCAAGCTGCTGTGCTAAAGCAAGAGTAAATGACTGTTATAGATTACTTTGAAAAGATTTGGCCGGAATAACTGGAAAAATTTGTATTCTATTATAAGGATGCACTAAACTGATGATTCAACTATTTATTAGCAATATGTGATCATCACATGAAGAAAAGCAAGAGTAGAGTCAATATTAACATATGCTTATAAAGCAATGTATTTGTTACAATTTAAACAAATGTGGCAAAGTAGTTTTAAAACAGTATTATCTTTAATGTAATAAATATTGTCCTAGGCAAAAGAAATGCTCAACCCCGACTTCAAATCCTATTTTAAAAGTCGTCTGGATGCTAAAAAAGAGTCGGGTTACCACAGTGTGAAGGAAAAGCCATTGGGAAAGTCAAGGGACAACAGCGCATTCATGCCGGCTAGTATTGATCGAGTGCAAACTGCTTTCGGGAAACCAACAATTTTTAGTGAGTCAAGCAATTAAAAATAATCCCGACATATTAGCTTGGTGTGTTAGTGCGTCGCCTTTCACCCAATTGCACTTTCAAAACTGTTTGCTAGCAAGTCGGTCATGTCCTAGGATAAGATCACCTCGCACCCACGTCGGTTTACCGGAGCTATTGCAGTATGTTAATGATTCAGACGTACCTTCAATTTAGTGAAACCCATCATTTTACTGGGTTCAGGCAATGTCCGTTAAGTGGCGACTATCTAGCGACCTGTTTTAAACCTGCAACCCTTCGGCTTAAAGGCGACACCTTAATCCACCAAGCTAAGTGGTCAGAAAAATGTCATGCTGCTTATATTAATTAGATTGGCAGACATTAAACTACGAATCTCTCTTTTTATACCCACATGTCTTAGCCTCTAAACCAGTGATTTTCAACCTTTTTGCTGCACTGGAACCCCATGGAAACATTCTACTGACTTGAGGAACCCCTGTGCAATAATTTGATTGTCTAATGTAAAAAAAAGCTTTTAAATTTATTGTTTATTCATTCAAAATTAAAAGTTGCGGAACCCTGGACTGTATTGGCGGAACCCTATAGTTCCGCGGAACCCTGGTTGAAAACCACTGCTCTAAACCAACATGGCTAGATGCTGCAACAATTAATTCATGAAATGTAATCAGATGGAACAGCAGGGGAATGTGTCAACCCTGACAAGTCCCGAGATCAAGTGGACAAGGAATCACAAGAGGCTCATGACATGTACACACTCAGCCATAACGACTATAACGTTTCTGAGATGTATGACCGAAAGTAAGACTGATGTTGTGTTGTTTTTGTTTTAGTGAACATTATTTTATTGTACTTTAACAGCAGGAGCTTGTATTTTTTACTTTTTCTTTAATAAACAATCATATTCAAAATTATAATGAAAAAAAAAGTTTTTAAGCATGATAAGAATTTGATCATGATGCAGTGTATTATAGAATGCACACTTAGAAAAGTTTTAGCTCAAATGTTATGTGATTGAAACCAATCAGCTTTATATAATTGTGCAATAAAATAATTTGACATTTTTTTTTGTTTGGTTAAATCCAGTGAAAAGTAAAAGGTTGAACGCAAATTAAAGTAGCGTTTTATAACAAAAACAATTCTGCAAATCCAATCCAGACCTTGGTATTCTACTTAATACCCATACATATTTAGCGATTTCCTACTTTTAAGGATTAATTTGACTCTTCTGTCTTCTAGATTATATTTTTCTAAAAGATATATACTCGTCATTTCTAAAAAATGTTGTGATACAGTGATTAAAACAAAGGATAAATAGCTTTTGTTATAAAAACAGATATGACTGGAGCAAGTTTACAAAAGAATCTTTATATGGGAAAGAAACTCCTCATTTCAATGATGGAAGGAATACTCAGAAATCATTGAAATGGATTCATGATTTGAAAACGTAAGTTAAGTTATGCTTTATTCTGTAGTTCTAGTGGGATATTAGCTATTATTTTATGGGTTGTGAAAAAGATTTTTCCTTTTGACTGTGGTTAAGTTATTGGGGCCATTATGTTTGGGTGGTTTATTCATTAGTATCGGCAATCAATTTAGATATTAGTACGATGTGTTCACAATAATGTTGCAAAAATCATTACATTTAAATCATTAAGATTACTGAAAGACTCGTTTTAAGGAAAGATAAAGTATTTTAACTTTGCTTTATCCATTTGTACTGTAAGCCACTTTATGCTCACAGTATAGTTGCAAAAACATCACTTGTAATTTTTCTTGGGTTTACTTTTTGCAAAAAATCTCTATTTCTAGTGAGAAAGGTGCAAAAATAGTTTTTAAGAGAGTCGATGATTTTCGAGAGAGATCACAACCACAGCTGGGAACTGTACATGATCCGTAAGTTCTATTTATTTTTTATGTCCTTGTAGCGCATGTCGTAAGTCCAATCTTTTTATCCTTGGTCAGTTGGGTATGTTTATAGTTTAGGTCATTAAACACCACCAAGCTGTGGAGTTGCTGTAGATATCATAACCAGTACAGTCCTAAAAATGATATATTTGACCGTGGTTTTATAATGAGTGTATAAGTATAACTTTCTTACATTAGGCTAGTTACAATATTTATTTCAAGTTTTTCCGTATTGATAAGAAAACAAGGAGTTATCACACTAAAAATCATAAGGTGACCTCATGCCCATCTCCGATTCCCATAGATATTGCAATGTGTCTTCGGATTACCAGAGCGATTGCAGTGTGTTTTCAGATTACCAGTGCTATTGTAATGTGTGTGTATGGTTCATTTTTTTTACCAGAGTATGGTTTATTTCTTTTTTACCAGAGCTAAAATTTTTTTACCAGAGCTATATTTCTTAGATCACCAGAGCTATAACCATATGTCTTTGGATTATCAGAGCTATATGGTATGTTTTTGTATTACCAAAGGTATTCAGTGTGTTGTGTATGATTCATTACAGTTTATAATCATCTAACCAGGATCGTGGAAACGTTGAATGTGCCACCTGACCATACGTTTGGCATCATGCTACGACCAGACGAATATGGGGCAGGAGACTTACTTCATGGTCGTTCGCCAGATGCATATCTGCGTGGAAGGGACAGGGAGAGGGGGGGTTATGCATGCCATCAGACAGCATCTGAAAAAGGCCAACTACCATAACTTTAACACCCTCGCCCAAGCATTTGCTCATTATGATAGAGTAAGTATTTGCTTTTACTGTATTACATGAAGTAATTATTTCTACATTACTGTTTTACATTAGAATTCAATGACTTAAACAAGTAATATGTGCCAATTGTATGACATTACTTGACCTTATCTATTGCTGAATTTGTACCTGGGTCAGCAGTACATATATTGTTCAATACCATTTGATACGTTCCATACTAAACGGTGTCTTCCATACAAAATGGTGTCCAAATTACTTTTCTTCTTTTCCTGCTTCTACATATTATTCGTTTAAACCAATAATTTACTGTGTTCAGTCATTGTAGTGCCTTGACCATAGATACAACTGTTCAGCAGCAGTTGGTTTCGATTCAAGTCAACCCGATTCTCTTGTCAATTGAGCTAACCGGCCGAAATTTTAGACTTCAAACTTATTTCCTTGGTTTATTTAAGTTTATTTATTTTTTCCCCAATGTTAAATAATGGCAAATAAATCGAACCACAGTACAGCAACAAAAAAGGCAAAACGAACAGTCATTAAAACACATCATTAAAAAAGTTTTAGAAATAAATAAATATAGCGGACTGTTTTCTACACAGAACAACGACGGTTACATAGACGGCCAGGAACTGCGGGACGTTTGTTACCAACTAAACGTGCCAGTAGAGGACGAAATGTTAACTCTTCTGATGTCGTATTGTTGTGCTGCGTCCGATCGGGCGTCCAACGTTACCAAGATTGACTATGTCAAGTTCGCCAACTTTTTGAATTGGAAGGATAAAATGCCGATGACCGCCGACAAGCAAAGTGAGACTTCATACAAAAATGCAATTTTTTTAGTGCTTATAGGAAAGGCACTTAGCGAATATGGCCACATCCTCCCTAAGTTATAACAACCGACTTAGCACTTAAGGGGCAATAGTTAAGTTTATTTTTTGGTCCTTCATTACATTAATGAAAAATAGCATAATTATTATAAGTTAAAAAAGCAGGATAATACGGCAAAACTACAGCAGTTAAAACTCGTCAGTAAATACACGTTCTATGATTGACAAAAAAATGACGTGGCCGCCGAACCAATGCCTTGTTCCCAGTGATTTTAAATTAGAAATCGCACGTGATATTAGAATGATTTTAATGTTTCTTATTTTCCGGTAATTTTATGGTATCAAGGTAGGTCACTTACCCTCGAATTAACGTGTATATCCTAACCCAGGGGTGGGCAACTTCTATAGTCGGCGGGCCAAATGTGGAAAAATGAAGTTTTTGGTGGGCCGGATTATTAAATGAATATTATTCAATATCTTAATTATAGTTAGATATGCGGGCCGTTCAAAATCCCCCCACGGGCCAGACCCGGCCTGCGAGCCGTATGTTGCCCATGCCCGTCCTAACCTGTTTAAATGGTCCCCATCACAGCCGGCAAAGAGCTTCCAACACCTGAGACGCCCACCATTATGAAGCAGATCGACCGATCCGTCACTCAACACAAAACGTCATCCTCGATAATCGGTGCCTTAGTCGATGTGGACCCGAGTTTTTACCGGAAATATGGCATCCCGACTGTGCGGACAGACCTGGCACCGCCGTCTCTGCGGTGAGAAACCGCATCTCTGGCTCTTGTTAATTTATACGCGTCCATTTTTATCCCCGTATATGACGACAGTCTGTATAACACAATAACATTACTTCTTGCCCAAAATTGGGTTACTCGTACACCGTTAACCCCGAAATCCCAATTCGGAAACTTTAATATGTCTTCAAACGTTCAAAAAAACTGACCGTCATATATTTTTTGCTCTGATCGTTTTTTTCTATCCCCAGTCGCAATGAAATGGCTGTATGTCTAAATGAATAACGCCACCGATGTATATACCGTTCCCTATATACAGTATATAAAAAAAACAGTCTTAATGACTAGACAATACCGGACTCGACACTTAATCCATTAAAAACAAGTTATTTACCAAACCATATACGCGAATATCGGCTACATAGTCCAGTGGTACAGTTCGGTGGTCATGACCAGACAGGTTTGAGTTGGATCCTCTAAGGTTGCGTTATCGTATGTCTTCCTACAGTCGAGTGAGCGATCACGTCAACTACGGAGACGAGTCGGACGCGTACGGACTGGTGAACCCGACGATTTACTCCGAGAAAGGAATCTACGAAAAGGAAATGTTCGAAGCAAGACCGAAAGAAGAGGTGATATTTAGGCTATTCATTGTTGAAATAACGCGGAAATACCACATATCCACAGACGAATAACCAACAAAAAATAAGCAAGATCCGTATCGTATGACTTCCAACATGAAACTTAACATCGAGTTTCCTATCTTATCGTATCCAATGACGCAAACCTGATTACGTGACTTTCAGATCCAACGAATCTTCTCAAATATAGGGGTGGAAATGACGTCAGAAATGTTCAATGAAGCGTGGAAGATGGCGGAGAAGCGAGACCCGAGAGGACGGAGCCTCGTCTCAGTTGAAAGTTTCAGGAGCGTACTGGATGATGTACAGGCGACGGCTATTGAAGCGTGATTTGTGTTTTTATTTTGAGAATTTTCCCAATTGCTGTATAATTCGTGCGTTACTTATTGTTGCACTCTACTACGTATTTATAGCTTATGCACTTACGCAAAGTTCTCTAAAATTATGTTCCTGTTTTGCGTTTGCACTCGGCGGTTCTCATTTTTAGCGTATCGTGGTAGCGATAATCGTTTTGAATCAATAAATCTCGAGTTTGCCATATAAGGACAATCAGATGCCAGGGGTGAAACTATAGCTGGGAAGCTTTCGTTACTTTGGTTCTTGTTGATGCTTTATTCGGTGTGACGTAACGCACTGAGCAAGGGCGGCCGAGCGAAACGAAACCCTTTGTGACTGAAAAGGCAATTCTATGCGCTTGAAAAGGTTCTATTCGTGAAGAGAAAAGCAGTGTTCTAAAGGCGTAATCGGACAGTATAGTTAGAAATCAAACCTTGATTGATCATGACTGGAGTCAGGTTAGCAAAAGTCAAATTATACGTTTTTCAGGACTGCTTATCCGAAGTATTGCTATCCTTGGATATTATACATTAAAAATACCTGTTTTTGCGCGTGAGTAATTCTATGTATTTTAGTATCCAACAGGAAAAAGCATTAGTGGATTGTCAAAAGCATTTAAGAATGGTTAATCCAGCTTTGGTTAATTTTACCCTCCTATTTATACTACTTACCACGGAATTAACCTGGGCTGCAAGTCAACAACAATCATGCACAGACATTAAGTATGGACTGCTAGTTCGAGGCTGCCAGGCCAAAATGGTGGTACACCTACAAAACTCAACACGTCCTTTCAAAGTTTGTCCGTAAGTTTTTATCTATAAAACGGGGTAGACAGTGGAATAAGTGTCACTCTTAAAAGGAGTTTTCCTCTTTTCTTTCTATTAGTTTTGTATTCTCTAGATCTAGCTAGACTGGTGGAGTGGGTTCGTCTGTCTCACGTAAATACCACTTATCCCTAGTACCGATAGAAATTATAAGAACCGTAATTGTGCTAGATAGTTCAGTATGTCTTGTTGAGTAGTTTGTTTGGTCCAAACCAGTCATGTGATCGGCGGCTAAGTAAAATACATTCTCCCTAAACAGTAAAATTCACCGGGTTGTAAAAAATGAGCTAAAGATCTTACCACGGCTTTTAACCTAGTGAAATTGTAATTGGTAAACCAATAGTAAGCCATAAATACACGTAATAAATATGAGTCTATGTTTCCCCAGTGATTTGTATTCCGAAGCAAGGAAATGCATTGAACATGAGGTGGAGTACTGCTACGGGCATCTGGAAGAAAGTGCGTTTTTAGAGGTGGGCTGAATGATTTTTAAGTAAACTTTACCATTTATGGAAAGTTTCAAGAGTATGAACTACCCTCAGATCGAAGAAGCAACATAGTGCCACGTTCCTTTAGCGTTTTAAAGCGATTCGACGTCGGCAAAGGGGCCGTTTCGGCGCGCGCGCGGATCTACCCCCCTAATTTTCGTGTTGGAATTTTTCAAGGCGAAAAGGCGGGCGACTTGCGAGGCACGGAGGTCGGAGAACCGACCTGGTACTACGTCCCTTTAACGTTTTTAAGCGACGGGACACGAGCAAAACCTGATGCACGAAAAACAACGTCGAAAAAAAACATGAAAAATAAAAAAGGCAACCCGACGTACGTGTATGCACTATACACCATGTATGCATAATGCATAATACTACAACGTTGATTTCGGGTGGACTTGTCGAAAAAAAAAGACCAGCCGAGCGACCGACTTGTATGCACGGTGCCTACAAGGACACTTGTACGACTCACACCGTTGAGTGCATTCGTTTCGTACTTCAGCATACAGCATACAGCATACAGCATACAGCATACAGCATACAGCATACAGCATACAGCATACAGCATACAGCATACAGCATACAGCATACAGCATACAGCATACAGCA
>CH002629.1:114204-128629 GCA_000149265.1 Ciona savignyi | reverse complement strand
AGGGAAATGGGAATGGATGAATGGAAAAAAACTGCTCATCTAAACTATGGCAAAAAATTGTTAATTTGCCCTAGGCACTTATCTCAACCCCAGAACTAACTCTTCAACCCCATGTTTAAAACTAACTTTGGAGTCCTAATCTTCATTTTAGTGTAACAATACCCTCCGCCTTTTAGTCCGCCTATTGATTCTTGTGCTGATAATAAAACAAACGTGTTTATCCCTCACACGGATTCACATATTAAATTTCCGCTGCTCTTAAAAACAAACGCAGGAGAAGCAATTGAAACTAAGACGATTCGGCGACGTTAAACTTCACTGTGAACGGGGTGGTTTAAGATCGATTGAACCTATTGTCAGCAATGCGACAGTTTGCCCGATGCCCAAACCGATCGAAAAAGGTGCAGTGGAAGCATGTGAAACTCCTTTCTACTCAGAGTTCACTAACAATCCTGCTAGTGAGAATTTATGCAAGTGAGTATGTAAAGCATTTTCTCCACGCGACGTATCCGATTTTTATTCGGATCAGCTTTTTTTATTTGTTTTCCTTTTGGGCTATGCTATATGTAGTAATATCTTGTGACCGAATGAGTAAGGCGACCGATACATATACATACTCTTACATACAAAAATGGTTCTTGTGATTAATCCACTGGGATCAGACAATGTCCGTTGAAAGCCTTGCTCAAGGACTCAATTAAATAGCTAGCAAAGATTTTGGAAACTACAACCCTTCGAATGAAAGTATACTACAATAGATAACCTAAAATAACTAAATTTAAACCCAGAACATTCTAGTAAAAAGTGCTATAAAATTCACATCCTTTACAATTACCAATCGAAGTAAGGCAGGCTGATTAGGTGCAACAAATTAATACAGAAACAAGTTGAAATAATTGACAACTTTAATTCCAGCTCCTATGCAAAAGCGCGAGTTTGTCAGGATGATATTTTACTTTCGGCGTGCGGCAGAGAGTTTAAAGACCCGGATGGCATCTACCACAAGCAGATGAACCCGGCTTTATCTATCAATCTTTATTGTCCTGAAGTTACTACATGTAAGACTTATTTACACAAAATGGCGTAGAAAAAAAAACCGAAGTTAAATCACAATATGTTTAATTCGTGATTTACCCATAAACATCCAAGTATTTAGGATAGGATTAACATGTCTATCCCCGTGAATGGGAAAGCCAAGGGGATTAACACAAGGGCAATTGTCAGATCACCTTAGGATAGGATAGGATAGTCATGTTTATCCCCAAGAATGGGAAAACCAAGGTGGTTAACCCACGGGCAATCGACAGATCCCTGCGCCCACCGTCGGGTTACCGGAGCTATTGCAGTGTGTTGTGTATGATTCACACTTTCCTTTAATTTGGCAGAACCCATTATTCTGCTGGGTTCAGGCAATGTCTGTAAAGTGACTTGCCCATGGACACAACCGACTAGCTAGTGACCAGTTTTGAACCTACAATCTTTCGGTTGAAAGGGGTCTAGTTGTGATCGACCTAAGGTTTTTTTCAAAAACCCAGTTAATGTAAAAAATTGAAGTTAACAATAACGTTATCCATTGACAGTTTTGTTGGATCAGTTTGATGTTATAGAAAAAGAAGAAGGGCATGCTCCGTCAATAGATGTCATCGTTCCTGTAACAATCCTGGCTGTGTTGATTACAATTGGCTTAATTGTTGGAATTTGCTATATGGTAGGTCGTTATTACTGGCATAGTGTAGTTAAATCCGACCGATTAGCTTGCTGAATTAACGTCGCCTTTAAGCCGAAGGGTTGTAGATTCGAAACTAATCGCTAGCAAGTTGGTCGTGTCCGCTAATAAGGCACCTATCTGACACTGCGTTAACCCACTCGAATTATATGTTCTACCAAATTAAAGGAACTTTTAAATCATACACAAAACACTTCAATAGCTCCGGTTACGTGACTTTAAACAATTGATGATCTAACGATTGTCCGTGCTGTGTTAAACGCACCTTGTGTTATTCCATTTACGGGGATAAAACATAAATATCCCATCCTATCCTATCCTAACCCGACAATCTTGAGTCTTATATGAAGACATTTTATCTATATATGCTTGTTAATAGGGACTATTTGAAATTTTAGACAATTTTGAGTGGTTAACCTAAAATGAAAATATTCTTTGTGTGTGTTTCCTGTTTGCTATTTCTTTATTTAATCATAAAAAAAATTCTTGATTATTTGGCAACTTTAAAATGCTTCCCGCAAACGAGGTTTATGCAGTGAAACAGGTGTTGTATTAACCTTGTTATTTCACCTGCGTTCCCTACATAATTTTAATCCCCTTTGACCCAATCAATGTAACTACATTGGGCCACACGCTTTTGTCTCTAGGTAAATTGGCCTTATCTACTAGATTCCTGTGGGCCGCGTTTAATTAAAATAACAGTAAACCAATCATGGCGCCCAATAGAAAAAATGTTCGTGCCTAATGCTGTTTGTTTTCGTTACAGCGAAGACGAGACGATTCTGTCCCCAAAACTGACAAGAAAACCCAGCAAACAGTCGAAGATGGCAAAGTAAAGAGTGAAGCAAACCAGCCAACACCGGTTGGTGAAGAAATGGTGCCACTTTCCACAATCAGCAACGAAAAAGATGGAATTTCATCCGCTTAAACCCGTCCTGCCTGCGAACCTTAGTTTAACTGTAGTTTTACCTAGCGACAAAGCATGCAGGCTTTAAAGATGCCAACTCTTGCAAAGTGCAACTATCCTCAACTATTGGTTATGAATATTTTAGCAGGGATGATATACTTAATACGTTTATTTCCGTCATTTACGAGAAAGGCGTAACCGATAACAAAAGAGTTTGTGCAAATACTGTTAAAACTTAAAAGATATCAGTTTCGTATATTTTTGTTTCCATTATTTAATCAATGAAACTTAACTCTTAGGTGTACCAGCTTACTTTTCGTCCACACAAAGACGGTTGTAGAGTTAACAAGGCATTTATTGTAACTTTAATCTAATATAGTTTTTTAAACTTTACTTATTGGGCCCGTTCATATGCTTGTTTATTTTATTTTTTTATCGAAGTTTGTTTCAAAACTGAATTGTTTTTTATATCTAATTCTTCACATAAACCAATGACCCTAACAACTTGGCCACACGACGGTCGATTATGTATTGTAATTTTTACCAAACTAGGTTTGGAACCAATGATGTGCTCGTTACTACGACATCGTTCTTTCAAATGGTCTCGCTAACCAATCGACCAAACGACGGATTATTAGTTTTTTTACCGGGCTAAGGTGGACTCGTCCCGAAGAACGTTTTTTTGCATATATTTGGTATAAATGTCGGTCGCGTTAATCAATTGACCACACAATCGGTTATTACGTATTGTATTTAATATGTGAGTCGGCCGCTTTAACAGCTTGCGCCAGCAAATGGGCATTCGAATCACGTTTGTCCTTCGGTCTCCCAAATTAATTCCGACCAAGGGTCAGGGATAGCACGTTAATCGAATCAGGATTGATTTAAATGATCGGTTCCACGTAGCGCGATTGGTCGTGTGCAACACCACACCTTATTGTCTTGTATTTGTTTTCCCGTCCACATACGAATACCTACTGCCCCTTTAAATAGAAATAAAATTGATCGGCCTTTTTTAAAAAGGATGATAATATTGACAAACATACATAGTGGATTAATATCCTTAAAACTGTACTTTTATTTGTTTAAAAACCATGTGAACAGCTCGTAGACCAGAATTTGTTTGTTTTTTTGCAATCTTCGTTAGTTGACGCTATTGTCGCAGCATCACTTGTTAAAGGGAAGCCTGAACCGCTTATTATTGATTAAAGTTTTTCTGACAAACGAAGCACAGCCCACGCTCAGCTAATAGAATCGAAGTCGAAAGAACTGCATGTCAAATAGAACAATAGATGACAGCCAAATATAAGTCAAAGTGTGGTGAATATAAAAAGTCGAGTTCAATTATTCACCATAATAAATCATACAAATGCCTGGGGTACAGGACAACAAGTGATATTTAAAAAGTCTAGGTAAAATTTGACAACTAGGTAATGATCAAGCAAGGTTCAAGTTTTTATTTACCCTATTTAAGATACAAGTGTATTTTAGCTTGTTTGAGAATACCTTACCGGATATTGGAGTCATCAGAGAACATTTTTGTTCCAGTCTTCAAATGTAATTACTTGTCTGAAAACCCCTGGGAAATCACAGCCACGCGTACACGTATTATTGAAGCAGGGGTCGGTTCAATACCCTAATTAATCTCTGATGTCTCGGTTTAACCGCTGTTCGCGCCTGAGCGTGACAAATTCGCTACATATTCGCGCAATGTGAGATTTCACAGCTCATCTGGTAACTATCAAGAAAGAAACCGCGTCGTTACTCAACAACCAACGAATAAGAAACTTCATAGTGAAAAATCATGTTTCAAATCCTTTTGCTCGTTGGTTGTTTAGAGTTAAAAGAAGAAGAAAGGTTAACAAGTTAAACAAGAAGACACAACAGAGCTTAGAACAAGTCAGCTTGCGATGCGTGCTACGCTAATGCTAAGGAATTGTAGCGCTAGAACTCAGAGAATCTTTAGAACTTAAGAATTTTCGCTATCTACGTTTTTCTGTGATGGGATAAAAAAAATCTTTTTGTTTTTATAACAACTTGGTTAAGCGCGATCATTAGTCACCAGTCGTTTCGTCCCAAATTTTGAAACCGTCGTTTTTGACATTATGATAATCTTGTCATTTAGTTAAATCCATGTTTTAATTTTTATTAGGCTTTCCAAATAATTTTTAAACACAAACCATTTTTTTGGTAAAATACTGCGCGTTTTTTACATAGAAAGAAAGGACGATATTTTAGAAGGATCAGCACATTTTAGGTATGCATAACAAGACTACAAACCGTTCCGAAACGAGCAATAAAGGATGTTATTTAGGTACTCCTAGATTGTTTGATGGGCAGTAGATTCGACAGAACGGGTGTCACTGAGGGCCAGGTAATATCGATTCTGCTTATTCTGCATTTATATGCTCGGCCTTGTCTAGCGGAATAAAGGTGCACGGTAATAATTTGAGTTGGCTACTGGTGTAGCCGAAATTGTCTTTCCTGCCGATCGGTCATGATTAAGCCAGCTATCTGGTAAATATTGGCAGCTGAATGGCGCCGGTGACCAGAGAAGATGTAGTTGATGCGTATCGGACAGCAGCTGGACTGAAGCTCATACAAAGCTCCGTCAGATGAGTCGACTTCTGGTAATAGTAGTTTCAACAAATTCGTTTAAAGTTTACAAAATGTATCCTTTAAATCGTAAATAAATAGAAAGGATATTATACAGGTTATGACCACAGAGGCAGTGTTGAAATATTGATCTGGTCAGAGAGTAATGTAGAATCGCCGGGCTGTGTAATTTAAAGACCGTTAATTGAAAAAAAACGTTTTGTTTATTTTTCATCGTTGACCGAGTGACGAGGTTATCAAATATTGGAGATGTTGAACAGTCGAGATCATTCTGCTTTTACTTATATTCCTATCCGAAAGCTTAGAGGTTATAAACCAGCTATAAAATAGAATGAGAAAAAGGCCTAGCGTGATTTGTGGCAAGGGTGCATACATATCCGCCCAGAATACAAATCGAATATCGGCGATTTAATTACCTACATTATGACGCAAGAGGCGTCCGGCACGCAGACGTGCAATGCTAATAAAAGATAACCTATGGGTCTTATATATGGCAAACTGGGCTTGAGAATGTGCACTGTGTAACATATTAACCAAGAAGTGACACAAACAGGGCAAGGCAATCATCAGTAGGAAGCCCAATGTGTGAGGACTCTTGACTCGATTTTTTACTTACAGAAATTCGTTTATGAGCTAGAAATTTTACCTGTTCAGTTGATTGTGCCTGATACACTCTAGCATGTTTATTGATATTAAGCGTGCAAAGAAGCTGAATAGGACACTGTTGATAAATAGTAAAAGGCGCTTTTAATCAATAAAAGCTGATAAGAGCAGGGCCTATTTAAAGTCGCGGTTTGTTCTAGACATGATTACATTCCTAAAGATTCTATTTTCTCTTAGTCAAAAAAAACAGATCGGTCCATTGTAATTTTATGTCGTGCTAAGTCACTAGTAAAGTCCACGTTAGTTATTTAAAGCTTCTTTAGAAACTGTTAGATATGTTGTGGAACATTAAGGCCGGTCGATATAAGGCCAATTTTGTTAACGAAATGTATAAGAAATTACGGATAAAACATAAAACAACGACCATAAAATCGTGTTATATTGTTGTATTCTCTTATTCTGTAAAATAATGTGGCGTCTCTTTAGGTCAATGCATAGCGCGGAAATATATCGATTAAATGTTGAGGTGTTTATGCGGTTTGACCTGGACTTTAGTAGTTTAACTTTGACAGGTATATGGGCAACTTATCCCGGCTTTAAAGTAACATGTAATACCGTAAAGCAGGAGCCTATATGCCGAAATCGATACCAAAATACCATAATGGAGTGTACATAACTCGCTTAGACCTAAATGCCATCGACCCGAGTGTATACTGGAAGTTACAACTCCACTCTCCAATAAGGATTTACTCCCAAGGAAACCACAGCAATTACGTAAGATTTGTTATTGAGTTTTTAAAGTTAGACAATATACAGACAAGCGGTTTAATGTCAGCCATTGTATATGGATATTAGTTTGTCTCGATTAGCTAAAAAACTTTAACCCATCTAGTACTTACTTCAGAATGGGCGTTATGAGTAGCTATATATATATTTGTTAGAAGCATATTAAGTAAATGAATTTATAAAAGCATAACGAGATTTGTTTTGGGGGAGTCGATTTCGGTTATTACAATGAAAATTCCGTTAGTATCGTTCTGTCTGAATACAATTAGATTATACCTAAATGTCGTTGATGTATAGCTTGGTCGAATGCGCCGTGTCAATTTACATCGTAAAAATTAAATAAAACAAGGCCCTTGACTGTGTTTGAGTACTAAGCAGCGATAGGAGATGACTTTGCCAAGCCATAAATCCTCTTCTAGTATAAAGGTCCATGGAATAAATGGGATGCAATTGTTAAAGCTCGCACACCACTCTACAAACAACGCACCGTACTCCAATTACACAACTTTAACATATCAAACAAGCCGAGGCAATAAATTGAGCAGGATTATTTCTAGCTATTTGTGTATCCACATGAATCACTTTTGCGTTAACTCCATTTTGCAGGTTTATTAGGTAACGTGTATGAAAGAAACTTGTATAAACCAGACCAGCCGTTTGCTGTAGCTATGCCTTGCAAGTGCTGGCCATTTAAAAAGCACCATGACGTGTCGGACCCTGATGCGCGGAGCCGAAACGGGGAAGGACCACAGACCTACAGGTTCACGAGGTCCGAACAACCCGGCTACGTCCACCCGGAAGGCGCAAATGCGAGGAAGGATGAGATAATCGACGAACTAACCAATAAAAATGAAAGTCTAAAGCGAATTGCGAACCAAGCAACGTTGGATATGCAGGTATTATTTCAAATATAATAGGCATATAAAGATAATCACATCAAAATATTAAAAAGTAATATGGAAGAATAGTCACCAGCTTTCTGTTACCAGTATGATAAGTAAATATACTAATGTAGAACTAAATATAACGTATGTAAACACTTATTGTGGTAACCATACAAGATGGAGAAGGACAGAGCTAGGAACCTTGAAACGGAATCGTTTGCTCTGCGTCGGTCAAATGAGGTAAAAGCGACCCCGTGTCGTCACATACACAGGATTACTTGCACTCCACCCCATCCACTTTAATAAATATGAGCACAATAATTCATCATTTATGTTGATTAATTAATCATTGTGTCAGAGCAATAATTTTAAAGTGTTTGCCACCGCTTTGTCAGCATTCAACCTTTCCAGGTCTTGGAAACTCAACACCAAACGCTTCGGTCAATGTCACTCGCTGCAAGCTCACACCACAATTAAATGTTCCGTGTTTGATAATTTATAAAGAATGCATCGGCACAATACATCCATGAAACGACTATTATCCAATATTCCCAAACACTATGAAATATATAAACTCTGTTATATTGTAAACAATGATAAAGTTAAACGGGCATAGAACGCTGTGCTTATATTATTATAAAAACTACTTTGTATCTTTACACATGATTACGATAAGGGTTATAATTTATATCGACTTTTTAATTTATGACGATTCAGAACAAAAGCTGGTCATGTTGCCACAGCTGATTTGGTAATTTTTTTAAAGCTGAAATAATCTTCATCGGTTCCTTTGCACTGGTAACACTTAGTTTACATTCTTGTTTGAACAATTTTGTGCTGGTTTGCAGAGCAATTATTCCAGCATCAGTGGTCGAGGGTTGTTTGCTGACACGACTGTTTGTTATACCACTTGTCCATTATAACTTTATTGAAACATTCTCTTGGTCGTTAACTTTCCTGGTATAAAATTTAATTACGTTTTTGTACGTGTTTGTAGCATATGTGCCAATACTCGCTGTTTTGTATGTTAGCAGCAAGATTCAACACAAAAATCTTAAATTGTGTGTATTTACCGCATAAAAACCACCTCAATTAAAAAAACTTACATCTTTAACATCTTGGTATAAATTTTGACCAACTTTATCAGGAAATGGAAAAAATGATCAAAAAACTTGAAAAGGAACTAGACAATAAAGAAGCCGAGTTGGAAAAACTGAAAGAAATTTTAGACTCCATTCGATCCAGTCATGTGAGTAACCAAATATTGTTGCCAATCGTTATGAAAACACACATATTGCCAATCGTTGTATATATTAGGTATAAACTGTTATCGACCATGTTCTTTAAAAGAAAGGGGTATAGTCAAAGATCGGTATTGCCATTAAATTCGTGCCATGAAATATTCATTAGTTTTCTACTGCGGCGTATGTTCACGTCAGGTTGTATCTTACGACATTTGTCCTTTACAGCAAAACACAGTTCCCAAGAATAACCGGAAAAAGAAGAACGTGGTAGTGGGCACCAAAGCTGAACCGCAGGTTGATCTCAAGAAACATCAAAAAACCACGGAGCAAAAGAAGTTCCTAAAAGAAGTAAGAACTGAGTGTATTCATTTACTTCCCCTTGAACCATAGTTCAGCGAACACCAATTTAAAATGGAGAAACTAAAATGCACCAATTCCAAGAGTGGAAAATCAATAAGATGCTATAAGAACATGCCACATTCTGGGTTATTCACGCTTGGTCTTTCTTTGATTGCAAGAAGCATTAGGATGGGATATTCATGTTTTATCTGAGTGAATGGGAAACACAATGGATGTTATCACATTGTCAATTGTCAGTTTACCTTGTGCCCGCCGTCGGGTTACCGTACCTATTTTACTGTGATGTGTAATGGAGACTTTCCTTAAGTCATTTATCCACTGGGTTCCAACACTTTGTTAAATGCATTACTCAAAGACACAATCGTCCAGCTAGCAACCATATTCAATTGTACAACCCTTGGTTCGAAATGTGACGCACTAATTAATCAAGCTAATCGGCCAAATATTAAGTTTAACGCTAAGCTAAAATAACTACATTTATACTCAGAACATATCAGTCAAACCTGCTATAAAATTCACATCCATTATTATTGATAATCGAAGTAAGGTAGGCTGATAAGGTGCAACTTTTGCTAATCGTTTGTTAAATAATAGTTATAGTTGTTTTCTTTAGTTAAAAGCTCCGTCAACCATTGTAATACAATTGAATCAATTAAAACGACAATAAACTGCAACAGTCAATATATAAACCACGACCAGATAAAAATACCATATGAAACGAGACTACGAAAACCATATTTCGATCAGAAATAACGTATGTTTGAATAAGGTTGATTTATTGCCGTTAGATATTTAACTCGCCGTCAAATATTTTTAATAAAAACAATTTATGTTTTTTTTCTTCTCAGGCCATCCTTCGAAACGATTTCCTGAAGAAGTTAAGCGAAGAACAAATCAACGAAATGATAGATTACATGCAGAGGAGTCTTCCACAAAACGATGTCTTCATTAAAGAAGGAACAAACGGAGATAGATTGTATATTCTTGAATCCGGGGAACTGGATGTCACTCAGGTACCGTGGACGATGACAGAGCTAGGTGGATCTGTATAAGATGAACACAGCAGGACTTGTAAACAACACCGAAAGTTTTTTTTAAAGAAAACGAAAAAAATTCCAAGATTTTTTTAAATAGAAAACTTCCATTCGTTTTTTTGATAGAATATAAAAAAAAACTTTTAAAGTTATTTAAAAAAAAAATCTTTGATTCGTTTTTTTGGATAGAATATACAAAAAAAAACTTTCAAAGTTATTTAAATAGAACACTTCCATTCGTTTATTTGGATCGAATATAAAAAAAACTTTCAAAGGTTTTTGGATAGAAAACTTCTATTCTTTGCTTTCAGCAAAACAATAACATTTGATGGGCCAAGAGTAGATGTTTACCTGTTTTAACTAAAATGGTGGTTTTGACTATTGGTATTTGTTAATTTGTTCTGGCTTTGGCAATTTTACAACTGGATAAATAAGTTATGGTAGAGATAGGTGGCGGTGGTGGATATTGAGTGGGAAACCTTGCTGGCAATACTCTCCAAGCTTAACCACTTGACTAACTCGGCCTAACAAATACAAATCAATATTGATCTCTAAAGCCAAAACACGACGTTCCTCCCAAATTCATTACACGTACTCAATATTCTCAATAAACCTTAATACACAACCTTAAATCACTAAGTATTTGCAACGTATAATGTCGTCTCTACAAAAGGGAAGTTTAAATTCGACAACTTGTACTATGTCCACAACACTTAATTTAATTAGAAGAAAAACGTATACGTGACCACTCTGCTATTGACCAATTCTATATATACGCAAGCCAAGGCTGTGACTCACCCTTAATTCAATCCAACAGCAAAACAACAGAAATCTACCATCAGAATACGTCACTTTAGCAAACAGTGTATCTGTCACTACTTTTAGTTCTGAGTCATCAGATTTAGGAATCGCCACCCTTGTGCATTGCCAATAACAAGCATGCTTTTTCATTTTTTAACCAGGCTAGTTTTGATGGTCTAATCATTAAGACCATTTTTATATAGAAATCTATATATGTATATCTCGGTCATGTTAACCATTCGGCCACACAACCGTTTAGCCATTATTGTTTATCATAATCTACCTATTGTTATTTTTTACATGTGGCCACGTTATTAGTTATATTTAGAATGGGATATTCATATTTTAATCCCAGAAGAGTTAACACACGGGTAACTATCAGATTACCTAACGCGTGGGGTTACTGGAACGGATGCATTGTATTGTATATTATTGCACGTTTCTTTCGTTTTAGTTCGCCACAATGATAAACTAAGTTTAGGCAATGTCCGCTACGTTAAATACAAAATAACTCATCGAAATAGCTAGTGACCAGTTTGGATCCTAAAACCCTTCGGTTGAAAGGCTAGTTATTAAACCACCAAGCTATTCGGTAGAATTAACAGTTTTCTAAATATTTTAACCAAACGGCTGTACCTTGAAATCTATCCTATCCACAGGGCTCAACCTACCTCACTACCATGAAAGCGGGGTCCGTGTTCGGAGAGCTGGCTATACTCTACAACTGCAAGAGGACTGCTACAGTTACCGCCAAAACGCCAACCAAGATCTGGATGCTTGAAAGAGCAGTCTTTCAAAGTATTATGATGCGAACGAACAACACGAAACGAACTGAAATTGCTGATGTAAGTTGTTACGCCGTAAAATCAGTTGCCTCCTGCCCCAATATACATATATTAAAGCTTCTTCCTATTTCGTATCACCTGTAGCAACTCTGTGACACAGTATAGGGTTTATATAGAGAATTAAATGTAACCATTGTCACACCCGCATAATACCTTAGTAAGGTACAAAACCACAAGTTAATAACAGGTATGTCTCACTAAGAGTTGTCTATTTTTCTATCACCATATCAGTAATTAGGTTTCATTGTTATCTATGCGCTCTTCGATTTTAACGTTTTGTTCATTTACAGGCCCTACGGAAAGTACCGATTCTGAAACAGTTCAGCAACTCCAAGCTATCCAAGATCACAGATGCACTAGAGGAAGATACTTTCCAGAAAGGGGATTACATCATTCGGGAAGGAGAGAGCGGAGAGACCTTCTACATCATCGTTGAAGGGACCGTCAAAGTGACAACTATGAGCAGAGAATATACAGATAGCACCGAAGACCCCAGTCAAAAAGAAACGTTTATTCGCAACTTAGGAAAGGGGGATTATTTTGGTGAAAAGGCTCTACGAAGTGAAAGTGGTATCAGGGGCGCAAACGTGATAGCGACGTCGCCGACTGTACGATGCGGGACTTTGGACAAGAAGTTTTTCTTACAGCTCATCGGGACTCTTGCTGATAAAGACTGGGATGCTCATAACAGTAGTGTCAGTAGTAGCGGTAGCAGTACCAACAGCTTAACCGTTCGTTCAAACAACTTGTCGTCCAAATCGCCGTCGCTGGGTGCTGCGAGGAAATCAACAGGTCGATTGATCGTCGACTCACCGAGAAAAGGACGACCTTCAAGTACTATTCTCGACCTCCCTTTCAAGCGAGTGCGCCAGTCTTTTGAAGGGATGACGTTAAACGACTTCGAATTTGTCGGAGTGCTTGGCGTTGGTGGGTTCGGGCGTGTGGAGTTGGTTAGGTTCCGAGATAAACCAACCCAGAACTTTGCGTTGAAATGCATGAAAAAGGTAAGACTCTTGAAAACACCTTTCCCATTCTTCTTCATGCTTTATAAATTCCGCAGACGCATATCGTGGAAACAAAGCAAGAAGAACACATTTACTCTGAGAAGAGAATAATGAGAGATTCAGACTGCCCATTCATCGTACAATTATACCGCACATTTAGAAACGACAGGTGTGGATTTTTTTAAACAAACACCCGATTCCGACTACAATATGCGTCAAATACGGTTTGAAGTTACCCAACCTTAACCAGAAATAAACCATACATCTTCTACATCAATTTTTAGCTATATAACTCACACAATTAACCCGTCTGAATATAATGGTAATGCGATATCGCATAACCAAAGAATCACTTAACCCATCGATCTGTTTGGAAAAATTGATATGGAAGTCAGTTCAACGCGAGCAAAAGATCTGCTCGCAATGGGTGAGGAGATAAGTAACCACCGAAGGCAAATTAACGGTTAAAAACTAGCTCACTATCTTGCACGTGCACAAGTTGACCGTGGTTAAGACTTATTTCATATCAAAATGTATGCTTTTTATCCAATAAGGATTAGAATAACAAGTCATTTTACATTCACTCTACTACAGGTATGTGTATATGTTAATGGAAGCATGCCTCGGCGGAGAACTCTGGGCCAAGCTTCGAGACGACGGTTCATTCGATGATAGCAGGGCACGATTCTATACAGCCTGTGTGGTTGAAGCCCTCGAATATTTACATCTCCGTGGAATTGTCTACAGAGATTTAAAGGTAGGTTTAATAATTTATATCATCTTGCAACCTGTGAAAATCAGAGTAAGTACCCACCGTAGCTTACCTAAACAGTTGGAACGTAGTTCGCGTGTTTCTTCTTATTGTTGTTTATTAAGTATACCGGACTGTGTTGTGAGATAGTCAGCGGAACTATTCGTTAATATATATAAACCATGGACGGTGTAATTTTTTAATCGGAGGCAGATTAAAACTGCTAAGTCTGCATATTAAGTGTTTCCGAATCACAGTACATTACCAGCCCGCATTAGCCATTTTAGCTAATTAAACTTTAACCCAACATATGCGTAGCAATAAATTACATAAAGCAATACATGTGGCGCACTTGCCAACATAAACATCAGATTATCGTTTGCTTGTGGTGTATGGCTGGACGGTTTTCCAGACCGAACAATGTAGAAACAGCACTTAAAAAACAACAGAACAACGAATTTTATGGGGCTGGGTTGAAAGTTTGGTTAAACAAAAAAATGAATTTGTCACTCTCTTCAGCCGGAGAATTTGCTTTTGGATTCAAAGGGATATGTTAAAATCGTCGATTTTGGCTTCGCCAAGACGATCAGCCACGGAGAGAAAACATGGACATTCTGTGGCACCCCTGAATACGTGGCGCCTGAGGTTATCTTGAACAAAGTAAGGTGTACAGTGTTTGTGTGCCCACAATTGATTTGTTGCGTCTTGAGACGTTCGATAAAAGCTTGAATCGGTCGGTACTTTATGGACCGAGTCCTTGGCCAAGGCACATAATAGGACGTTGTCTGAACCCAGCGTATTCCCGGGTTGAACTTAAACTGTAGAAATGATTTACTGTAGAAAAGATTTAACGCACTTAAAAAG
>CH002629.1:80267-114104 GCA_000149265.1 Ciona savignyi | reverse complement strand
CCAGAGTTAGGGTAAGAGGGTAAGGGTTTTAATTGTGCCCACACTGTCCACACTACCTAAACACTGCCCACACTGGGTATTTAGAGTCACCTATTCTGAGTGCACGAGAAAATATAACGATTGATTCTGTTATAAAAACCGCACTTTTCACACGCAGAGATAAATGTGAGTATAGTTTTTCAATCCTGTGTGTTCGTTTAATCATTGATTTGGAAAGTCCCTTCGATTTTGCTGTGTCGTTGCACTGGATTCGTTAATAACAATTTCGTTCGCAGGGCCACGATATTGCGGTTGATTACTGGGCGCTTGGAATTCTTATTTTCGAAATGCTGACTGGAAACCCCCCGTTTAACTCGTCTGACGCCATGAAGACTTATAGAATGGCATTGAAAGGAATTGATGCTATTGAATGGCCGGTAACTTATTGTATATAATCATGAACAAATATATTTAATCATGAACATATATATGTATCTATATTTAATCATGAACAAAATTTAAACTTAGATTAACTTGGGTTGGTAACATTAGTCGAAGTTGTAGAATTAATGGTATTTTACTAAGGATACAGGTCCAAATGCTTACTAAGGAATCTATATGTGCTATAATGTTCTATACATTTGCCCTTACTCAATCGTCAACTAATATCCCAAAAGACGTATTTGCTTAAGCTATTTTTGTTTGACATATCCCTTAAAGCTCTTTCTTTTTAACACGTTTTTTTAGCTGAAAATCAGGAAAACCGTCCAAAATCTTATTCGGCGGCTTTGCCGTGAAAATGCGACTGAAAGAATCGGAAACTTAAAAGAAGGAATAAAGGAGATAAGAAACCACCGATGGTTTGCGGTAACTATACATTCCTTGTGTAGATTCGAGTAAACCCGCCCGAACGTGTAAACAGAAACCAGGCTATATATTAATTAAGCACCGAAGTTGGGCGATAAATTATCTACCCAATTAATAAAACAAACGCAAATTAAGCAAACATCTGAAGTAGATTTACTTAGTGATCTGCCCTAGTCTGCGAATCTATAATAAACAGAACTTTATACGTCCGGTGTATTTGGAGTATTTTAATTTTAACCTTCTTGATCAGAAACACAAACTTGATTGATTACAATTTGTAATTTAAAAATTCAAAATCAATTTCGATTTCCATTCAATCATATGACGTCTAATATTTATATAAGAAGATAACGCCAAGAAACTTGTTTATGTTGTGGCTTGTTGTCTAACACACCAAGCTGTTGAACGTCGGTTTGCTGTAAATAAAGCACCGGATTTTTATAGTATGCCCATACATAGTTTTTTGTTTTACTAAACAACAAAATTTTTTAAACAATTTTTTGACCTGTACTTGGCAGGGTTTTCATTGGGATGGGCTGAGAAAAGGCGAACTGAAAGCGCCGTATATACCAGAGATAACCGACCCTTCCGATTTGAGGAATTTCGACCGTTTTGAACGAGAAGAGGAGTTTGTTGAAAAGGAGTTTTCCGGTTGGGACAAGGATTTTTAGATCGAACCAACCCACGCCCCACCTGTAAAACTCCAAGCCGTTGAAACGGATAGCACATCATGTGGAATAGAAGCCATCAGTACACGATAATCGGCTCGTTAACTTTTCTTTCATCATTAAGTCAGCTTATTCACCTCATTAAGCAATTTATTTTGAATGAATGATATTTAAACAAATTTAAACATTGTCGGTTTGCTGAACACTGAACTATGAAAAAGAGAAAACACTCTCTTCAGCGAAAGTGTTGACAACAACCATATGGCACGTTGCATCTTTCTTTATATCGATTCGTCTAAAAATATTCTTCATTTTTCGTTCCTGCTTTCTTCAATGACCGTGTGTTCCACCAACACTGAATTCTTACATCACGCCTGCACTGTTTTTTATATTTGTAGTCATCATGTTGCTCAACATATGTATTATGCCTACTGTAAAACTTTCTCAAATGCTAATCTTTCTAAGAGGAATATTGTCACTAGGCTGCACCACACTGGGTTCACTGACTACAACAATTACCCTTTCGTTAAAAGTCCATACGCTCGACTGATTTTAATAGTAAAGAACACGGTTTTAACGAAAGCTGTTTTAAAGTTTATTGATTAAAGCTCTACAACCGTGATTAGTGATTAAAGCTCTACAACCGTGATAGCATCGATATTTGAATTTCAGCTGTTTTATTTCATGTGTCTAAGCGATGTTGTTTACGCCTCGTTGTAACACGTGTATTGAGAAATATGACGTATTGAAAGCAGGTCAACTTCTGAGTTTGGTTATTCTAGCAACAGCTGCCAACACTAAAAGGAGAGAAAGCGGTAAGGAGGGAAGGAGGGAAACTGCACATTAAAAATGCGGAAACTAATTTAAACCCTTTCCTAAACACTAATCTCAACCCCAGAACTAACCCTAACTCAAACCCCATGTTTAAAACTAACTATAATATCATAATCTTTCTTTTAGTGTAGAGTTTTCCGCCTTCCCGCCTTCCCGTCTTCCCACTTTCCCCCATTTTAGCTTTCCCCACAACAGCCCAACAGATATTTCACCCAAGTTACATTTGTACATTTTGCATTCTAATGAAATGTCTCCAAATTGCCATAATCATAAACAGGTCTACGATCAAATATCAAAATATGAAATAATTGGTTTTGAAATAATAATGTGATTTGTGTAATTACGAATCAAATTTATAAAAAATATTTTTAAGAATAAGGTAAATTTAATTGTTAGTAAAGTTAACATTTTAAATTCAAAACAGAAAAATTGGAATATGAATGTAATAATGACGGGTTCCATTAGCAGGAATCCCACCGCATAGTCTAGCCTTTGCTTGATGACTGGTTTATTTCTATAAATTGCTGGCAGTTACAGTTTACTGCCTCCTGTTCTAGTTTTCTTGTTCTGTCTACACTTTTATGATTTATGATATAAATTGCTAAGACTTATTATTCTAAAGTCATTTAAATACGAGACCTGTATACCTCAGCATTCAGCTTAGGTCCAGGACCGTGCAGGCCTGAATGACCGCTTAAGGTAAGCTTTCAAGTGCGTACATTGGTTCAGTTAGGCTATATGACAAGTGTTATGCTAAGTCTCCATATAAAAAAACGAAAATACAACGCTCCTGCAGGCGCTATTGTTACTAATTCACCTCTAAACTGGCACATGATTGTATACAATGCATATAGGCACGAAATCTCAACAACGTCAATGACTTAATACGGGAAATCCCCTAACATGAAATGAAATGCATATTTGCTCATGACTTTTTAACAAAAAAATATTGGAAGAAACTGATTTAATTTTTGAAATTAGCGTATTTTTTCCATTTATTAAGATATTCCTAGAATCGACTTCAGTTCCCCTTTAAAGTATTTGTAACTATCTCCAAGTACATAATTCAATCAAGAAACTTAATCGATAGCATGTGGATTGTAATATAAACCCGAGTGCTCTAAGTCATTGTGCAGACGCTGTATAATCATTTGTTTTACACCGGACGATCACATATACATGTAACAATAAATTGCAGATTAAATTAGTTAAAAATGTCTTGCTGTGCATGCTGACATAGAAAGAAAAAAGCGAAGTAAGTTATCGTAATTATCGAAACTGGGGGTAGCGTCCTCGAATGGTATGGCGTAATGGGGTCGCAGAGAGAACAATAATTTTACACAAACTAATATATCTATTGTACTATTTTAGAGTTTTTTTTTATTTTAAACATGAAAAGAGTTGGACCTTGTTTGTTTATTAAATTGAAAGGGGTCGCGAGCTTAAAAGTTTGGAAAGCCCTGGCTTAAGGGAAGGTAACTTTAGATCGATTGAGTTCGATCTTTCCAGGTATATCAATGTAAATGGGACAGAGGTAACCAACTTGTTACTTAAACTCCACATCAAGTATGTGTCAATCCTTTTTGAGTTACAACATGAAGAATTCGCGTGTTTATTCCTTTAGAGTGGGATTCGTTTTAAGCACTATATTTCGACTTTGAGGCATGTCCGCCGTAGGATAACTAGAAATGACGTTTACCCAATTTTTGGACCTCTATGTGCGGCAGAATGTGACAAGTGGTACCCCTTAATCATGGTATTTATGGGTCCCATTTGAAAAAATGGGACACATATTGTTTTTGTCCGTTTTTTTTTCGTTTTTTTTCTTTTTTTTCTTCGTCAAACGCTTGACAGGCATGGCATGGCGCCCCGACATCTACCAGAAGGAATAATGGGATTGCAATGAAACTTGGTGATTTGTTAGACAACATGGCCTAGATATGCAGAAACCAAAATTTTGGGTAATAAATTTAGGGGAATTCCCCCTGGACGTTAAAAACCAAAACGGTCATTTTTTCTAAAAAAATAGATTTTTAGGCCATAGCGCTTGAACGGCTGATCCAAATTGAATCAGATTTGGTGGAATGTTAGTGCACTAGTCACTGATTTAACAATTAGAAAAAATAAAAAATATTACCAAAGGAAATACTCTAAAAAATAAGATTTTGTTCTCAAATCATGATTGTGACAGGCATGGCACGACGCCCTGACATCTACCAGAAGGAATAATGGAATAGTAACAAAACTTGGTCATTTGGTAGACAACATGGTCTAAATACGCAGTAGAAAAATTGAGGGTGATAAATCTAGGGGAATTCCCCTGAGACGTTAAAATCCAAACCGGTTATTTTTTTAAAAAATACCTTTTTGGGCCATAGAGTTTGAACGGCTGCTGTAATTCTGATCAGATGGTAGAATGCTGGATCGTTAGCCACCCACATATGTAAGCCCATGGGGGAAGTCCCCGGAGCCATCAAAAACTAAATTGTTTTTTTAGCTTCATTTCAATACAGCACTTGAAGAAAAAGCTTTAATTTAAAACATTTGTGGTGAATCTTTCGTAAATCTAACACGATTGTTCTTTTTTACCTACACATGGAGAAGAAGTTTGGTTTGATAACTATGGGACCCATGCGTTTAAGCTTGCAGAAACAAAAACTACATACTAATTGTATAAAATACAAAATGTGGTTAGGGACCCTGTAGCAGTAGCATGAATATATAGCATACAAAATGTGTTTTACAAATAGTGGTGGTTAAACACGTGGTTGACACTCTCTAGTTAAATGAGTGTTTTGCTTAGTAACAATTTTATGTTGCAGATCCCAGCTTTCATTTTAAATTGTGAAAAAATCTAAGCCTTCATGTGTCAGGATTTTGAGTGACAGCTCTTTTTGTGATATCAGTTTGCATTGGAGAGATAGGGAGAATAATTGGATGAACTCCTTTTGAAGTCCGGCTTTTCCAAGAATAAACTTGTGCTACACTAAGAAATTATGTTATAAGGTGTACTAAAATGTCCGACATTAATAACGCTAACGAGTCAAAAGTTCAAACCCTAACTCGGTAAAAAACAACAACAACTACGAAGCGATTGTGTGGTATATGGTCTGCCGGGTGGTTATATATATATATATATATATATATATATACATATACGACCGATACATATACCGACTCCTATACGAAAACGGTCACGAGCCCATCTAGGGTTCAAAACTTGGCTCGGTAAAAAACGGTCATGTTGCCGAATGGTAAGTGTGAACAATTCATACACGATTATTTAAAAAAGAAATTTTGGACGGGTCCACCGAGGGATTAAAACTTAACCACCCTCTCCTCAAATTTTTAAATGTAAAATTTAGACAAAGGTATAAAAATATCAGTTATCGACTATTCATGTATTAGCCAAGTTTCTCGCTTCACCGGTTAACGGAAAAAAGAAACATCTTAAAAATGAAAGTAAGAATTAAGTAATAATACCTAACTGTAGTAGATATAAATGCTATATGATGTCATCTGATGAGCTATTACGCGTGCGTAAGTGCGTCGCTTTTCAGCCGAAAGGTTGCAGGTTCGAAACTGGTCGCTAGCTAATCGGTTGTGTACTTGGGCAAGGCACTTAACGAACATTGCCTGAACTCGGTTATATAGTGGGTCTACCAAACTGAATCATACACAACACACTCAAATAGCTCTGATAACCCAACTGTGGACGGGAGGTGATCTGACGATTGCCTGTGTGTTAACACCCATTGGGTTGTCCAAATCCAATGGACAGATATTAATATCCTATGCTATCCTAGCTACGCAAAGGTGTCCCTATGATGAACCTAAAAACAAATACGTTGTCATACGTGTACACAAGAGAGACAGTACACACCTTAACAAAATTTAGGAGCAGCCTTTAAAATCTGCCGGTTAAGATTTACATATATCCGAATACAAAAGGTTTAATAGGCTACAAACCGCGAGTGTTTACTGTTTTTAAAGATGGATACATGTTTGTTTTGATTTCAATGTCCGAATCGTTATTATTTAACTTGGCAAACATAATGGCTCGTAAAGTGTTTTGTCACAATCGAACTTCGCGTTGGCATCTAATTTTGGGTGATTGTGACGTAAGGGGTAAATACGTCTATTTCGAAATGTTGACTGTCTGAAGCGTTGAGTGCCAGATAACTGGAAGTATTGCATGAGCTGGTTGTGAGGAACAGCAAGGACAAGTATTCTGTTAATCATCGCTATTGTAGTTTGCTTTCGCGTTCGATTTCGATGAGGTTAATTGACATACGAGGCGGGTAAATATTTAACAGAATATTTGGCGAAGTTTATAAGAGGCTCACACATATGTATTTATACGTATGTATCGATGGGCGCAGCACCATAAAGGTTGTGTGTAAGTTTATGATCTTATTTTATAGTACTGCATATGTCAGATTTATGGAAACATTTGTGAGATTAATGTGATCGTATGTAAGATGTCGTACTGCATGTGTAATTTAGTTTTATTAGCAGATATATAGGTAAACAGAAATCTTTACTTGCGTGCAGGTTGATAAAGTTAGTCCCCAAGTTAAACCATGGTAATGAATCCATGACATCGAGTCGGTGATTGACTGAATTGAAAATGCCTTGTTGTTGCTGTTGGCCTTTCCGGCGGAAGACGGGAAAGGGGGAATTAAAGCCGACCAAGGGGAGTTACCAGCCTAAACCCACGTTCTCAAACGGAGGCTTCGTGTCGGACGATACGGCGGAAACAAAATTCGGCAAGGAAACAGAAACCCATGAAGATGGAAAGCCGGCCAAGACAGTGGAAACTCTTGAAATGGATCTCAAGGTTGTAGAATATAAATATGTCCGTAAATAGGCGTTCTAACAGAATACCTGCTCGATATTGAAACATAATATTTATGATTCGTTATATATGATATACATTGCTACAATTTGAGTTGATATTTTATTCAACATCTTGGTATATTGTTTAATCGACGACAAACTGAATTTTAATAGGACGTCAGTTAAAACATACCTGCTTAATATTGAAACTGAAACACCGATTCAATTAGGATGGGTGAAATAAGTTATATTTTGCTACAAATGTTAGTCTTGGTATTTCATTCAACGGTATTGTTTAACTCAAACCATAGCTCGTCGTGTGAGATGAAAGGTTAATTGAATATGGTAAGCACTTGCTATTCTATTCTCTGTGCTTATTTGAATCATTTTACTACGGCAATTTGAGAGAAAGCAACACTTTAGTGATCCTGAAAACCTAACCAGGGGGGTTAACACACGGGTAATCTTCAGATCACCTCGCACCCACCCTTGGGTTACCGGGGCTATTGCAGTATGTTATGTATGATGTGTATGATGTGTATGATGGGTATAATGTGTATAATGTGTATAATGTATGTATGATGTGTATGATGTGTATGATGTGTATGATGTGTATGATGTGTATGATGTGTATGATGTGTTCCCAAGTTTCTTCAATTTAGTAGAACACATTAATCCGCTAGGCAATATCCGTTATGTGCCTTGCCCAATGATACAACCGATTAGCTAGCGACCAGTTTCGTATCTGCAACTCTTCGGCTAAAAGGCGACACACTAAACCACTACTAGATTAATATGTCGGACGACTGTTAGTATATCTTTCAGATTCCACCTAGTACGGATACTCTATATTTTTGGTAGAAGTCTCTTTCACATTGCCAGGGTAATCGGTTCAAGACCATCAGCTCGCGTTAAACGCACAACATCGTTTTTAAAAACGAAACCTTTTGTGCTTATTCAAAATTAAGAAATATTTAATATATGTACAGCACCCTGATTTGTTATATTTTTTATTTAGCGTCAAAAAGAAGAGTTAGACCTGGTCAAAAATGAACTTGATAGAGCTACTACTCTGAACATGGTAATACATATTAGTAGATATGTATTTATGTATATTATTTATTGCATTAGTTAATAATAAAAGCATATTCTAATATAGCGAAGGTATTAGATAAAGAAACCTTGACTCCATATAACATGGTTACGTAATAGAGGTATAATATTTGTATAAGATAGGCTATAGTTAAAGTGGCTTTTGAAATACATGTGGTGCCTATATAACCTTGAGTATTATGAAAACTGTAATTTTTAGTGTAAAGCATATTGGTTAATTATTTTCTGTCTCATTTTTAGGAATTGCAAAATAGGATTATACAAATGGAAAAACAGTCAAAGATAATGAAACAGAAGTTGGACCAAAAATCAAACTACCTTCAATCAATACAGCAACTTGACTTTGACAGTGAAGTAAATACAATGAGTTGATTAATGATGGTATTTCGATAAAGCTGATAACAGTTTTTTTTTCAACTGATAACAGTTTTTTTGACCGTTTTTTTATTTTAAAATCTGTATATGTATCGGTCGCGTTGTCAATTCGGCCACACGACCGTACAAAGGTGATAACAGTGTTGTGTTGTCCTAGAATACACTGCATAAACGAAGACAAGCGGTTAGAGGAGAGGCAGTCACAACCCCGGAGCAGCTACAGAAAACCGAGAAAAATGCACAAGTGAAAAAACTTCTTAAAAGGGTGGGAATATATCACTACTTGCTGACTAATTGAACGTATAATACTAACCGTAACGAAAAAAATCGTGGTTGTCCTATAAACGTTTTTTTCGCGGACAAAGGTAATTTCTAAAACAAATATGACTTTGTAATATCTGGAGAAATTGGCTATGTATTCGCTTTTGTCTCTAAATAGAATTAATGTAAAACATTTGTATTTCTCTGTTGGTCAAGTTTATCCCTTTCCTATAGTCAGATTAATGCGGTTATTAACAGCTTTAACAACTGCACACTTTTCTTCGAGGTTTAGTGTAATTTTTTATAAACATTTATTTATTTATTCATATTTATTTTTTTATGTGGGTTTAGCGGCCACGTCTAATTATACCGAAACTTGATAATCGATTGGTTTTTAGACGTGTTTTAACGACTGTCGTTTTGCCGTTTTTTTTCGTTTTCCAAATTTTTATCACAGGTCCTGCTTTGTGTTTTTATCGTGGAAACAAAAAAGAAAAATAACGTGGAAAACAAAAAAGACTAATTGTCAATATTTTAACATAGTAAAAATGCAAATCATCTTTCAACAGGCAATTATGCGGAACGAAATTCTAAACAACTTAGCTGAGGATCGAATTGACGATATGGTGGATTATATGCAGTGCGCCCTACCTGCAAGTAGTGTCTATATAAACGAAGGAACGTATGGTGATCGGCTCTATGTCCTAGAATCTGGAAAAGTAGAAGTTACACAGGTTTACATGCTTCTAGTCTCGGTATTTTTACATATTTATTTAACCCTGAGAATATATGTTGACATGGCAATCAGCAAACATTCGTTCGAAAAATGTCTCTTATATCGCAATCGGGGCAGTGTGTGCGCAAAACGGTAATGCAGATGCACAAGGCACAAAACACTACACTTGTATAATTATACGCATAACTTCGTATTGATGTCCTTCAAAAATTGTCATTTTGTCGACTTTTTTGTTTCTCTTGTAGAATACATAATTTGTATCTTCAAAATCTTTTCAAAGCAACTTGATATAAATATTTTAGTGTTGAGCATACACCCTAGGATTTATAGTTGTAAATCTACAAGACGATTTTTATCATGTCTATCCCCGTGAACGGGAAAACGTATAAGAGACGTTAACACGCGGGCAATCGTCAGATTACTTCGCGCCCATCGTGGGGTTACCGGAGCTATTGTAGTGTTGGGTTTGATTATGACGTTCCTTAAATTTGGTAAAACCCATCATCACACGACGTTCAGGCAATATTCGTTAAGTACCTAAGGACACAACCAACTATATCTGTTTATATCGGTCGCTTATTATTGTTCGGCTATTCAACCTCTATATTTTCTTCATTTTTTATGCCAGCCAATTTCGAACCCATTATTTGTCTGGTCACGAGTTTTAGTTTTTTATTTGGTATTATCATTATTTTTGGAGCTAAGTTTCGAACCCATGATAAACTCATTACAAAGACCGTTTTTGTATGAATGTCGGTATATTTATCGGTCGCGTTAACCGTTCGGCCACACGACTCTATTGTTTTTTTTTATTATCATACTTGTATTTCAGGATTCGAAATTTCTCACCACCCTATCTGCCGGTACTGTGTTTGGTGAGATTGCCATTATGTACAACGTGAAAAGAACTGCTACAGTTAAAGCCATCACAGCAACCAAAGTGTGGATGTTGCAAAGAAACGTCTTCCACTATATTATGAAGCGCGGAGCAGACTCGCATCGTGGAAGGTTAATAGAGGTATGTACGGCTGTGTGTATAAACATTAATCAAACATTGCCGTGCATAATATAATTCCACACCAAAGTAATATCTCATTATGAATCGGTTGATCTTGTAATTAGACTGCGGGCTACTAGTGCGACGCCTTTCAGCCGAAGGGTTGTAGGTTCGAAACTGGTCGCCAATAGCACCGATAACCCGACGGTGAGCGCAAAGTAATGCCTGTGTGTTAACCTTGCGGCTTTTCCATGTTGACCCAACCCAGCAAAGAAACAAAGATTTGAGGAAAAATACAAATCGTTTAGTTTGTGGGGATTAAAACATGAGAAATATATATTTTTAATTACCTTTGGAAGTTTAGTATTAATTCATTAGAATCTAGCGGGTTAATGGGTTCTATAAAATTGAAGGAACATGTCTATCATTCACAACACACTGCAATAGCTCCGGTAAACCGACGGTGGGCGCGAGGTAATCTGACGATTGCCCGTGTTTTAACCCCTTGATTTTTCCATTCACGTGAATAAACATAAATATCCTATCATATAATTCCTCTTTTAAGGTGCTTAAAAAGGCGCCACTGATGAGAAAAATACGTTCCCGGAAGCGATTAGTTGAAATAGCTGATGCCTTGGTCCAAGAGACATACACTAAAGGCGAGTACATCATCCGACAAGGCGAACTTGGGGATACGTTTTATGTGTTGGTGGAAGGAGATGTATATATTACTTCTCTCGCTAAAAACGAAGAGACGAACGAGGAGGAAGAGCAGTTCATCCGCAGCTTCGGCGCTGTGAATTATTTCGGCGAGAAAGCGCTCCTTAACTCTAGCGGGAAGAGAGAGGTGAACGTCATTGCTAAAAGCGCAGTTGTAAAATGCCTCAGCCTCGAAAAAAAGGTGTTTGTCCGCCACATAGGGCAACGCGCGGATAAAGACTGGGACGCGATAGACGAAAGAGTACCAATGGGCCGACATTCAAACCAAGCTTCTAGATTTTCAAACAAACCTTCCAAAGTACAATACAGAAGATCAACTGATGAGAACTTGCTTCAAGTAGGATCCCGAAAAGACAGCGCGATGTCCGTTATGAGCGTATTTGGCGATCTCCCCGCCAAGGCCCAGGACCCGAGATTTGAGAATGTCGCGCTGGAAAACATTAAAGAACTTGGTACACTCGGTATTGGGGGATTCGCAACTGTAAAGCTGGTTCGACTGCCCCGTGATCCACACAACAGCTATGCACTTAAACGTCTCAACAAGGTAGAGTCACGTTGTTACTGCACCGTACGTCCCTGACAGAACAATTTCCTACAATTAGCTTGGTATATTAGTACGTCGCATTTAAAACCAAGGGTTGCAGGTTCGAAACTAATCGCTAGCTGGTCGGTTGTGTCCTTGGGCAAGGCACTGAACGAAAATTGCCTAAACACAGTGGATTAATGGGTTCTTCTAAATTAAAGAAACGTCTTAATCATACACAATGCACTACAGTAACTCCGGTAAACCGACTGTGGGCGCGAAAAAATATTTGTTTTATTAAAATGTCCATTCAAGAACCAAAACACTGTGGGGAAAATAATCTATATGAAAAACTAATGAAATTGCCTTTACATTTACATATCTGTATAAAGAACCGTTATTTTAATTGAACATACTAATATGTCACAGGCTGAATTCCAAGGAACGCCTCAGGAAAGCTACCATGCCTCCGAGATAGCTATCATGTCCAGTATAAAGTGCCCGTTTATAGTGGAACTTTACCGATCGTTCGAGACTGAAAGGTTTGTTTTGTAAAGTGCTCTTCAAGAGGCTGCTGCTAATTAAACAATGTAATCAGTGTTTAAAATGCCATTCATTTGGACTTACGAACATTAGTTAATGATCAAGCCGTACAAGTGAAGTTATATAAAGGTGATATATGATACACTTGGAAATGAAATATAGCTGGGCAGGTTCAGGGAAATTAAAAAAAAATCAACTTTTATATAAGCACCTCAATGATATAATTTCTTGTGAAGAGAAAAATGTACTGGCATCTAAAAATCGATTGACAAAAACTGGCATAATTTAAAACGAGTTACTGAAAAGTGTAAACTTACTCCTTCTTAAGTATTTCAAAATAATAATTAATATTGTCTTAAAATTGAATTCACGAATCTGTCGACTGGAGTCTGATATTTAACACTCAAATTCCCCCTGTTTTTATGACGTATCTCGCAATCACGTTTTTTACTTGTAAGAAACTTTGCATCCTATGAATTTTTGTTGTTGTTTTATTCAATCGTAAACATGATGGCAATACCAAAACGTAATGTGACGTGGTTTTTAACACTTTATAGTCCATTTTGGGTGGTTAGGACTTGTTTGTTACATAAGAACATATTTAACGGTTGTTTATGACTGACTTCAAGCAAGACTTGATACTTATATTCTGGGGATATTTAATCTCTATACAATTTTCATTGAATGCGGTTCGAAATCCGTATCTTGACACGATGCCCTGGAAACTCAACTGAATCTCGGACCCAAATAACCTGAATCCAATATTACCAGCCAATAATATGTCATATCAGTATTACCCAGTATAAAATATGAAGCCACCCTAATAGGAAAGTTAACAAATTATTGATCATTTCAGGGAAACGTGTATGCTTTTGGAGGCATGTTTGGGCGGTGAACTTTGGTCGAAGCTTCAAATGTGTGGGAGGTTCGAAAGCAATGAAGCAAAATTCTACGCCGCTTGCGTCATAGAAGCACTTGACTATTTACATGCTCTTGGCATCGCATACAGAGATATCAAAGTAAGGCCCTTATATGCAAGTTCCTTTTTGTGGACTTTAATATGTAATTACAGCTTGAT
Organism: Ciona savignyi; assembly: GCA_000149265.1. NCBI lineage: Eukaryota > Metazoa > Chordata > Ascidiacea > Phlebobranchia > Cionidae > Ciona > Ciona savignyi. The sequence goes on along the minus strand of CH002629.1, from coordinate 100,571 downwards.
AAATTATAGCCATCATTGATTTTATTAATTTTTAAGCTTTACTCTTAAACTTTGTTTCAAAACATGACTATAAGCTCTCGTTCCTGTTGATTTGGACCTTTGCCTGACCTCACAACAAAATATAGTGATTTTGACAGCTTGACTCTGACCACGCAATATTCCGTTATTTCACCGATCGTTATCCGATCTCAGATATGCAAATTAACAAAAAAGTTTTTGTTTTGCTGACTGATGCTTCAAGTTGCACTGGGGCTTAGCGCGGCGTGTTTCGGCTTATTTTTAATCGAGAAATGTTCATACTAGGGACATCCCCACGTCAGTGACGTAACACATCAATACAAAGCAATGCCAAAGCATAGTCGATACACCTGTATGTGTCTTCTATGTATATAATAGGCGTGGAGAAGCTTGCAAACATCTCTAATGCGTTTAAAATTTACAAGCTAAAAATTGGCAAACAAAGGGTAATTCCCTGGCGCAATGAAGCAAAATATAAGTTCAAGCACGCCTTACCAAGCCTTAGTGTAAACGGGGATTTATTATTATTGTTTGCTGACCTTTCATTGTCTTAATAGTAAGATAAATAAGGGAACATATTATAATAATATGGGCTCAATAATGGCGAAATCACAGAGTAAGAGTTGGGGTTACACATGATATAAAACAAATGGTATTGTCCGATGGTAGTTCAGTGATGAAGAATCAAACCGTTAGCCAGGCTAAAGCTAATAAGGGAAGGAAAAGATTGAAATGGGATAGCATGGAAATTGCACACCAAAATTAACATGGGGTTATTTGTGATGTTTAAATTTTGGAGGCAAGGTTTTTATTAGTTTAAAATTTTAGTGAGAAGTTTTCCCCGTTCCGTTCTCTCCCTTTTAGTTGACCAAAAGCCGTAAGCTTATACGAAACAAAAACTTCGTTGCTGGTCGTGTTAAATAAAATTGCTTGAAGTCCAATAATTTCTTTATCGCGCTCAATAAACTTTATATTACCCCTGACAGCTTTACGTTTGCTTACGCCTTACATATTATGATGAATGGTGGTTATAACGTCGATCCCTATGTTTCCCACCCCAGGAATAAATAAAAATAACCGACATTTGATTTCTATAATTTAGCCGGAAAACTTGGTGTTGGATAAACACGGTTATGTGAAACTGATCGACATGGGATTGGCGAAAAAGATGGAATTTCAAAGCGAACGAACATTTTCCGTGAGCGGAACGGCAGCTTACATGGCGCCTGAAGTTTTCCTTCATATGGCAAGTTTAATTTTCAACACACACTTTATCAAACCTAATATTTGAACTAATATGTCAACGACCCTTTAGCCGTATAAACTTAAACAACACAATTTCAAGTTCTACCGCACAGAGATGGTGATAGTTTACTTTGTCATTTATGTTACATCGATAATAAAATGCGGTCTTAAGGCAAACATCTGTGTTAAAATACAATTGACATTTCAGGGTCACGACATGTCAGTGGATTATTGGGGACTTGGAATCCTGATTTTTGAATTGTTAACCGGCAATCCGCCATTCAACGCCAAAGATCCGGCCAAAATCCACGCCCAAGTTATCAATGGGATAGACTCGATTAGATGGCCCGTAAGTTCTCTGTGTTTTGTATTTGGCAAACTGCGTGTTCTATCCCTTAAATGGGTCAAAACCACATTAAAATAATAGTTTTACAACCCAACAGTTGAACTTTTGATACAGAGAAGAAACTTGCCAATAACAACTTGAATTTACCTTTGATACCAAAGTTGATTTATCTGCCTGTAACGACGGGTTCTCATTGCTTTATGCCAGTGAAATAATCAAATTTTTAATTTATAAATATACACGTTACCTACCCGAACGAGAATGCCTCAGTGTTGACTTAACGTGTCGGACACTCTACGGTACAGTAATAAAGTTTACCCGCGAAAAAAACAATCAAATAAAAAAATTCAATTAAAAGTATTCAATTAATAACAGTAACATAATATACAACGATCGAAGATATATAAATTACATTGCCGACATTTACTTTATTAATGTCTAAACTTGAAGACGTCATCAAAGAACAAACACAGTGTCAAGCGACCGATAGCTAACTTTTCTTTATTTTTTTCGCTACGTGAGTAAATGTCAAGTTGCTCTAGCAACTGACGCTAATTACTCAGCAACTTACGTAATAGAACACATATGCCGACAGGAACGAATAAGGAGTAATGTAAAGACTCTGATCAGAAGATTGTGCCATCGTAATCCAGCAGAAAGACTCGGAAATTCCAAAGAAGGAGTCCAAGAAATTAGAAACCAAAACTGGTTTGGGGTAAGTAACGCAACACAAGGTCTGTTTTTAACCAGTCAGAACCGATTCGAAGCCGCAAATAATGGCTCTATGTTCGTTTTGCGAATGTTATGCTGCTATATGTGAATCGGTGACGTTTATCTTCTGGCAACACAACTTCCATTTAAAAGTCACCAAGAACGGTTGTGTGGCGAAACGGTCACGCGACCGATACATGCACCGATTCAATACAAAAAAGGGTTTTAGTGACAAAACCCAATAGTAGGTTTAAAATCTATGCGGTTGTTGGCCGAATGGTTAACGCGACATCAACAATTTTATACTAATACTCCGGTATCCAGTATTGGTTGTAAAATTCGGTGGTCATGACTAAACAGGTTTTGCGTTGGATCTTCTAAGCCTACGTGATGTCTCTTGAGCAAGGCTATTCACGGTGTTTACTTTAATCCGCTTTTAAAAGATCGTACACAAACCGAAGTATTATATTGTAATGAATAAGCTGCAAAAGTCCCGGCAAGTCGACTGTTGACACAATACATTGCCCGGGGTTTTCTGAACCACCGGAATAAACAAAAGTATCCTATCATGTAATGGGCTTAACGGGATTACATGAACTATGGACGCCGTTTGTACCAACTCTAATTTGAGGGATTCAACCGTCTAAACGTAAAAGGGTAAAGGTATTCTACTCAAGACCAAGTGTATACATGTGTGTGTATGTGTGTGTGGCGTTTATGTATCGGTATTCCAAGGAAGGCTAGTGTTTAAACCCTTGGTGGGCTCGTTAATAAGACCGCTTTTGTGTAAAATTTGATAAACCGTTTAGTCACACGACCGTACAACTGACCGTGTGTTTAGTTGCTGCTGAATACGCATTGTCGCTCGCGACCGCCACCTTCCGGAAGTATTTTAAAGATAGTATAAATTGTTTATTTTTATCTCTGTGTAATGGCAAACGAAAGATACAGTATCGGGCAATTGTCAGATCACCCTGCAATGCGTAAGCAAGTGTTATAATCGGCTAATGCAAACTATCAAACCATCGGCTAAAAGTGGTCGTACAAACCCACAAAGCTAAGTTAATCGGTTAAAAGGCGACCCATTAACCCACCAAGCTAACATTAAGCAGTCGCGTAAACTTGGCCAACCACAAAGAAGTCTTTACCGCCTGAAACTTTTGCATTTAAACTCCTCTCTTATTTGTTTACTGCAAATACCAGTCTACTTAATTAACTATTTTTTTTTAATTTTCAAATGAACATTATGGAAATTAGTTTAGTTTTATTTAGTTTATTCATTTTTTGCCACAGTTTTTAAAATGGCAAACGAAGCGTCCGAACTTCTTAGCCTTATTAAAAAATTACAAAATATATATTTTATCAAATATTTGATCTTTTAAACAGGGGTTTAATTGGGACGATTTGCGCAGTTGGAAAATGAAGGCACCGAAAGTATTTTATTATAACGACAATTTCGATCTTCGAAATTTCGACGATTTCGATGAAACGTTTGAAGAAACTAAAACGAAGAAAATGAAGAAAAATAAATCAAAAGACCATCTAAGTTAAGAATGCGCTTACGGAACAGTGTGGTAATGCAGACGAACATTTGTTTCAACCATCCACTGAATCCTGCAAACGTATCAGTCCGATTAGCTTGGTGGGTTAGTGCGAGTCTTTCAGTGAAAGGCTTTCGAAACTCGTCTTTCACTAGTCAGTTGGGTCACTGGAAAAACCACATAATGGACATTGCCTAAACCTATTGAAACGATAGATAAATTGAAAGAACGTCTGAATTATACACTTCACACTACAATCGTTTTGATAACTCCTCGGTGAGCGAAGTGATCTGACGATGGATTGCCAGCGTTTTAAACTCCCATTGCCTTTTCCCATTAAGAAATATAAAACATGAATATCCTATTCTATTTATTGGATAATGAACCATGAATTTTACTAGCTATTAATAAACTGGCAATAGTGGATGGGGAAATGGAAACGCTACGTTCTACAAACAGAACAACTAACCATCGCACTATCCAATTGTTATGTTGTTTCTCTATACCGTTTTTAAGATTCCGTTAAAGTTTACTCCAAATAGACATGTTTTTGCAATAGTACCGCAAACTTCGTAGTATATTAAGGTTCTATATACTTTCTGTGTTTAGCGTCTTCTTTTTCTCTTAGTTTGTTTAGATCCAACTGAGCGCCTTGCAGTCCCGACCCTATGCGATGGGATGAGTAACTTGTTTTCACCAGTGGGCGATATATTTTAGGGTTGGGGTTCATAATGTAATATTAGTAATATTAATGTGTTAAATTTCTTACATGTTAAACATACCGCTGCAAACATCTACGTATATAAACATGCTTTAACATCTTATAGAACAGTTTATTTTATTGAACATTGTTTTATATATTATGTATTACCGAAACGTGCTTGTTTTATCGTACAGTTATAATTATTAGCGCTTTACACGAGTTGTTTCTATTAATATATTAAAGTAAACGGTAAATTTGTTTTAGTATGCATACGACCACTAGTTGGTCACTTGGCTAAGTAGTAGCACGACTAATATTTGGCTACAAACTGAGTCGAATGAATGAGTCTGTTATTATCTGGAGGGTTATGTCCTTGGACAAGGCAATTAGCTGACATCGCTTATATCCAGTGGATTAATGAGAAGTACTGAAATTAATGAAACGTCTTAACCCTACACAGCCCACAACAATGCATGCGCCAACCGGACTACGGACACAAAATAATCTATTAAAAACCCGTTATATAAATTACCCACAACACACCAGGAGTTCCCACAAGCGACTCAGTGACGTCACAAATGTCGATCAGCTGTAGCCTCAGTTAGATGTTCATTAAATGCTTACCAAGCGAGACACAATTAGCACTTCGTCAGCGAGTTCCCAGTATCAAGTAATAAAACGCAATGTGTTGTACCGTTTCCTTATTGACGGTTGCTGTACACGCACGTGTGTGCAGGCGCGCGTTTATTGTAAATATGCATAGTTACATTCTTTGGGAATGCGGTGGCATGATAAGTATTAACTAAAACGTGAAGTAGGAAAAAAACTTACTACTTTGTTTAAATGTATGCAATTATAGCTGGCCAGGCATTTTTTTATTTCTGTATTTTTGTTCTGACGTCTTAATATGTTTTGTTCTTTAATAAAGCTAACACCAGTTTGAATTCGTATTTATGATGTGTGAAATTTACTATTAAATGTTCACAAATAAATAACAGAGCAAGTCTTGCCGTTTGCGCTGCAAGCCAGTCGTTGAGAATACATGTGACGAAAAAGGGAGAAATCTTGGTGCGATTAAACTGGTTCAGAGTAGTTTAGTTTCATTCCGATTAAGCGTCTTAGAAAAAAAACAAATGGAGCGCAGTGAAAAATCGTTAGAAGGTGGATGGGGTTGGGTTATTGTGTTTTCTGGTGCGATTGTCTACGGATTAGTGTTTGGTTCAGTAAGGTAGGTTGAATTTGTAAATGCTTGATGTAAATTGATTAGGCTGTGTGCACACACACTAGTAAGCCACCAAACCACAAAGCGCAGGCTCACAGACGTGTGTGTGCGGGCCGTACTTTGTATGTGTTGTAGATAAATATTCTTGCATAGAAATAGTAAGATTTCTTGTTTAGTGGACTTAATTATAAACCCATGATGGACTCGTCACTGCGTCAACCATTCGGCCAGACGAATGTGCACTTGATCAATATCTGTGCAGCATGTCACACTCGATCTTATGCGGTGTTACGGTTTTCTAATAAAAACCTTGAAGATGTATTTTACTATAACCAGCAATATTTACTCAGATGTCAAAGTGTACTCTTCGTTCCAATTATGAACAAGTACGAATCGGATTATTCCAATGTAGGCTGGGTTGCTGCTATATTAACAGCGGGCCTTGCAATTGGTGGTAAGTGGCCTACAATTTATATGCCACGATTTATTTCTTCAACAGCTACTTAACAGAATTTGACACAATTCTTTAATAACCTTAGGCGACTTACAATGTCCCAATAACTGGCACAATATGCTGAGCAACTAAATATAAATCCCCAATACTGGTTTCGACATCGCATTCGACCTTTTATGAGGCTTCGCGTCGGCGATTCACTGTACGCGACATATAAAGCCAAAATCAAAATATCGGTTTCAGGTCTATTCTCGGCGCCAATGATGGCAAGATTTGGGCATCGTTCCACTGTGATAGTAGGAGGGATCGCTGCAGGCATTTCGTCGATCATCGCTTCGTTCTCGACGTCCATTATCATGCTCGATATATTTGCTGGGCTTTTATTGGGTGAGTTCGTATGGGTTGGAAAGCACTATGTCAGGCATGTTTCATCAATACCAGTTTTACCAACCTAACGGCGTCCTAGAAGACACAAACAGTTTGCCCTACTCTGGCAACTATACACAACAACTTTGCTGGGATGTTATATACAATACTAAAATAAATAGTTTTTTTCAAATATTACTATTTTTAATTTTATATCGTATTAGATGTTGATTTTACCAAACTGTGATAACTTTGTTGAATTTCATCAACTATTTCGTGACGAAAAAAAAGCAATTAAAATGCAACTGTCACCTCTGTCTGCTTTAATGGTTTTGGTAAAATCAAACACCTAAAAGAGAAAATGAATATGGACATACAAATTTTCCCGCAAATTATAAGCTATAAAGTCGTATTTAAAGCATGAAAACTGTTGTCTTAAACGTGCTATGGTTCCAGGAATTGGGTACGGACTTTCGTTCGTAGCAACGCCAGTTATCATCGGGTATTACTTCGTGAAACGCAGATCGTTGGCAACCAACATAGCAAGCATCGGTAGGAAGTTTTAAAATATGAGTTTATTTTGACGATGGCTCGTCCGGAATTTAATCAATTCCGCTGGGTTTTGTGTGAACGTAAATGGTCGCGTAAGTTGCAAAATATAACTTAGGTTGAACAGTTGCGTAGCCTAATGGTTAACTCGACCGATTCATATACATATTTTTACTTAAAAACTGTTTTAGTGTTGGGCACATCATAAGTTCGAAATTTAGCCCATAGTTAAAAAATATTTATACTTGAAATTGCGGAAGAAAATGTCCTGTGTGATGTATGACATACAGTGTATTTTCCGCCATAATGTCACGTCTGTACGTATTGCAGGCGGGTCGGTCGGAACGTTCCTGATTTGCCCTTTGAATGGTTTTCTGGTGGAAAATTACGGGGTCAACGGCTACTACCTGATCGTGGGGGGCTTGTATTTCAACATCTGCGTGGTCGGCGCGCTTATGCGGCCTGTCGAACTGTCGGTGTCGTTAGCGAAGCCCACAGAAGGGAAATCAAGCGAAATGCGGGTTATCGAAGATCACTCAACAGATCGTGAAGTAATGGACAACCCCACCCCAATGGATACGAAGGATACGCAGACGACAGTGAACAAAGACGTCACAAGCAAACAAGATGAAGTTTCGCTACGTAAACTTCTAAAAAACAAACCCTTTCTCGTCTACTGCGTATCACAACTTGTATTCCTTTCCGGTTACCTCACGTCGCAACTCTACATTGTTCCATACGCTGAGATTGAGGTAGGTATGTGATATATATATATGTATACATATATAGGTAGCACCGGTGGTTTCGATTAGATGGAGTCTTGTCTATCCAGGAAGACAAAGCACAACTTCATAGCGCTTCTTAGTCTTTTGTCCAATAATTAATCCATATGTTGAGTACCTAATTCATAGTTTCAATACTTGATCCAATTATTCAGTACTTAATCTTTATTTTTAGTACTGAATCCCTATTTTTAGTACTTAATCCTTATTTTTAGTACTGAATCCTTATTTTTAGTACTGAATCCTTATTTTTAGTAACTAATCAATATTTTCATTACTTAGTTTGTTAAATTCCGGTTGAGTTGCCATCATGTATTATATTTGTTTATAAAAATCAATATTGCTGTGAACCCCAGGTCCATTTACCTTCAGTACAAGCTGCTCTTCTAATGTCAATTGCAGCAATCGCCGAAATAGCGTCGAGACTTCTGTTCGGATTCCTTGGCGACATAAAAAGGTAACGATGTTAAACGTAACGCAAATCTAACGATTTTAAACAACATATAATGTTTAGTTTGGTTTATTCATTTTTGGACCCAGTTTTTAAAAATGGCAAACGAATATAATCACGATACAGGAACGGGAAAAGACGGAAAAACGAACAGTAGTTAAAACACGTCATTAAAAAAAGAGATATAATTTTATTAACATAGCGGACGCGGCCGCCAAACCTAGGCGAAAGAAAAATGTTAAGCGATTCAAATTTAATTAGGATCAAAACGATATAGAGCCCTGAAGAAAAGTGTGCGGTAAAGCGCGACCCGCAGTACTGTGGGGGAGCCGGCTTTAGGAGAAGGTGTGGCCCGAAAGCGTGGACCATAATATGAGTAAAACATAGAGATCTAACGCTTTTTTATTTTAAGACATTTTGGAATTTTATTGAACGTATCGGTCGTGTGGCAAAATGGTTAGCGCGACCGATACATACCGACATATACAAAACGGCCAAAGTTACGAGCCCATTATGGGTTTAAAACTTGGCTCGGTAACAAAATTGTTATTGAACATTCGATTGAAAATGGATTACCATTCCGAAACGTCTCAAAATATACACATACCAAATATATAAAAAAAAGACTTAGCAACGAACCCATAATTTTTTCGAAACTTGACCCGATAAAAAATGTAAAAGGACACAAAGTTTAAACCTCGTTGTATTTTAATGTAGAATCAACCGTGTTCTCATGTACTCAAGTGTTCTGCTTTTATTGTCGTTCACCTGCCTCATGTACACCTTCATGAAGGACTTCGTAAGTCTAGCTACAACTGCAGCTGTGTCGGGTCTATTTCAGGTAACTCGGTATGCCATAGCCAGATGACTCCATGCTTTTAATTACGTTCGTGGAATTCACCTCTTTGCGATTTTAGGACGATTTTTCTTTGTGCCTTAGCGTCGCATGCATTCACAAAGCTACCCCCGAATACCCACAACTTTACGGGTGCCTCTAAATACTACATGATCACTTACATTGCTATGAAAAGTAATTCTAACCCTGTCCCAAACACTAATATCAACCCCAAAACTAACTTTAACCCCAACCCTAACATTAATATCATGGCTTTTGTAATTACGAAGTATAGTAAGCTATCCAAGCGCTCCAAGCGATCAAAGCGTTCCATGCGATCCAAGCGGTCCAAGCGATCCTGTAGTATTTAGAGATACCGCAACTTTATTAGGAAACGATTAACATGAAAACTCAATTATTAGTTTAATTTAGTTTTCTTTTTGCTTTTTCATTACGTTAAAGAATAATAGCACAGTTATTTAACCTACACCAAGCAAAAAATAACCTTTACAACGTTAGGGATTAAAAACTACGGGAATGCAAACGTTCCTTTAATTTGTTAAACGACACCTTTAATATTCGCCTTTTTGCCGTTCTTATAAGTGTGTTAAATCATTATTTTACGCTCAGGGTGGATTTTCCGGGATTTCAATCGTGGTATTAGCAGACATTGTCGGATTGCCGTACTACGGAATGGCACTTGGTCTTAGCACAGTGATAAATGGGTTCGGTACGCTGTTGACACCTCCGCTAATAGGTATATAGGCATATAGCTTACACTTAGCGTTTTTGTTTTGTATCTAAACGGCTTTTGTTATATGATAACACAAAAATTGTAAGTTAACCTTCTAGGTTTGGCGGTTAAGTTTAAATATACCGGAAGTAAATAATTTATTGGTTTCAGACGTGTTTTAACCACTGTCGTTTTGCCATTTTTCCCGTTTTCCGAATTATTATCAAAGGTCCTGTTTCGTGTTGTTATCGTGGAAACGAAAATAAACTAAACTAGACTTCATGCTTATAGTAAGGTTGCCGAGGATGAGTAAAAATGTTGTGTATTTGAACTTTTTATCGAACCATTTATAAAAAAGTCATGTACGGTCGTGTGTCTGACTGGTTAACGCGACCGATACATATACCGACTCATATATAAAACGTTCCTAGTAAAGAGCTTACAATGGATTCGAAACTTTCGGTAAAAAAGTTGATTTGAATAGAAATATAATAATAATGCATATTGTTTTGCAGGAATCGTTGTAAACTCAACGGGAAGTCCAAGCACAGCGCTTTACATATCTGCGGCAATGTTATTTATCGGAGCCTTGCTAACTTACATGGTTGAGGTTAGTGATGATTACATCGCATTGTTTAACCAGTAGCTGTACCTGTCGCGTATTGTTTTTACCTTTTTTTACCGGGCTGAGTTTCGATCCCATGATGGGCTCGTCACCAGGACCGTTTTTTATGTATTGAATAGTATATGAATCGGTCGCGTTATCAATTCAGCAACAATACCTTTCATACTGATGCGCTGTTTAAACCGACTCTACGTTAACTCCCATTCTTGTGGTTTTGTTGATTAGTACAAAACTCATGTTTATTCTCGGGTCGAAAAACGTAGTTTGAAATATAAATAACCGGTTATAGAAAACCTAGTACCAAGATCGGCTTACTGGGGCAAACAAAAGTAATATACTAAAGTACAAACGTCCCTTTTTCCTTGTTATACCGTGTGTATTTTTCACCACTGTAGTTTTGCCTTATTACCTTGTTGAAGGAACGTCCAAATCATACACAATACTCTGTAATAGCGGGTGAATTGGACGATTGTCGTTAAAATTTCAACTTTCATTTCAGGTAACAATTGTTCTACAGAAGCGTGCAGCTCGTCTACAAAATTGACAATTTTCATGTTACGAATCCCAAGCTTTCTATTTTGCACTTATCTTCACTAGCGACACGTTTACACAATTTCGTTTATTACGATCTTATATTGTAGCACCAAAAAACAGCGGTTTAAATCTAAAGGACAAATACGAAATCCAATATAGAAAGAATTCTTCAAGTTTGGGTTCGGGAAGAGCAAAGAAAAACCGTCTTTTCACTTTTCCGTGGTTTATTGATGCCCCACAAAACGAGTGTCTTCTTTTATTGCACTTTTAGTCAGTTTTACCTTATTCATACTTTTTTTTTTATTTGGCGTTGATAATAATTTTACTTCATTCATGGCCAATTTATATAGATAACCCACCACCCACGGGCTGCTGGGGTGAATATATTCATTTTTTGACCAGTTTTCATTTCCGTTAAAGTTCGAAAATCTAAAAAGCTGCTTCAATAAACGTACCTGTTAATGCATTGCAACCATATAGTACCATTAAAACGAGTGTCTTGATATTATTTTATTCTTTACCACTGCCTTTTAAGAACATGAAATCCTGCAAGGCAAATAAAACGCCACACATACACATACTGGTACTTTCCTAGGCGGCCATGGGACGCAAGAATTTCACTTTAGCGGTTTCAATAAATAAAACGCGATTTTTGCCAAAATGCACCAGACAACAGAGTATGGAGTTCACCATAGAGAACGTAGCTTTCCGGATCCCAATATAAAGCGCAAGCCTCGATCTATACACCAGGTTGATAGCAAGATACTCCCGATCACTTGCAGAACCACCGTTCGAAACTGTAATGGAAGACATTATGGTCATTAGTTATAACAACTAATCGAAAGGTTTTGGTCTCGAAACGAGTCGCGAGCATGTAGTTTTTTTCTTTAACAAATTACTCAATGTACGTTACGTGAATTCAGTTCAATTTTGTGAAAGAAAAGCATTAACATCATTATAACATCTGTAGGTTCTGGCTTTGAAACCAGCCGCGAGAACGTTGTTTTTCCTTAAATAAAACACCAAACGAACGTTACTTGAATCCAGTGAAATTTAGTCAAGAAAACCGAAAAACGACATAACGCATGTGTCTACGTTCCTTGTCCAGGTTTCCTACTAAAGACGCAGGGTCAATGTTAGACAAAGTAAATAATCCAACCTCACCTCATGCTCAAAGTGCACAACCTGGAACTGGTCGTTGATATCGGGGACGCAGTCGGTTACAAGGACCAACATGAAGCCAAATGCGCCCATCAAGCTGTACAGCAGCGCCTTGTTGTCACGCAAACTTTCCATAAAAGGATGGCCCTGGGAAGAATTCAACTTTAAATATGGGAATTGTTATGAGAGTATAATGAAATGTTATGGTCCTGAGATACCATGTTAAAGCGTCATGCTTATGAGATACCAAGTCAAAATGGCGTATAATCAATTAATAGAGCTCTATGTGTGGCCGGATATGATGAGTGGCATTTAACTCAGTAACAATGGAGGGTTTAGGCAATTTCCGTTAAGTGTCTTGCCCAAGAACACAACCGACTAGGTAACGACCAGTTTCGCACTTGCAACCTTTCGATAGAAAGGCAATGCACTATACAGCCAGACTAACCGGCCGGACTAGAGATATGGGGGGATATTTCGTTGAACGCCTCCTTAAAACGTTATGGTTATGGGGGTGTGTTAAAACGGTATGAAGGTTGGAACACGTTCGCTTCGTGGTTTGGTACCAAAGACCGGTTTGTTAATCTGTTAAAATATCAGCAGAAAGGTTGCTGGATTGAAACCAACCGCCGGTTATTCGGGTTTGTCCTAAAGCAAGACACTTAGCGCACATCGCGTGAACCAAGTGAATTATGGATTGTACGCAATTCATTACACAAAGCACTGGGACAGATCCAGTACCATGGAGTAGAAATAATAAAATGGCGTCAAGGACCAAGCCACTCTGCAACTTACCCTGTAATTGACACCAAACGTGATGATTTGAGTGGCAAGAGACAGAACATAAACGGTCGAGTTGAGAAGATTGGCTTCGAACTCTGCTTCCACGTCAATGCTTTCTCTATGGGAGCAACATAATTTGGTATTTTATTGACAACTTTTTTATTCAAAAGTATTGCAGACTTGACGATATGGTGTACCAGTTCGTTAAAGCTACACTGGTTAAAGCACTGTTACATGGTAATGTCAGTCCCGGCTTAATGGTTCAGTTTAGTAACTCCTAAATGGTTACAAAAATGACGCTTTTATATTATTGCATAAAGTTGTTAAAGTTTTTAATGCGAAATGACAGGAGTTGAATATAAACACCTTTGTGTCCTTCAATATTAGTCTGGTGGTATCGTGCCTAGTATGTCAGCCGAAGGGATGCAGGTTCGAAACTAGTCTCTAGCTCAGTGGTTCTCAAACTTTTTCAGCTCGTGGCACACTAAGAAAATTCTAAAAAAATCGCGGCACACTTGAACAAAACAAATTAAATCAAAGAATTTTATAGCAAATTTTAATAGGATGGGTGTGCTTGTCGTTTGGCACAAATAAGATCACAACGAAGTTCCATTTTTGACAAACACAAACGCATTTCGTCGTCAATTCCAACTGAGTACTCAATAAAAGTTTAAATGAGATCAAATAACTAAAGTTTGCTTATGGAATAATCTTATTAATAAAATGTTTAATCTCCTGTCATCTAGGTAGTTTTCGTGCTGCTTAACTCAGCGTGCAGGACAAAATGTCATGCATGTGTTAAAATTATATTAATACACCTCACTGAACAATGAATTGTGCTTATGACATGACAATCCCCCTTAAATTATGGCTACCCATAGCAATACTGTCTACTCTACTTGCTACTAAACTTGAGAAAAGACATTTCTGTGCATTAAAGTCGCGTATGCCCAATTTTCCCACTCGTAACACAAAATTCCAAAAAGTTTCGCGGCACACCTGAGAATCTCAAACGGCACACTAGTGTGCCGCGGCACACAGTTTGAGAAACACTGCTCTAGCTAGTCGGTTGTGTCCTTGGGCACGGTACTTAACGGACATTGCCTGAACCCAGTGGATTAATGGGTTCTACCAAATTAAAGGAACGTGTCTATCATACACAACACACTGCAACATCTCTGGTAACCTGCCGGTGGGCGCGAGGTAATCTCTGGGATAAACATGAATATCATATCCTACCCTATCTAATATAGGCATGTCCCGTGCATTATCCCATTCACAGGGTTAAACATAAATATCCTCCATTCTCCTTATTATTTATCTTATTATATCTTTGCGTACATTTACTATCCAGGAAAAAAAGTTTTAAGGACAACAAATGTACCTGGGATCTCTCAACTTGGCTTGCGACACCAGGTAATATAACGAGTAGAAATGGACGCCGAACTGACATATGATCGTTAGGATCGTGTACGAGTTGAATATATTGGGCATCGGACGAAGTTTTGATAAAACTTTCAGTGGCTGTAATAGAAGGTTTGATATGAGATTAAGAGCTTGGGTTTTGCTTGGGTTTATTTAACCATGTCTATACTTGGGCTAAGCGAGGTGCTTGGGCTACATAACTAATTTCTTTGTTATTTTTTGTTTTTTTTTTATTTAAGGCTCAGTTTCGAATCCATTATGAGCTTGTGCCAAGTACGTTTTTTTGTATACACACTAGCAACACAACCATGATTTGACATTGTCTACTACCACGGTGATGTGTTAAGTCACAGGCGTGAAAATTAACTCCAGTGTAGACAACTGTAGCTTGAAAATAAGCCAAAGCACGCCCCACACAGTCTCAGTACGGCAAGGCTTTAATTTAAGCACAAGTCTCACTTAGTCTTAGTGTAGTCATAGTAAAAAGTGCTATTTCCTCTGCTACCCACCTTGCTTCTGGAGATAAAGAGAAAGCAGCCAGCGAGTAACAAGCCCTGTAGAGTGGCTTGGCTGTCGGAGAACTTGACTCCGTCCAGATAAAGCACACTTTGACTGTATGCAAGCACCAGTGCGTTCAGTGCCAGTATCTTGAACATCTGTAGCGTAGTGACTAGTGTGCATCTGCCTTGCTTGATTATGTGGCATACTGTAGGAAAAGTTGGAAAATATTTGTATGCGGCATCACTGGGACAAGTTAATGAATTGTTAGGAGGACTTTTTCCAACACACTTGATTTTAACAAAAAAATAGTTTAATAGTCACTGTGCTGGACACTTACAGAAGATAATCGCGCACATTATGCTATAACCTGGAAAACTTACTCGCAATAATACTCGACAACTTGTATGAAAATGGGGCAGCAATACTGGCGTCCCCCATTTTGACCAACTGCGGATCGTTCTCCATTTGGTCCATAAGTTCCTTCAGTTTCTTTGCACGTCGTGGTAGATCCATCTGCCTCTGCTGCTGCTGTTGCATTCTGTGTGGATTTAATAGGTGGATTTGATAAAGAATTCGTCTTTGACATCAAAATGTTTTTAGAAAATATAAATTTTTGGCATCAAATTTGGAAGTTTTGACCCGAATATTAAAAATGCATCAAATTTGAAAGTTTTGCCCTGAATATTAAAAAAAAAGCATCAAATTTAAAAGTTTTGCCCTGAATATTAAAAAAGCATCAACTTTTTTGATGGATTTTCCGGGAAGTATGCACAGCACTGCCCTCCGATGGCTATCGGTGCCAAGATCAAATGATTAGGAAATGCAAGGAATGTTCTCACATGGAAAATCGTTTCCTCGTGACGACTGTCAAGTTACACCATTATTTCATAGAGTTCAACCAATATCCAAAAAGTTCCTTGCCCAAAGACACAACCGACTAGCTAGCGATCAATTTCAACCTGAAACCTTTCGGTTAAAAGGCGTTGCACTAACCCAGCAGACCAATTGGTCGAATTAGGACACACTTTATGGTAGGAGATTACTTTAACGATTATTTTATCTAAACATTGCTTAGCTACAGTCAGAAATTGGTGTGTGTATATCATTTGACATACCAATTTTGAAACACCACATTGAACCCGCATACACGTGGAGTATCGCTACCCTCACCCACACAGACATAAAACTCCCTTCCCACCTGTTCCTTGCCCCTCGGAGCTGGGGTTTGTCGAACTTATTCTTCGGTTTGCTTTTCCCGTTTTCGTTCACCAGATCGTGAGAAGATGATTTGCCGACTTCTGGTTTATTCTCAACTTCCTCTTGTTTCTTACGCAGCTTCTCTGGTGTGTTGCTTAACAGTGCAACACCTATACATGGTAATTATGATTAAGTTTTAACTGGATATGGAATTTTTGTCACATTGTTTTCTTACAATATCTTTTGCAATGCAATACAATTTATACAAAAATATGGAAGCCAATAAAAGATTTGCTTTTTTGAAAGAGTTATTAATTTTTTTCTACTAAAAAAAGAATCGACTGAAGGTAATTTTTGAATTTCTTAAATTTCCTTTCGCTTGGAAAATAATAAATATTTGTTATCTTAGTATTAAGAGGAATGGCTATTTGTGGAAAAGATTAGTTTCAATTAGCAATTTTCCTACTTTTACCAGCAAATGGGACAAACATGACGTGATACACAACTTTGAAACGCTCAAACTCACCAACATGAGCATGTTTCAGCGCACCCACATCGTTTGTACCATCCCCACACATTAGTACGTTCAATCCCAGTTGTTTTAATGATGTTATAATCTGCAAAAGCATGGGTGAAACAAGTACGTTCACTGGTAACTAAGACTGACCGGTCGGTCTAGCGGTTAAATGCATCACCTTTCAATCGAAATGTTGCAGGTGCGAAACTGGTCTAGCTTCTCGGTTGTGTTCTTGGGCAAGGCACTTTACGAACATTGCCTGAACCCAGCGGATTAATGTGTTCTACCAAATTGAAGGAACGTGTGAATCATACACAACACACTGCAATAGCTCCGGTAACCCGACGGTGGGTGCGAGGTGATCTTATGATTGCCTGTGTGTTAACCCTCTTGATTTTCCCATTTAAGGGATAAAAATGAATATCCTATCATATCCTAAGACTGTTTAGAAATAGGGGGCGGTCTATGCTTCAGTGGCGTTTTTAGACACATGACCGTAATTTTGCTCAAAATTTCCACAGTTGACATTATGATACAAATAAATCAATGCTTTGGTTAATCTGACAAGATATATACTGGCCATGCAAATATGTGTAGACCAAATGCAACTTAGGAATAGATGTTGATCTAATTTATCCATAAATGGTTAAGTGCAACACATGAATGGTAGAGGTACTACACAATAAACACTGTGATGTTGGTCTTAATGGTAAAACATTTTTTTATATAAAATCTGTTATATTTATATTATAATCACGATTGTTTTGATTATTATGACTATCATTTTACCAATTTTTTAAAATTTTTACATTGTTTTACATAACTTAAACGTAAGTTAAAAATTTAATCGGCCTAATGAATACCTGTTCCTTTTGCTTTGGACTGACTCTTGCAAATATTCGAACATTTGGAAGGATCCTGCCAAAGTATTTTGAATCGAAGTTTTCCAAGTACGACAGTCCCTGTGATAAAAGCAACAATAACTTAAATATAAAAGCTCCTTGGATTTGTAACAGAAACAACTGCACAATATGGGTTATTCAAATCATAATTCATGTACCTAAATGACTGTGTGTTTACTTTCATGGATACATGGATAATAGGGTAACTATACTATCCTAGTAGGTAGAAAGACTCACCTTTAACATTAATGCACATTATACATATTGTGTGCATCACAGAACATTCAGTCACTTGCCATGTGTTATACATTATTGCTGATCAGTGGAAATAGGATAGGATATTCATGTTTATCCTTGTGAATGGGAAAACCAAGGGGGTTAACACACGTGCAATCGTCAGATCACCTCGCGCCCACCGTCGGGTTACCAGACGTATTGCAGTGTGTTTTATATGATAGACACCATCTTTAATTTGGTAAAACCCATTTATCCGTTGGGATCAGGCAATGTCTGTTAAGTGCCTTGCCCAAGAACACAATCGACTAGCTAGCGGCCAGTTTGGAACCTTTAACCCTTTGGCTGAAAGGCGACACACTATCCCGCCAGACTAATCTGTCGGACTTGATTCCAATAACTTTGAACAACATTACAAAAGGCATTGCTGAACAATACTGTCACATTTAACTTAGGTTAATTTCTTTGGTTTATTTGAACCTAGTTCCTAGATCAGCTAGTCGCACAATATTTGAGTTAACAAAGAGTTCGTTTCGTGACCAGGAATTAAAATAAAAACAATCTACATCATTCTTAATGAGAAGTAATGGAATTATTAAGAGTTGACTGGTTTACTGAGTATTAACGTAAGGGACCACTGCTGTAAAGCATATCAGACTCCAGTGAATTTGCCAAAAAAATTACAATTTTTACATCCAAATGGGCGAATATTATAAATCTTCCCAAAACTGTACAATATTACACACTGCGAAAGTATACACAAGTTTACCCACCCTATCCAGAAATTCAAAGCAATAAAACATAATCCCTATAATAAACTTACATCACCAGTAAGGCACAAATCATAACCAGATTTAAGAACAAGTTTCCAGTTTTCAGTGTCCACTTCAAAGCTGTCCTGCCCACCAACAGATTTCCACACCCAGCGATTATCATCTGGACAACAATGTAGTTGGTATCTTTATCAATATTTTGGGATAAATAATTTCCCAAATCGTTTAATAACACCTTTGATTTAAATCAGGCATGTGCAACAGCGGGATTTTGATCCTTACGACACGCGGACTGTATCTAACCAAACCCTGTAATTAAGATATTGAATGCTATTCAAGTAATAATCCGGCCCACCAAGGACTTCATTTTCCCACATCTGGCCCGTCGACAAGAGAAGTTGCCCACCACTGTTTTAAATACATCTTTGGTGTTAACTAAACTACAGTAAACTAAACTACTCCAACTTGCCTTGGGTGCTAGAGTAGCAGCAATTCTAAGGCCCAGATTCCTAGTCCATACACTTGTATTGCATAGTACAGCTTCAAATTAACATAAATACGATAAATAAAGTGAATTGCTATGCAGTAACAGTATAAATGACAAAAAGGTAAAACTGACCAATCATGGTTAGAATGAGACATCCTTCTTTGCCACAGAATCGTAACACCCTCCCAACATGACATGCGGTAAGTGGATTGTCCCCAGTTATCATTGTCACCTGGAATTAGCGGAGGAAAT
This sequence comes from Ciona savignyi, assembly GCA_000149265.1. Lineage (NCBI taxonomy): Eukaryota > Metazoa > Chordata > Ascidiacea > Phlebobranchia > Cionidae > Ciona > Ciona savignyi. The sequence goes on along the minus strand of CH002629.1, from coordinate 81,224 downwards.
TATTTAGTAAAACGTTTATATATATATATCTATCTAAGTTTCTTATCTAGCCAGCTAGATGGCACTTGCTTGACTACTTCCCCCAATTCACAGTAATGGCTGGTTGTTTATATAACAAATATTTCGTTCCTTGATATTTAGTTCCCTATTATCATTATTTCCATTAAGATATATTTTCATTCCTATATATAGTGTAACCTAGAGCATTCTGATGTTTTTATTGTAACAATGTTAACCGTGGTAAATCCATTTTACATTGTGCCAATCTGAGTACCTATCCACTCAACACCTAGTGAATAGTAAACCAATTTGTAGTATCTCAGTTGGAATTGAACTATTTTACAAAGATTGCACAAAACAATAGCATTTAAAATGTTGTTTATCAAGTCTTTAACATTCTGCATGTTTATAATCTTCTATAATCGACTGCAGTCATACATCATCACTTAACTCATAGCCAGATGGTAGATATGCGAGTAAAGATTTACCTAATACAACCTATGTGACATAAAAATCTATGTATCTTTTAGGATTTTAATTCAATAATGATTTTGAAATATGATTTCAATGAGCATACGTGATGTGAGGCATGACGGATTTCTCGCATCACTGCTTTCGAGTCATGCTTCAAAGGACTTGACACGATGATGAACCCAGCGAACGTCAAATCTTTTTCGACTTCATCTCTTTTAAGCGATCGTACCTATGGAAGCAATGCAACGGAATTTGGATCTCTGAACCTCTCATATGGACTACTTTGACCGGATAGTGTGGTGGTTTACTGCGACGCCTTTCAACTGAAAGGTTACAGGTTCAAAACTGGTTGCTCGCTATTTGGTTGTGTCCTTGGCAAGGCACTTAACGAACATTGCCTGAACCCAGTGGAGTAAAGGAATGTGTGTATCATATACAACATACTGCAATAGCTCCAGTAATACAACATACTGCAATAGATCC
>CH002629.1:69586-80110 GCA_000149265.1 Ciona savignyi | reverse complement strand
TAAATTTAATTAAAACCAATAAATCCAATGCAATAGTTAAATTCCTAACCCTAAGATGGCAACAGTCAAGCAACGAAACCTCTTCCAAATGCATGTTCGTTATTCTATTGTATTAGTTAGGCTTTGCTGTTTTGAATTAAACAGATCTATTCACTCCACCAAACCGATCAATATTTACATCCTGAGAAGAAAGTCCTTTCCCCAATGTCCTGAACCCGAGTGCCAACACTCTGGCGCCACGTTGTGACAGGCTTTGATGAAGTTCGTCATAGTTTTCTGGTATGTCGAAGAACTGTGCATAGAAAACATCATTATTACATAGATATATCCAATATTACATAGAAATTCCCATTATTACATAGAAATCTCCAATATTACATAGAAATTCCCATTATTACATAGAAATAACCATTATTATATAGAAATTCCCATTATTACACAGAAATTCCCATTATTACACAGAAATAATCATTATTACATAGAAATAACCATTATTACATAGAAATAACCATTATTACATAGAAATAACCATTATTATATAGAAATTCCCATTATTACACAGAAATTCCCATTATTACACAGAAATAATCATTATTACATAGAAATAACCATTATTACATAGAAATCACCATTATTAAATTATCTTAGAAATTCAGCAAACACACAACATAACCATGTCGACAGTTGCTAAAATTCGTTTTAAAATTAAATGGTTTTGCATGTACTTATCCAATCTTGAATTAATTTAGAATTAATTTAAAAAATGGTATTTGGGTTAACAAAACAATAGCTTCAGGACAGTATTGAAAATTGTCTTAAGACTAATAAAACAATAGCTGTAAGACAGTATTGACAAGGATCTTCAGTCTTACTAAACAAGAGCTAAAGTAGTTACAATGGTCAAAATAATAATCCAGCTGGTAGTCAAGAGTAAAAATGTTTTTTTTTTAAAGTTGAATCCATTTCAATACTCACCATTGGTTTCAATATTTCTGCAGCTCCTTTGGTGGTGATGTGGTAGGTATGGTTGACTGAACCTAGTTCTTCTTGGCTGGCTATTACACTCATTCTCTGGGAATAAAAATTGGGTCATTTTTAATTGCCCTATCAAAGTTACCCATATATGGATGTGAGCAAGGGAGGGTTTACCAAATTAAATCGGGTCAAAAGTGCTGCTGTGACATACATATGCAACGCAACACATGATCAAAAGGGTGGCCGACATTTGAACAGTAGTAAACATTACCACATGAACCAGTGATGATTTTTTGTGTTTACTATATAAAAAACACAATTTTAAAGAGATACGAGTTTAACAGTTAAATCTTGTCAGACCGGTTAATCTGGTGGTTTAGTATGTCGCCTTTCAGCCGAAGGGTTGCAGGTACGAAACTGGTCGCTAGCTAGTCGGTTGTGTCCTTGGGCAAGGCACTTAATAGACATTGCCTGAACCCAGAAAATTACTAAATTAAAGGAATGTGTCCATACACAACACATTGCAATAGCTGCGGTAACCTGACGGTGGGCGCAAGGTGATCTGACGATGTGTTAATCACCTTGGTTTTCCCATTCATGGGGATAAACATGAGTATCCTATCCTGTTCTATCTATACCAGGATCAAATTTTGAACAGTAAGATGTGTTTTAAGATACAAAAGATTAGTATTAAAATGATATAATAGGAATTAAACACAACATAATAAACTGCAACCTTTAAAAGTGAGCTGAAATGAAATCGTTGTACAACTTTGAGAGGTTGGAAACCGGGTAATTTTCTTTTCGGAATTGCTACATCTCCTGTGTGAGAACAAAATTAGTCATCTCAGTTGGATTAAGAAGAAACGGCGTCTCTGCTAAATAATAAAATTGTAGGTATATGTAGGATATTTATGTTTGTGCCAGTGAATGGGAAAACCAAGGGGGTTAACACACGGGAAATCATCAGATCACCTTGCGTCCATCGTCGGGTTATCAGAGCAACTGCAGTGTGTTGTGTATAATTCACACGTTCCTTTAATTTAGTAGAACCCATTGATCCGCTGGGTTTGGGCAATGTCAACAGTTAAAACGGACATTTATGTTAAACCAATTTTACAAGGATGTTTGTTATGTCTAAGCAGGATGTTTTAAGCATGCAACCGTTTGCTAGTATGGTCCAGTTCTGGGTTAACCAAAAGGATTTTTAAGAGCACGCCGTAAGATTTAACATGAACGCAAAATCTATACTATAAGAATGGGTAAACTCAAACTGTCTGTAATATATCCTAAAAAATAATAAAATAATTTTTTCTCTTATCCGCTTACTGTACTTAAATTAGGTAGTTGACTATGCAAACTGTACATAACAATGGTTGGCACGCAAAGTTACTTTCATTATGATATTATTCATAAACTGGCACATTGCATTCAAAAGGTTACCGACACCTGGTCTAGTTTTGTCCGACCGATTAGTTTGGCGGTTAAGTGCGACGACTTTCAACCGAAAGGTTGTAGGTTCAAAACTGGTCGCTAGCGAGTCGGTTGTGTCCTTGGTTAAGGCACTTAACAGACATGGCCTAAACCCAGCAGATTAATCGGTTCTACTAAATTAAAGGATGGTGTAAATCATACATAACACACTGCAATAGCTACGGTAACCGTACGGTGGTAATCTGACGATTGTCCAAGTGTTAACCCCCTTGGTTTTCCCATTCACGGGGATAAACATGAATATCCTATCCTCCCATCCTAGTTTCCCTACAACATACAAGCTCAATACTCCACCCACCCTTGGTAAGGTTGCAATCCACAGCTTTGAGCATGGCTTGTTCAAGGGGATCTCCCACTAACTCATCATCCATGTTAATCAATGCATGGCAGGTCGCCAATACCTGGAAGGAAAATCGGTATCAAAATCAGCAGCTTACTACAGCACGACTTATCGATAAATACTACTTAATACTATGTCAGTAAAACAGCTAACAGATTTTTAATAGAATATAATATTTACGTTAATTCTCTTTAATGGGAAAATGCAAGGAGTGTTAACTAACGGGTAATCGTTAGATAACCTAAAGCAAACTGACAGGTATTTATGTATTAGTTTAAAGTCAGCAAAGATGTATATACCTTTTGTGTATTAATAGGTGCTGCAGTGACCTCACAAAGCTCATTTGAATTTTCACTTGAAACAGAATCGATGCCTGGTGGTGTAAATATAGTTATTTAGTTCCATTGCTACATACAAAAATGGTCCATAGTTCAAAAAATGGTCCATACTTAAAAAACAACTGATCAGTACTACAAAAACTGGTCCATGGTACAAAAAGAACCAGGTTAGAACACTGCAATTGCTCCATCTGTAGGCACAAGCTAGCTAGGATCATGTTGTAAAACCTCTTGTTTGGTAGTCCAACCATAACCTATAAACCACACAGCATGATAATATGAAAATATATTAATATTTACTTACCAGCAATACCCTCCACTACCAAGCTATCACTGGTCAATGTCCCAGTTTTATCGAAGCAGCAAATATCAATTTTTCCAGCGAATGGTATTCGGAAGGGCTCCGTACAAAAGACATCTACGATATTGTAACATGATTTAGATTTTGTATATGGCTGCAACAATATTTGTATAACAAGCATCAATTAGCGTTTCAGGTATCGCGATTATTGATTTATCGTTGTAATTTTGTATAAATATCACAATATTCTGTTCAGGGATTTTCACATATTGAATTCCACTATTTATGTTAGAGATCTGAGAGGAGCTACTAATAAGGTTCATTAAAATTTTAAGTTCAATCTTAAGGACACATTCACTGACCAGCATAGGCGTCGATTTTTTTCCGTTGTAAACGAAAACTGGGGTGGCGCCAAGACGGCATAAATTTATTTAGCTGTAACCAACTTTTAATTCGGCAAAAATTAGCAAACTTGGCACACTCGCTATAAATTGTTCCCTATTAGTGAATCACTACATATCTCTATGGCACTACGAATTCGTCTTGTTGTTATTTAATTATTTGGAAGATTGCATCGGCAACCGCAAGCTACGGCGGCAAGATAAAACAAACACGTCGGCATTCGAATGCGTTGAAAGCCCCTTATATAGAATAACGTTGACATTGTTTTAATTGCGACGATGGATGGATATAAATAAATTTTAATAGTGAAAGGAGTTCTGTGTTTTTTTTCGGATTTGCAGGCTGTCGCTTTGAGGCTTATAAGTTTTTTTGCATATTTTTAATATTTTTGCACAACAACAAGGGTGTATAATGAAAAAATATTGATTACTATCCAAGTCCAAAACGACTTTATTAAGTGAGGCACAAACAACTTTCCATTGTTAAAGTTAATTTGCCCCTCTGTGTACTTTTATTGAACGCCCCTTACCAAACGGAGAATACGCGTGTTTCTTTTAGATGACTCATTAACACGCCACAATCGCCGATACGAATGTAAGATAATAGGGAAGTGATTCTTTGAAATGCGATTTTCAGGTAACGGCAGAACGCGAGAAATGGATTTATAAAGATAACGGCGTATTTTTTTTAATAACAATTTATACAAAAACAAATTTCTAATCTAAGATTGCTTACCGGTGAGTTAAAATAAGTTTGTATTTGGAATCCGGACATTTCGTTTAGCATGTACAAATATAATCTAAAGTTATATCGGTCGTTATAACATAGGCTATAGTTTTTAAATGGTTACGATATGTAGTATAACTTTGGTTTTAATACGTAATATTGAGTAAAAAATAACAATCAAACATGTGTGAATTGTTGCGTATATTACGTTGACAATCAACAATCAACGTGTGAATGGTTGTTTATATTAAGTGACAATCAAACAATCGACGTGTGAATGGAGTTATGTATAATTGAAGTTTAGTAACCTAACGAAATAATAATGAACATGTGTGTTATTTAGGTTGCGATTTTTATGATTCGGTTCTACAAATTATTTTTTTACAGTAAACATATTGTAAAAAATACCGTAATGAGTGAAAATCCTGGGGTGGCAAGTATGGTATATTTTGTATGTTGCCACTCCGCATTTTTTAACTGGGGTGGCATGCCACCCCTGCCACCCCGGGAATCGACGCCAGTGCTGACCAGGATAATGCTTGTCAACAATGAACCATTCACATGGAAAAACTTTCAAAATATTAATAAACACGACATTTTTTGGCATTTTAAATAACAACGCCACAACAATGCGTTCTTTTCATTTTTTGAACAGAAAATACTTCAAAGCATCATTGGATCTGACCTAATCTGACGATTGCCCGTGTTTTAACCCCCTCGGTTTTCCCATTCACAGGGATAGACATGAATATTCTACCCTAACATATTAAATAAAAAACGTACGAAGCTTGGAGAGGGCAAGTAGGGAGGAATTTACGGCCAACGAAAGTTCAATGGGTAGTTCAGGAGGGACTACTGATGTTAGGATAAGCACACAGTTCAATATTAACTTGTATCTGCTTCGATTTGGGTCTGCACTGCCTGTGGAAGGATGGGATAAACTGGGTAAATATCCTGAGTCTTTTAAGGTAGAAATTAGGTGGATAAACTGGGTAAATATCCTGGGTCTTTTTAGGTAGAAATTAGGTGGATAAATTGGGTAAATATCCTGGGTCTTTTAAGGTAGAAATTAGGTGGAGAAACTGGGTATATATCCTGGGTGTTTTAAGGTAGAAATTAGGTGGATAAATTGGGTAAATATGCTGAGTCTTTTAAGGTAGAAATTAGGTGGATAAATTGGGTAAATATCCTGAGTCTTTAAAGGTAGAAATTAGGTGGATAAATTGGGTAAATATCCTGAGTGTTTTTAGGTAGAAATTAGGTGGATAAATTGGGTAAATATCCTGAGTCTTTTAAGGTAGAAATTAGGTGGATAAACTGGGTAAATATCCTGAGTCTTTTAAGGTAGAAATTAGGTGGATAAACTGGGTAAATATCCTGAGTGTTTTAAGGTAGAAATTAGGTGGATAAACTGGGTAAATATCCTGAGTCTTTTAAGGTAGAAATTAGGTGGATAAACTGGGTAAATATCCTGAGTCTTTTAAGGTAGAAATTAGGTGGATAAATTGGGTAAATATCCTGAGTCTTTAAAGGTAGAAATTGGAAGGATAAACTGGGTAAATATCCTGATTTAATAATTAAACAGAAGTAAGAACTATATACCAATATATCAGGCGTTGTATACCAATACAAAATAAAATCTCTGCATACCCACAACCCAAACATAAGATGAAGCAGCAATTGCAAATATCAGCAGAAATAAAATGAATGCGAATGTTTCGAGATTGTTTGCCGTGACCCTCTTAACCCCGAATAAAATTGTCCGAAGAAGTTTACCCTGGCGTGAAGAAATGGTGGTTAAAGGGGTTATGAAAAGTTTTACTTGTAAGATTCTTTTAATTATAGTGTTAAATAGATGTTCTAAGCCTGGAATTTTGAATTCAATTATTGTACTAGTGATTATTCTCTTGCAATATCCCCTTTAATGTGTCTAATCTTCTACCTAATGTTTTTTTTCAGTTAAATCAAGTTTGGTACCAAAAATTAACAAAAAATCCAAGAATCCAGAATCTCAAAGGCTCTAAAATGGATTTAAAGTACAAAAAATATATTTTTTAAACTAATTGAATTAAAACAAATACAATTGCATGTATTTTTAATTTTTTAATATAATAATTGTAATATTTAATTGTAATCATCATCACTAATAAAGTAAAAAAAAAAAATTTACCACTTTTTGTTAATTTTAATAAATTATAAATAAAACTCATTTTGTTCCACTATGAGCACTAAATTTTCAAATTGCTAGAATCAAAATAATTTCAAAATCATTTCCAATTTAAAATAATTTTAAATCATTTCCAAATTGAATTTGAATTGATTTTGGAATAGATATCCCTACACGCAAATAAGTACGGAATGTCCAACGTATCTTACCTGAGAGGTGCTGAACCCAGTACGAAGCACAAAGCCCACGCAACCGTTATCTGGGGGTCGGGAAGCCCCTTCTTTGACCCCAGCTGAGCTACGGGCGGGTGGGTCATGTTGGACGATACGGGTGCCCCCACTCACAATATGCACCCGAGTGTGGGTGGGGAGGTCGAGAATGGTGTCCGAATCGACGCTCTCAACTGGTTCCTATTCGTTGGGAACAAGTTGGGCGGAGTGTAGAACTTTATATTGAGCTTTATGATGGGTTTAGAGTAAGGTAAGTATTTTGGAACTTAGGAGTGCGGAAAAGATAAATAATTCTGCGACAAGCTGGTCAGTTGTGTCTTTAAACTAGGGTCTTAACGGATATTGCCTAAACCCAGTTAATTGATGGGTTCAAATTCAAAGAATATCTCACTCATACACAACACATTGCAATAGCTCCGGTAACCTGACGGTAGGCGCGAGGTAATCTCACGATTGCCTGTGTGTTAACGCCTTTGGTTTTCCCACTCACGGGGATAAACATAAATAAGTCATCCCAGTACCCACTTTCATCTGTGGTATAGATTCCCCTGTGAGCATTGCTTCGTCCACGATCAATCTTCCCCGCAGAAGTAGAAGATCGCACGGAACCTGCCTCTCCTCTCCTGGAAGACTTGAAGATCGGGTCACAGAGATCACATCCCCCGCAACGAGCTCGTCGCTTGGAATCTGCCGCCATTTGCGGCTCCGGAAGACCTGGAAATAAAGAAGTTAATTTAGAATTATTTGTGAGTCAAATAAAATTTGGCATTTTACTGAGCACTCTTTTGTTGCAAATTAAATTTTTTATTTTTATTGCAAAACATATTTTGCATTTTTATTGTAAATCAAATTTTGATATTTTCGCAAATCAATTTCTGTTTAAAACAATCAAGTCTTGTTCAATGCAAACTTTATTAATTTTTATTTATCTGTATAATAGATAATTCACTAGTCCGGCCGGTTAGTCTGGCCGTTTTGTGCAAAGCCTTTTAACTGAAAGGTTGCAGGTTCTAAACTGGTCGCTAGCTAGTAGGTAGTGTCCTCGGGCAAGGCACTTAACAGAAATTGCCTGCACTCAGCGGATTAATGGGTTCTGCCAAATTAAAGAAACGCGTGAATCAAACACAACACACTGACATTGTAATATCTCTACCCCAACAGTGGATGCGAGGTAATCTGACGATTTCCTCTGCTTTAATGCCCTTGCGTTTTCCAATCACAAGAATAAACATGAATATCCTATCATATACACATATCTAATAGCCATACAATTTATTATTTGTCAATACAGGATTAAAGTCCACTCAATTAGGTTTAATTTTTATTCAATTCTACAACCCTTGCATGAATGCACAAAAAAATAAGACACTTACATTAATAGGATAAGGTTTGTTCCCCATTTTCCGAATCTCAGACATATTCCTGAGCTGTTGCCACACAAGAGAAGCCTCAAATGTGATGAGCATGAACAAAGTGAACAATGAGTAATACCAATATTCATCTAAACACCATAACACAACACAGAAAACCTGAAAAGTAAGAGTGTTTTAGGATTAAGGATGTTACAATGTTTTATCTTGGTGGATGATTTTGATGCAATTTTCTAATTACCTGTCGTCTTTATCTTTATGTTTCCCGCTAAAAACCGTTAGACTTAACTTTCTATTTGATTTTATATAACCTGTTGTAGTATGTTTTAGTGTATTTATGTTTTTATGCTGCCTCAGTGAATACAAGCATTTTATACATATCATTGAGAGATGCTGACTACAGGTTATTAAAAACTCACCTAAAAGTGTAACGAGGATACTAATGTTTATTTGCGGTGATGGGGAAAATGCAGGGGGCGGGATTATACGGGCAATTTTTACATCCCGTCACGTCCACAGTTTATTTGTTTAACTAATTTAACCGCTGGTTTCAAGTTCTGTCCTTTAAGTGCCTTGCCTTAGGACACAACTGACTAGCTAGCCAGTGGTTTTGATTTTTGTTTCAGAACTGCAAATTTGCATTATACTTCAAATATATTAGCTAATTACAAACTAATCCAACACATACACACAAACAATACATAATGCATTAGTCCAGTTGGATAACTTTGTACAGTAGCCAGTAATCAGCTATTTACTAAGATATAAAGCTAGAAGTATGTTGTAACTGCGCAAATTCCGCTTAAAATGTGTTAACATACTTTATAAAAAGTAATAATATATTTAAAGCTATACAAGCATTTTATCATGACGATGCACCAGAATACTTAAAGAAACAACAACTTAACAACTTCTACAGCCGTGTAATCGGAAATCACCTATAGAAAGCCATTAAATAAACATTGCTGAAATTATTAGGGCTTATTGGGGGACATCGCTAAAGGGAGGGAAAGCGGGAGGGATGGAGGGAAACTGATCAACAAAACTATGGAAATTATTTTTAACCTATTTCCTAAACACTAATCTCAACCCCAGAAACCCATGTTTAAAACTTACTCTAATGCCATAATATTTATTTTAGTGTGCAGTTTTTCTCTTTCCCGCTTTCCCCCTTATTCGGTTAAAAGAAACAAAAAAAAAGTCTTGACCATACTGATTATGGAAACTTTTAGATTCAACCATTTTAGAAAATATACTAAGCTCACCTGGAAAACAAAGAAAGGGGCAGTTGCTCTTTCTTGAAAAAGTTCTTTAAATTCTGGAATGACCATTCCCATTCTGTAAATGTATTTTGAAATTAATAGGAATCTTAGCAGGAAACATTAATATTGGCTTAAACTGAAAAAAACAGCACTTTCATAGTTGTACAGTCGTTTTTATATTATGTGAAATCTATGATGCCAGTTTAAAAAATCTTATAAAGTCGGCTACTCCCTTAGTGCTCGGTCGTGCTTGCACACTTTTTGTCAAGGTTTGTTTAATTAATTGTGATTTGAAATTTTCAATTGCAATTTATTTTTATTTTGGTGAATGCAAAGTTTAATGGCCACATCACTTTTTTCTTTTATTCTGCCTCCTTAACTTAAAATAATTACGCCATTTTTGTGTAATGTAATGAAGTAGAAAAAAATAAACTTTGTGTTGTTTTAGCAATTAAAAATGATTTACTTTATGTGGTGATAAAAGACAAAATTAGTTGCCTTATAATTAAGAAATGCATATTTTGCATTAAATGGCATGTTCATTTCCTATGTAGCAGTATAGACAGCAATTATTGAGGATCTCTGTTTCATATATAACTTTTAAAATAATGTTAAATGAATAGGCTATCTACTGGTTTAATAATGCTGAAAAAACAAACAACATCCCGACATATATATAAATATATATATATATATACAACATATTATTGTCATTTAATTTTTTACATTTTGCCACTTAAGCCAAATACTATACACAATGTTTTTAAACCTTATGGCAAAATGTTTTCAATTAATGTAAAAAAACACTTTAAGCCAACGTACTGATTATTTCCATACAGCTCCTTAGCTGAGTTGCATTCTTGTTCATCCTGAAATCCTTTGTAGTTTTGGTAGAACTTGAAACTTTCACTCACTGGAA
>CH002629.1:16776-61715 GCA_000149265.1 Ciona savignyi | reverse complement strand
GGTATAGGGTAATAAAAAACAAATCCTCATCATTGCAATCGTTTTTTTATACATGGTGAGATTTACTCCTGTTATTCGCGTGACAGATTTACTCGCATGAGCTTCCACACGCAAGTGAATTCTTACTCACCCGAAATTTGATATATTTTTGGCCCTGCTTTGCAACTGTTAGTTTAAAATGCGCAAATTGATAAAACAAAACAGCATAAAATTAGAAAAAACTCTCACCCTTTCTTCAGCTTGCATTTCAGTCTGGCGCACAGTGTTTTGCAATTGAGATATTTCTTCATGTTTACCAGCCATCTGAATAGGATAATAATTTTAAAATACATTTGGTCATCATTAAACGCTAAGCCTACTATTGCACAGAAATAAAACAAACATTGCATGTTAATTTTCTAATACAGTGATATATATGTTGACAGTAAATTTGATCAAGCCTAAGTACAAGAAATAATACTTTATTGTAAATAAACACATATTTTACCACTTAACTGTGATGAAGTATTTTTAGAATTAAAATTTAACTGTAAAAAAATACGAAAAACACTCTATTTCATTAAAACACAAAAAAAGACTTATCTTTTTCCTAAAGTACAAAAAAATTGATTTAACTCTTTGTTAGAACATAATTTTTCGAAAACACTAAATTACTTGACTTACTTTTTTTTCAACCACATTAATGTAATTCTTATATTTCTCAATTTCTTCCAAAAGTTCCTTTTCTTTATGTTCGAATGTGGAAAGATGACTTGCCAATTGCATCTTATCATTACTCTGCCAGAGAAGATATTAAGGATTATCATTTTTTAAAACATTTTTATATTTCTGAAATACAAAAAATTAAATATTTCTAAAAAACAGTCCATAGTGGTAGGTGCTAAAGAAACAAAATTAAACAAAATATAAATGTCTACAAAACCCATTCATGTTAAATGTTGAAAGGTATATATAATTATTTACTGACATTGTAAATTAAGGGCGCTTAAATATATGAATTAAAAATCTATAACAATTTTACCTAAAACGAAACAAAAATCATAGCAAAATGTACAAGGTAACCCAGTGATGCACTAGTGTATACCTGGCAAAACAATATCATTACTAGACACATGTGTGTACACATAGGCGCCAAGTTAGCGGGTGCGCAGGTGCCGCGCACCCGCGCATATTTGCATGCTTTAAAAAAAAATTTCAGTTGAGATGGATATATATTTTTGATCATATTTTAATAATTAAATAGTTTTGAAAAAACGATATCTAATTGAACGATTTAGGCCTACCAGTAAGTATAATATATTCGATCGATACACCAACTGCCAAACGATAACGTTGGTTCAAAATGGACCACGCACTCATTGCATAACGTCCTTTTTTTCATCTTACCGCCAATTGTATCACTCGCACCTTCGCGAAAAGTGTAGACGTGTTTCTTTATGATGATGCGTGCAAATACGATGTTACCCGTGAGCCCGCGGTAACAACAGAAGAAATGGGTAAGTATTTCTTCATTAAAACCCGTACGGTCGGCGGTTAGCGCAGGATAAAACATAATTTTAATAAACTTAACGTGTTAAGTTTATTCAACGAATGTTCACTTTCTGCATAACAATACACTTTATTTTGTCATGAATCCACGATTCCTTTGTCTTTTATTGGCAAAGTATGCAACAGTGAGACAGTCGCCATTGTTATGAAACAAAGTAAGTGCGTGTTATACCTTATCCCAATGCTGTTTTAGTGCGCTTAGGAATAATTAAATTCGTAAAAACGCAGCATTGGTTCTACCGCGATGGAAATATTTTAAACTGCTTTGTAATTGAATGTAGTGTATATTTCTTCTTTTTAGAGCAATTTAAGTAAGCATATTATGTCGAAACGCCGAAGACAGACATTTATTAGTTATTTTAGCAAATGCAAAGCAAACCACGGCGGCGGCCACGATTTGGCATAAAAGAGAATACCGTTATTCTGTTTATTAAGGATCGTGGAACTTTCCGCGCTGGCGGGAGAGAACAAATTATTACACGTAGCTTATTTATTAACGTTGAAGTATTTAAGAATCTGTTACCTCTTATTTAACCGCGCTTAGTTCGCTTTGCCATGCCAACTTTAAGTCTGCCTGAAAGACAGTTATTTTGAAGATATTTCAGTGATCAACAAATGTACCTTCAAAAAAATTCTCGCGCAAATTTTGTTTTCGCACCCTTACGCATTTTAGAAACTTGGCGCCTATGTGTGTACATATAGGATAACCATAGAAGGCAATATAAATGTAGCATGAACAGTTGGATTTCTGAGTCTTTTTCCTTACATACTTTTTAAAAACAGATTTTATCGTAACATTCGAACAAATATTAATTTTTTCCAAAAATTGAAATTGCACTGTGTTATATGCCGCGTGCGATTTATAAGGAAGAGTCATGGTAAAGAACATAGGCTTAAAAGGAATATTCCTTTTTTTATTTAGAACTTTTTTCACCAAAAGTAAAAAGATTATTAATTTCAAAGTGCGAAACATAGGCTTAAAGGTAACATTCACCTCTATTACTTACAGTAAAAAGATTATCAATTTCCACACATCACTCACAAGTTTCACGAATCCTTCATGCATTTCCTCCAACTGGTGTTTGAGCTGTTTGTTTTGCATCAGAGCCCTCGAGATGGTTGTTTTATCGCTGTGCGCCTGCTCCAGCATCCTTGCGTGCTCCTCTGATGATAACTTTGAGTCGTTTGCATCCTCGTTCAACTGGATCAGCTGCTGCTCCTGTTCCTCATTTAATCTAGAGGGGGGGGAGGTTAGTTGTCCAAGTGGTTAGTCTGGTGGGTTAGTGCATTGTGTTTGAATCGAAGGGTTGCAGGTTCGAAACTGGTATCTAGCATGTTGGATTAGTCTGGTGGGTTAGTGCCTCGTGTTTCAATCGGAGGGTTGCAGGTTCGAAACTGGTATCTAGCATGTCGGTTGTGTCATTAAGCAGAGCCATTAACGAGCATTGACTGAACCCGGTGGATGGATGGTTTCTACCAAATTAAAGAAATGTCTCAATCATACACAACACAGTAGCTCCAGTAACCAGACTGTAGGCGTGAGGCAATCTGACGATTACCCATGCGTTAACGCCCAATACTTTCCCATTCACAGAAATAAATATGAATATGCTATGCTACCTTGCTAAAATATGTAAAATTAGGGTGTAATCCAACAAACATGGTGTGAACTTACAATTTACTTAATATGACTTTAAAATTTAAACTGAAAATATATTGCTCTCTCCAGATATCCCATTGGCCCCATACCACTGGCACTTACAAACAAAGGAACACTAGAATGTGTGTAAAGTATAATGTGAAGAATATTTTTTTCAATTCAATTTATAAGGATTTTATAGGAAATTTTAATATTTTTATAAAAAAAATGAACATTCCTGCACATTATAAATTGTAGAAATGCAACACTTTTAGAATGATTTCTACCTTGCCAGGTGTTCGTTGTTTCTCAACTGAGCACCAAGTTTTGCGTTTAATTCTTCCTTTTCTTTGCACAGTTTTTCTATGTTGTTTTGAAGTTCATTCACTTTGGAAGACATTTCTCCGACCATTTCACTTTTCTGCAGGATGGGTTAGCCAGTGTTGAGACAAAATGGTACTCCATGGAGTAATCATCATATACTTTAGGGTGTAATTTGACGATCAAAGTCACAGTTACAACTATCCACTTATGCTTATGCACATGCTCACATGTGTAATGCTCATGCATCGCACTCACACACTGCAGGAAAGTAAGAATGTGATAACCCTATGTTTCAATTTTAAACTATGTTTCAAAGTCCAGATAGAAAATCGGATACGTTAACATGTGGATTATTAAACAGGATTAATAAAAACAATTTTCTTTTCCTTCCAATGTGATTATTGATCAGGACCGTTTTATGTGGCTATCATGCAGTTACAACCATTTTATTTTTATGTGGCAATGCACATTGTAGTTAGCGTATTTAATCAGGATATGTCATATTGGCAGTTATGATGTCATAATTGTAGAAGAAAAACTGCAGACGAGATGTTTGGAGCACCGAAGGATTCTAACAAACATTGATGGAGTACTAATTGGTTACCTCGATATAATCCTGGTCACTTCCCAATTCCTGGTTGGCTTCTTTTAAATCCCGAATGACGAGTCGTAAGTTTTCTTGCTCAGTCATCATTTCGTCTTTCTCAGTATGAAGCGTTCCAACCTGGGAATAAAACCATGAAATCGTGTTTTATAAGTCATTATTTATGGTGTACAAGCAGTTAATGTTTGCATATGAGTGGAAATAGTGGGACAGCAGTACATTTGTTTGGACCAAACAATTCAGAAATATATACCCATTTGCCATACAAGAGAACATGATTAACCTCTGCAACCAGAATATAAAACCAAAGATTGAAATTTGAAAATCCAATCAATAGTAACTGTCGCCCAGACGACGTTTTTGTCTGATTGTCGTAAATATTGCGCAAAGTATGACACTTTATCACAAAAGTTATGTAATTAAATAAGATCAGTTATAAAGTCAAAGCCGTTGCAAAATGTTTGTTTGTTCAAGTATATTGGTCTTGTTGATTTTAATTAAAATCAAGTTGTCCAAAATACAGTGTGTTCCTGTTACAGCAGTGTTATTTATAGTGGAAGTCAAAAACCAAGTCAAATATATCACTTCCACTGGTAGTTAAATACCACACTTTAAACTGTAACTGTCACAGAAGTTTCACTTTGAATAAAAGACAAATGCCCTTCAAGGAGAGATTTAAGGGAGTTGTTGTGGAAAATTTCTATCCCTGTAGTGATACGTGCAGGTTTCCAGACATTTATTTTGTGCCCTGTATACATGCGGGCATGATTACAGTTGATTACGGGTCGAGATTTAAGGGAATTCGTTGATAGATCTTACCTCCTCACTGAGTTGCGCTACTTGTTGTTGAAGTTGATTGTTGATTTGTTGATACTGCTGGGCGAACTGCTCCCGTTCCCTGGCCAACTGCTCAAACGAGGCTTGGTACTGAGGGGTGCATGGGGTGAGTTGGTGTTTCACACTTAAATATGAGAACCTAAACTTCATATATTTGCTGCAGCAGCAATGGGAAAGAATGAATACGACAACACTAAAGGAATGGAAAGATGATGGGGGCAAACTATATTATACAACATAACATCTTAGTTTTCTTTAGTTTGATAACCACAGAGATTTCTCTGTCCACACGTGGTAACTTTACGTGTATATGACGATCCAGTTGTGTCCAGTATTAATATGTCTAAGCGGATTATGATTATTAGTCCTGAAATCCTTATTAATTTAAGAACTTAATACTTTTTTATATAGTACAGAAGCATAGAGTGGCATGGGTTAATCACATAGCACATATTTGACATTAAGAGGTTTTCAAGTTATCTTAAAAAACACATGTTCCAAAACACTTGGAATGACTAAAATACTAGTAACATACTTGATTTTTATTTAAAAAACGCTATCATACACTATTTGTTTAAAAACCAGAATATCAAATTTCGGACGATAAAATCACATTTATTAAAGTAGTCTGAGATCTCCAATCGAGTCCACTTTTGTGTTGGTTCAATTAAAATAAATTGACATTCTGAAAACATGTTTCTCAAATGAATGTGTTATTCTGGCTTTAGGTCCTTTTTGTCGAGCCTACTTTACAAAACTATTCATTTTTCCTCTTACCATCAGAAAACAATTTTAATTTGAACCCTTTGTTTTGGAAAAATATATAAATAAAATTTTTAGACAACAGACCTCATTGAGTTTTTGATGAAGACTTTTGTTTTCCTCCTGCAGCTCGTCAAGCTGGGTTTGGGGGGTCTCACTTGTGGGGCTAGAGAGCTGTAGAGCAAAATTTACATTGATACCCAAAAAAATTTCTAAAATAAACTTTATTGGAATTGAATATGTATTTATGTGCCATAAAAAAGTAATATTTGCAATAAAATATTAAAAAATGTTAAAATTTATGAAAATATTTACCATAAAATGTATTTAGTTTATTTACTAGCTAGGCTAAATGTGAAATATTCTAAACAAATACAAATAAAAATAAAATAGTTTCTATTGTCACAAAACATTTTGGTTTTTTGGTTTTTCTATATTTTAAACAATATATAATGTTTTAACCGTGAATTTTTTAATTATTATTTTTGTCCCAATTTAAGGTACCGGTACCACTAATTATCTCATTAAACTGTAATTAGCTGTGGTGTATAGGCACAAGTTTGAAGATAACAGTGATAAATGATCATAACACACAGATTTTCCTAAGTGAGTTATGTGATGATATGGATAAATCGTTCGGATTTCTTTCCCAGCAATATAGAAACGACACCTCTGTTCAATAATTTAAAGCTGAAACTACAATTCAACTTGAACAATTATCAATTGCACAAAAAACCAACAAACGATAGGAAAATTGGAATAGTGCATAAAGCTTTGCTTTTAATACCGTATGAATTATACAAACAACTGATATGAGTGAATAACACTAAAAAATCTAAGCCAAATAGTATCATACATGCTTTCGTAAGGTACTGCAATTTACAGTAAAAAAGCTACAAACATACCACTGACTACTGTATTTGTCCATTGTACTGAAAATGTCAATTGGACTTAGAATGACCATTAGAATGAAAATGTCCTTTGAACTGAAAAATTATACTTAAAATGTCCAATGTATATTGTACTGAACAAAATCTCAAAACAACTAGGCATTTCATATACTTCAGCTTGCAACAGCTTGTTGAAATTTGTAAGATGTCTTGTTCAAACTCCAACACTTTAAAGTTTTGCATAATTTCCATTAATACCTGTTGTAGAAGCACTTCAGCCATGGATAGCTTTTCATTCAGATCCGCAAGTTCCTCGTTCAGCCTACCACATTCGCTTTCCTGGGGGAAAGATGGGGGAGGTATAAGCAATAGAAAATGCTTAACGTGTTAAACTTTTATCTCATTTTTGATTTTGGAAAAATAAATTTATTTTTGGAGACAAAAAAATTTTTTTTAGTCTGTAGACTCTATGTTATAGGATGTTAAAAAAATTTTTGGTCTCACAAAGAAAAGGTTCAATTATATGACATGTACACAAGTGAATAATAAACACAGTTATGTAAGGTATACAATTGTAGAAAAGGTCTGCTGTGTTTTCTAACATATAGGTCTGTATAAAAATTGGATGTATTAGATTTTCATGAATTAACTATAATTTTAAATTTAAATTAACATGACTGTTATAACTTTTTCTACTTTGAATAAAAATTATATAAACAAAACTCATTTTGTTTCAATATGAATTTCAAATTGCTGGAATAAAAAAATATTCCGAATCAAGTCCCATTCTAATCAAAATCTTGATTCTGGAATGGTCATCTCTAGTTAAAGATATGCTTACCTTGACCACAAGTTTTTGAGTCAATTCGCTTGAAAGCATTTTGTGTTCTTTGTTCGATTTGCTGAATTTATTCACAGAGAATTGAAGTTGGTCTCGTTCCCTTTCTAATTCGGACTTGGTCTGTAGAAACATGGATTAAATTTAAAACGTGTAACGACCTCCCGTCATCCATTTTACATAATATGTGACGTCATTACGCCCTTTTCATATTCTTTTTGTGCCTGGTCGCTTTGTTTTTTTGCAACGAGTTTGTTTTTAGTGTGTTACTGCAAATAAAGAAGCTGCCGCTTCAAGCATCGCTAAAACAAGCCTCATTTATCCTGTGCTAGAAGTCTGTATTTGCCCATAAAGTTGGGCACTGAGAGCCATATGAAAATTAAGTAAGGATTGTATGAAGTAAATATAAATACATTCCTGTTAGTAGTAATCATAATTAGCAGTAAGATTTTTGTTCAAGAAATATTTAAACTTATCAGGATTATTGTATTTTAGACTTGGTTAGATTCACACTGTTATAGCCGAGGAAAAGAATGATAATTAATGTCATATTATCCAGTGTGTGAACAGTAAAATACCCAGAGAAAATTAATGGGCATGAATAACAATCTAAAAGCCACATTGCAACTTAGACAAAAAATCCCGCGATGCTACTATTATCGATATAAGCTTACATAGTGAACAGTGCACTAGTATTAACGATATATGTTAATGACCAAAGCATCAAAGGGGGAATTAAGAAGTGTCAAAAGCTGATAGGGTGGCGGACTGGATAACCAGTAAATCCAACTATATAGTCAACAAAAAGTAATTATATCAGAGTAATAATTGACTCATACCGTTGTTAACAAGTTGATGTTCTCCGCTTTGGATTTTCCATCGCGCTCGAGATTTTGAAGTTTTTGTTTCAAATCCTGCAACTGGTTCTGAGCTCGCTGGAGCGAATCATGGTCGCGGTTGGCCGTCGTCTTTACTTCGTTCACTTGGTGCAACAATTCTTGCTTCTCGGCAACAAGAATTCCTATCGTCTGCATCTGTACCTGGGAGCGGTTTGGTGTATTACACGTGTACGGTGCCATTTATTGAGTTTCCAGCTGCTTAATAATTGTTTATTTATTATTGCTTAAGATATATTTTATTTTGGGGTTTCCCCATGGTAAACCGGTTTATTTTATTAAAAATTGTGTTTTACTAATTTAAGTTGCACTCTTTTCAGAAATTTACCTTTAAGGTGGACGTGATCCAACCAAAATAATACTTAACGGACGATAATCCACAGTAAAACTATGGGCAACAGATATATAAAACGAATCATGTTTCATTTTTAAATTGATATTATCAATAAGTGATGTGTGCTTTGGTAGATTGGGGTTGAAGTATCAGTACTTAAGATAGATCAATACAGACAATATGCATTAAAAACCTGCAATTGCTGGCGTAGTGCAGTTTGTTCTTGAACCCCATGATTGTGAATCTGGTGCTTTTCCTGTAATAAAATAAACCATTTATAAATTCAACTGAAGAATATTTTAGTGAGATTCCAATAGGTTCTAATGAAATGACACAATCAACATACAGTTTCTAGTTTGACATGCATGTCATTCATTTGCTGATTCAGCTTGTCCAAATGCAGTTGCAGTTCTTGTTTTTGCCGAGTCAGCGATGAAACTTGATCAGCTAAATGCTGGTTACGAGACTGCGCAAGTAGAAAAGTTCATTTATGGGATCTTTGCAATCTATTTTACCCATGGAGATAAAAATTAAAGCCAAACAATCATGAAAGCACATGAAATTACATATATATATTATGAAGTACACTGGTATATAAATATAATAATGTCGTACTAGTGTAATACAATTTTAAAACAGGATATAAAGTAATTCTAATTTTAGTTACATGCATTTTACATTTATTGGTTCCAACTGCTGGAACCAGCATTCCATAACTAGAATAAAACAACAAATTAAACCCTCAACTCTGCAGATTAAGTATGCAAAATATTTTAAATAGAAAAAAAATATATAGTTTATAAAATTCTGGGAAAATGATGACCGAAACACAAGAAATTTTATCTCACATCACCTCTAATTCGGAGAGTAAAAATTGGTCGGCAGTAGAAAGTGCTGGGGGGTCATTTGAAACAGGACTTGTCACCGATTGCGCTTCTGCCGCAATTCCATTTAGTTTATTCGATATTTGTAACAAGCTTTCTGCAGTTGCCATTCCACTCCTGTTGATGAGAACAACTGATTAAAAGTCAAATTGGTTTTGCCTACCAAATTGCCTGGTCAAAAGTAGACTGACCACCTTCAAAAGAACTACATCTTTGGTGTAATTAAGTGTCAAAAATTAGTAAATGATGTCGCTTATGAGACCGACTGCCCGATTTAAATATGGCACTGAAACCAGTGCTTGATAAAAGAAGTAAAAATGACTTGTTGGACACATAGAGTTAAGTCAGAGACACCAATAAATAATAAACAAAACTACTTTGTGACCTCACAACTCACATTGTTATTGTCATGAAAAAAACTGTCTTAAATGTAATTTAACAATAGAGGACATTTTTATGGGGATTTTTTAAAGATCCAAAGTAATCGCTTTGCTACACAAACATATTTTATCCCAGCATTATTTAAATGACCTGAACATTGAACAATAGTCGCAAAATAACCTGTCAGGTATAGAGAAAGTTGGTAATAGTGTAGGGGTAACTATGCAACGACTTGCTACCATTAAACTTTTTGAGACTAATTGCCTGTTATTGTTGGCATATTTTGACAATGATAATTCACCTTTCATGTTCGGTGGTAGAAGGGCTTGCAATACTGGAATTAAGTGCAGATGTGTCATTTCTGTGGTCAGTATTACAGCCATTCACCTGAATATGTAAATCAGTACTTTAAAGCATAATTTTGCATTCATTAAGGTTTAGAGGGGAACAATGGTTTGCATTCTTGACACCTGTAATTTTACATGTAGCGATATCCACATCTAAATTAGTTTGATTTCTCAGAATAATTTCGAATCACTCTTATGTCTAAAATATACTTGAACAGCAAACATAAAATCATTTTTAAGCTAATTTAAAAAAAGTAATTTGCATGTATGTTTGATAAAACAATTGCAATTTTAACTTTTGGATTAAAATTATACAAATAAAGCTTATTTTGTTCCACTATGAACATTTAATACAGCGAATTGCTGCAATCAGATAATAAGATTAAATCACTTCCTATTCGAACGAAATCTTGATTCTGGAAGGGTGCCCCTACATATGTTTGGTAAAACTACACTTTTGGTATGAAATTAGAAACACAATTCACAGTTTGTATATAGCTATGGACAAATATGAATAAAAAAAATGAACACTTATGGTTGTAAAATAAATAATATTAAATCTAGAATTACGCGGTGCTCATTTGGAGCTATCTAAAAAATAATTTTATGTTCATTATATACATTAAAACACAACTCAAAAACTTTTGTATATATAACTTTTAATTGTTTACTAATTTTGCCTTAAAAAAAAGTATTTTGTTCCAATATAAGCATTAAATTACAAATAGTTAAAAAAAACTTATAAATCATTTTCCGCTTAAAATCAAATCTTTATTTGGAAATAGATATGATTTTTACAAAGATGTTAATCAGATCTTACCGAGGGACTAGCATTGTTTTCAGCTTCTTCTGGCATATCTTCATTATTTTCACTTGTTATTAAACCAGGATCGCTATTGTTAGAGTTATTCTTTGAGTGGGTGTCAAAATCACCCTGATTTATGTCTGTTATTTCGACGTTGTTATCTAAATAATCCAATGATTGGTTGTTTACATTGTTTGTTTTATCAGTTTTTGATTTTGGTTCATCAATTGAGTTTTTGATTTCTGCATTTTCATGGTTAAAGTCATGTGAAGGTCCGTTTGGTGTGACACCGTTATTTACGGCGGTTTGTGAATTGACTGCGTCTTCACTTGCGATGGATGATGTGTCGTCGGAAACCTTGGAAAATAATAAAAATTTAGTAATTTCTGTTGGTCTGAGAATACTTATCTTTATTTACACAACATTACAGTAAAAATCAGATTATTTTAGGTTGATGCATATTAAAGAGAGCATTTACCAATGATTGCATTTTTGAAGATTATAGGTATACTATGGCACATATTTGAGCCTTCAATCAATAATTATATATATTTTATACTGTGATATTATATATCTTGGTAACCCCCATGACAAAATATGAGTGAAATATGTGAACTGTAAATGTTCACCAAACAAGATAAAAAACATGAATGTAAAACAGTTACTAGTGCATGCAGGAGGAAGCACAAGCATTTTAACTTAGGTGGATAGTGAAGAATCTTTTGATCACTTTTGAAGTTGAAAATACAAAGCGGGTCAAATTAACATAAAATGGGTCTCAAACAGCAACATTAAAGTATACACTGGATTATTTACTAGTCCTTAAGTTTTTAATTAAATTTAGAAATTATCAAGCAGTGGTCAAGTTTAAAATAAAGTTTTAAATGATAAATTAATGATCTTACAATCGAATTCAAGTCAATTGATGGTTGGTCTTCTAACAATTGTTTTGATTTCTTTGGTTTGTTTCTTTTTTGTTTGAACTGGCGAAGCTGTGCGTAATTACATAGTTATTTTGTGAGTATAACATTCATGCAGATAGTTATTGATAAGAATGGTATATTACTACTACAACTATTGTGATGCTTAGAATAAATATAGGGAAATAAGTTCATTTACTAGGCTGTATTCAACATAATTCTACTAAACATGCAATAATATATCAGTAAAGTAGGCTATAGTATTTATACAGATTGCTTTTTCATATAGTACCAAAACCAAATACTGGTAGGGTAAATATCTATTGATAGTGTCAATACATCATCTACAACTATTGGCGCACTATCTAAAATGCTTTAAAGGTGATATGTTAATTTGACTAAGCTATATTCAAAACCATTCTACTGAAACACATGCAATAATATACCGGTAAAATATATCGGACTACAAACCGACACTGAATAGACAAAATCATAATTACATTGGTAACACTAAATGGAGAGAAAAAGGAGTAAGGAAGAAAACTGCACACTTTAAGTATAAAAACTAATTCTAACCATACTCCTAACACTAATTGCAATCTCTTCTTTATTTTACAGTGCCTCTAATTGCTAAAGGATCGCTTGGATCATTTGGGGTGCTTGGATGGTTAGGGACTTAGAATAAGGGTTATGGTTCCAAGTGCTAGCTCCAAGCAATCCTGTAGTAATTAGAGCCACCCTTTATTCATTATGTGTTTTATGTCTACGACTTAACCCATGTATAACAATATCTTCAAACTATTCTATACACTTTAAAACCCATAATCTTTTTGTGTTTCCTCCTTTTAGTTTTACCCTAATCACATGCAGTAAAAGTTAAAATCTAAAAGAAATTGTTTGGCAACACTAGCAGGAATCAAAATTTAAGTATCTAAGTATGAAGGTGAATTAAAGTCATATTTAACGGGTGCCTTTAAATACTACAGGAGCGCTTGGGTTGCTTGGATCACTAAAATTGCTAAGGAAAGTAATTCCAACCCTGTCCCAAACACTAATCTCAACCCCAGAACTAACTTTAACCCCAACCCTAACATTAATATCATGACTATTGTAATTACGAAGTATAGTACCATGCGATTCTACCGGTCCAAGCGATCCTGTAGTATTTAGAGGTACCGATATTTAACTGGCAGATAAAACATTAAGTCAAAATATAGATGGTTACCCTTCGCTTAGCTGCTGCTATTTTTTCTTCCCGTTGAAGCTGCACATCCATTGTAACAAGGACAATACACGATTTGTGCAAAATGTTTCAAAACAAATTAAATGCAGAAATGGAATCAAGACGCTTTACAGTTCATACTTTCCACATTACAACATCCATATGTGCTTTTATTTTCGTTGAATTTGAGGGTATTTCTAAACAAATAAAATCTTCTTTGTTGAACTCAGGTAAGTAATTTACTGGTAGCTTTCGCTACATTACTTGATTTAAACAACAAACAAACCAGGTTTCTGCTATGTACAAAATAACCTACAAACATATTAAACCAAAGTAGCACAATATTCCGACAATATATACAAAAAATAGAAAATCCTTGCATCAAAACAAACCAATTATTATTAATTATTATAATCACACGTTATAACAGTACAACTCATCAGTTTGGTAGCATATTAACCCGAGACGCACAAATAGATTTTACAAATTAAATATTTTCTCTTTATTTCGTTAATTCTGCCATTTTCTCAAATGTTAAAGCATATAAAACTAAAAGTTTTCACAAAATTTTAAATAAATACAATTATTAATTATTCAATTTAAGTAATTGGTGATACTTTCAACTGTTGCGAATCTTACCCTTTGGACTAAGGTTAAAGTATTTAATATTAGTTTCTATAAATGACGTAATCAAAAGAGTTTTTATTTCTTCGGAATTTGGTGACCAAAGATATGTTTTGTATATTCGTTAACCGGTGTTGTGTTAATACCCCAACATACTTTTTGGTTATGTAAATTTTTATTTTAACCAAATTGATTTGTAACATTTGGTAACGGGTGAATAATGGTTAAAAGGTCACTCTCTATCTAATCTGTTCAGTTAAAAATCATGAATTTTTCGTTTAACGTTTTTAAGTAGGAAATTGAAACCCTTAACACTGCCAACACTGGTATAACTGAAACAATCATTGGAATTGACCCATGTGGAATACAGGCCATATCGAATTACTTGGTGTCATTTTTATTTTAAAATAATTATACAAAATAGGTTACGCGTATCGATATATTTGTTTTGTATAGTCAACAAGATAATGTACTGGGTAGATGGATGAGTGTAATCCCCTTGGCTGCGAGTAACAAACCGGCGTTGCAGCAAGGGAAATCTTTAAACCACCACATCACCGGATTACCGAGATTATTGAAAAGTGTTGAAATGTGATAAAGACATTGCGATGGTTTAGGCAACGTCCGCTAATTTGTTTGCCCAATAATATAGCCGACTGGCACATAGCATCTATTATTGGTATCGCTTGTTCAGTGTATCACAATAGAATTTCAATACGAACAAAGATGCAGGTGCCCCATACCATTTTTGTACCCCCTTTGTGGGAAACCCCCAACCCCACCCAAACCGGTGATCACTTTACTTTAATGACCCGACAAGGAAGAAAATCAACTAATAAGTTAAATTTTCATGTGAGCTAATATCCAATAGATAAGCAGTGGCAAATTTTGGTACTAAAGTAATGAGAGGGCAATTTCCGACAGACCCGATAATATTTAACACAGCGGCCGTTTTCTTCTCACAATTCCGGGAAACTTCGGGACCAATAATTGTTGTTTATTTAATATCTTAGGACTGAAAATGACAATTTACTTTAAAAGAATAGGCAAATGTATCAAATAAAAATGAACTTTTTTATTTAAATTTAAAAAAAATATTCCAAGTAAATAACAACAAAAATGTTTAATTAATTTGAAAATTTAAAAGATATTTTTTTCTTTGTATGCCAACGTGTATATATTTGTCATAGATAGAACAGCAAAATTAATATTTGTATAACTATGGAACCTATTAGTTTCTACTTGCGGAAACAAACGGTAAGTTATAAATTACAAATACGTTTCTGTATAAGAGACATATTGTATAATAAATAAATAATTGAGTTAAAATAAATAGTTGTGTCACCGGTTAGTCTGGCGCTTTATTGCGAAGCCTTTTAACTGAAAGGTTGCAGTTCTAACCTGGTCGCTAGGTAGTCGGTTGTGTCCTTTGGCAAGGCACCTAAAGGATTGCTCTTTGAACCCAGCGGATTAATGGGTTCTACCAAATTGAAGAAACGTGTGAATCATACACAACATACTGCAATAGCTCCGGTAACCCGACGGTGGGCGCGAGGTGATCTGTGTTGACCCCCTTGATTTTCCCATTCACGGGTATAAGCATGAATATCGTACCCTATATTGTTGGCGTCTGTGAATCTGCGCCAATCTGCGTCAAAACCGAGACGAAAGATTAGAGGCACGGTCGTTAGGTCTAACAGTATTTTAAGACCCTAAAATAAATCTGACTGGCTTAATTAAACAAATACTTTGTGTATTCAGATAATTATTTTTATACTTTGTTCAGGTAGAACATAACTACACATGCACTGCCGATTAGGATAGGATAGGATAGGATATTCATGTTTATCCCCGTGAATGGGAAAACCTAGGGGGTTATCACACGGGCAATCGTCAGATCACCTCGCGCCCATCGTCGGGTTACCGGAGCTATTGCAGTGTGTTGTATATGATAGACACGTTCCTTTAATTTGGTAGAACCCATTACTCCGCTGGGTTCAGGCAATGTCCGTAAAGTGCCTTGCCCAAGGACACAACCGTCTAGCTAGCGACCAGTTTCGCACCTGCAACCTTTCGATTGAAAGGCGACGCACATAACCGCTAGACCATCGGGCCGGACCAATTAACCCATCATTCAGATTGTAACCCATCATTCAGAACGCATAGTTCAGTCGGCTTAAAGCCTCAACCTATAGTCCACGGTTAAGTTTTCTGCAGGGTCTAATCACTCTAATGGATTATTTTATAGCTTTGGTTTGGGTTTACTTACTAAAATTGTCCGGTCCAGGTTCGGTTTGTATTTACACGATTTTCAAAAATTGCGTTTGAGTTCATTTCCGATTCCGACAAACCAGTGCTTTAAACCGGCTGATGGAATCGGTTCCTATTTTTTTGAATAAAATGATTTGATGTAGGCCTACAACGCGCATTTAGTAAGTTCTAGATTCAAAATTAAAACTTATACTGTGTATTTCTTAATTTTCGGGATTGTGTAAGTAAAAAAACAGGTTTTTGATCAGGTTCATCATAATACCAATTTATTCTTTTAACTTCGCGGGTAAACTATATTTTAACATTAAGGTTGTTCGGATTACTCCCCGGTTCAGGAAATTAAACCGCTTAAACCGGTTTACGGGTTGGGGTAATATTTCGGCAAAAAACTAGAAACAGAAAAAGACAAACGACAGTCGTTGTAATCTGGCGAATGACAATGTAGTAGTAATTATAACGTTTCCTTCTTTGCAGTAATAAAACAAGAATTATTTCTTATAATAATACAATTTGTTTTACCACAGTTAACCCAGATTGAATTGTGATACACTGCGAGCATCTGAGCCAACCTACAAAATTGTTACAACAAAAACAGCTGTTTCACTCTGTATTTTACGCTTTACTGCACACTGTTCTTTGAGGCCTTACCATAAAAGAATTAAATAAATTCTTATTTGTTTGTGTCTTAGAGTAATTTAAAAATGGTTTCATTAAGTTTTACGGTCATGTCTAGCATGTAACCTTACACTTTTTTGATTATTTAAATGGGATGTTTTAACGGTAGCTCTCTTGTTAGCGGTGACAAAATAATCGAGTTAAAGGTTCAAAGGTCATAGGGCTCGGTAAGCAGAGCTTTCTATAAAGCCTAAACAAATTTGCATAGTTGTTTAAATAAGCTTTTAAAATTGTTATTACCAAAGGTGATTTTAAGTGTATAATGGAGTTATTTTTCAAATGTGTTAAAAGTTTAAAATGTTAGTTTAATTGCGGGCTATGCCGCAAATCCGGTAAGAAAGTCAACCAGACACGAATGCAATTCGATTCTAGTAATATACAACATTAAAATAAATATATAGTATACTTTGGGTATAGTTTATTAAAAATATTATGTGTTTTGTAACGTCAAAATGTATTAATTCCTTTTGCAGTTTAAGATATTGCAATTTATTCAGGTATTTCCTCTTACCATCTGTTGTCAAAGCCTTATACACTAAAGATCTCTTAAGAAATTTCAATAAAGTTTATTTGCTTAAGAGATATTCTTTTCCGGTTGCCATATAATTATTTATAACCATAATGCCATTAGGGCTCACTACTAAATAAATATAGGTCTAGCCCTTTTCTATATTTTGTATAAGGAAGTTGCATTTAGTACAAACTCACATATCACCTAATTGAACATCAGATAAATTGACATAACCAGCTGTCTGTTCTTTTAGATCATCTTATAAACTACCATTATTTCAGGTTGTTACGGAAAAAAATAGTTTTGAAAAAGAGAAAGTTTCATTGCATTCAATTGTCTGAAGAGATCAATGGGCATGTCTGGTGAAAATAGCAAAATATTCAAGTTGTTGAAGTATGCCTTAACGGATTCTTCTGTCTTTCTTCCGGATGGAAAATATTCAAGCGAGTTGGCTGACGACTGCTTGGTGTTATTTAAGCGGGATTATGTTTGCACCTCTCTGGACAATAGCCGCGGGCAACTGTGTAGCACCTACCCAGTGCAACTGATTGTTCCAGTAAAAGAAAAGATGCGCTGCCTGAAGGAAGGCTGTCCTAATAATGAAAATGATGTTGATAACACTGAGTTAGTGGAGTTGGTTCAGAGAGGCCGGTTTGCTCGAACCCGGGGTCGTTTCCCGGCTCCTGTTTTGTTGGTTGGCGGTAAGTTCATCTGCAGATCGTCTACGCTAGCACGATCTCCGGAAATATACGGCCGCACAAGTTATCAGTATTTCCTGCATGGGGAAGCCATGCCACAAGCAGAACATGATAACAACATAGCTAATGGCTCTCCTGCCAAAAATGGAATGGTTTTGGATGGGGAATATCCAGAGGACAGTGTAACTACAACCATCCATTATAAAGCTGGAAAAGATAAAGTTAATGGGAATTATGTTACGAAAGCATCTGCGGTGAATGGTGGCAAGAGTAAACTCATCCAAAGTACAAGTGCTCCTGGATATAATGGGCAGAATAAAGAGTGGTTGGTGGATAAAATGAGAAACACTGACATTGATCTGCTACACATGCTTAATGTCAATGTAATTTGTGATTTTATGGTGGAAAAAAAGAAAGTAAAATTTGGTTTAAATGTAACTTCTTCAGAAAAGGTCGATCGCGAGCAACGCTATGCTGATTTTGACCTTATAAGCATTCCCTACCCTGGCTGTGAATTCTTTGCAGATTACACTAACAACAATTACATGGGCGAAGGTTTAAAGTTTGACTGGACCCAGCAATTTGTGGATGCTGCACTGCAGCTACCAGACAATATGAAAAATATAGCCGAGGTGCAATGGAATGATTACATGCATTGGGATATTGTAAAGCTTACTCAGAATTATGTAAAGCTCTTACTGAACTGTTTGTCCCGACAAAACTCAACAGGTATATTGCTGCATTGTATATCTGGATGGGACCGAACACCACTGTTCGTCTCGTTACTCAGATTATCTCTATGGGCTGATGGTCTGGTCCATCAGTCGCTATCTCCAGAAGAGGTGGTTTATCTCACACTCGCATACGACTGGCTTCTGTTTAGCCATCAGTTTGCTGACAGAATCGATAAGTGTGAAGAGATCATGCACTTCTGTTTTGATTTTCTCAAATACATTCGCTCACCCATATTCTCGCTCCTAACTGACCCTGCCTCACTAGAACAACTTCGGTTATCCGACAATGAAGCAAATGAAGAAGTATTTTATCTCGAAGCAGAACCACCAGAACAAATGGCAAATGGAACCCTCAACGAGGACTTGAAATTAAATGGCCACACATCACAAAGCCCTTATCCGAGACCATGTAAACATAGTAAACCGGGTGATACCCACCAAACTTTGAATCCATACAGTGAGCAAAATGGATTTATGAATAGAAATGTTAATTCTGTCAGCCATCTTGTTTCAGAAGTCAGTTTAGATGAAGTGCAAAGCTGTTTAAATTGCATCATTGACGAAATTGGACAACCAGAAAAAACCTCGGAGTCTGTGAATTCAAATTGCAATCAACTTACAAACGGACATCATATAAATAATAATTCAATCTCTGAAAGGATTAGTCTAAACGAGTTTTCAGAACTTCCCAATGATAATGCCCCTGCCCCTGTACTTCCATTGGAGAGCAGCAGAAGCCCCCTTATCTGCCGAACCTGCCTTGATAACGGTGAAACTCGTGGTGTTGGCTTATCAGAAAATGCTAACATATTTACTGAACCCCAAACTCCGCGATCTGCGTTGTCATCCAGTTACGAAACAGCGAAAACCAATTTATTTTCGAAAACTTCTGTCTCGGATATCCAGCAGGCAAAGGGACTTTCAAACTCCTTCACAATTATTAATGACCAAGTAGAATCGTTGTCTGGTAAGAGTGAACCAATTGGCGTCCCGGTTTTATCCCATGTAAAAAAATCAGCAATATCTGATTGTTTAGGTAACAGTTGTGAAAGTTCTGAATCGATCCGAACAAACACAGCTGAACCGGGCAGCAGTTGGCAGATGATCGCATCTCCCCCTCAACTCTCCGCTCAAAGGAACGACTCCTCCAACTTCTTGCTTGGGATAAGTCAATCAAACCAGAGCGATCCTCCATCTTCCAGGAAGAGCTCGATGTCTTCTTCCATATATGGATCGAATGAACATGACCTCCTCACTTTGAAAGCCAAATTGGCACGACGAGCTGAAAGACTAGATGGTGCCCAGAACGTGATGATCCCAGCGTATTGTGCGGTTGTCCAACAACGTAGAATGCAGGAGCAACAGACTGGAACTTTGTCTTCTATTTTCGGTCACCTTGCCCAATTTGTTAAGCGGACTTGAAATGATACAAACCCATTCTCTGTTAGCGGTTTATTTCTTCGAAAAAAAAATTGAAATCATATTTTTATATTGAAGGGAACTATGCAAACGGCATACTTCCAGCAATGTCTTGCAATAATTACCAACTGTTACTTCGAGAGAATTCTTTAGTTTGGTGTGGTTAGTCGATGCGTAGAGCAGTATATATTTATCAATATATATATAAATATATATGTGTGTGTATTTTAGTTCTTTATAAACACAATTTTGATGGTATATTTCTGTTTAATTGGAGATAAATTTTACTGTATCAGTCTTCATTGTGTTTTGTTTCTGGTCATTAAAATCATTAAAAACCTCTATGATTACAGCATTCTTTTTTTTCTTTCTTTTATCCTATATCCATATATATAAATATAGTAATATAACAACTATTTCCAGAAAAGATTTTTTTCTTTCTGTACTTTTGATAATACATGTCAAAAACACAGTTCAGCATAGTTAGAAAACTATGCTGGATTTTATATGTGTTTAGTTTTGTGTACGAAATGGCAAGTAAAATCGCCATTTTAAACATTTTATGGGTTTACACTGTTATTATTATTTCTTTTGTCATCTTTACAAATTTTAAGGCCATTTTCAACGTGTTAAATTGCTATCAAAATCAGAGTACTTGCCATTTTTGTGCACAGATAGCTTAAAATGCCCCCTACCTATAAAGGTAAAAACGCTAAATTTCAGTGTTTAAAGTCTGAAACAAGATTTATTTTGTGTTCATGTTATTACATGATTGTTTATTGTAGCTGCAATACTGTTTCAGCGTGCGCTTCTCTTAAATTTATCAATTTACGTTTTACGGCATATTATATTTACTGTTGTTCAGAATTGACAACATTCCATCAAAGGTCAGATTCAACCATGACAGAATACGAGATCCATCAATTAGGTAATTCGTGAATGCAAAGTTGTGGGAATCCCAACGCGTTACATTGAGTGATTGGCGCTAATATGACGAAAAGTTACACAAAGGTGCTACTTTATGTAAACGCCACATATTCCTCTTCTGTAGCGGTGTCGTCTTATACCGAGGTTTTGACAACGCATTCGGTTGCTCCTATGTTGATTAGGTCGCGGTAACAGTACCTACTTCCGCGTAGCTTTATCCACATAACTTCCTTACGACTCCGGTCCAAATAATAAAGAACCCACTCTAGCTCAGACATGGCAAAACACACAACCATGAATGATTAACCTTGGCAAACCGAAGCCGAAGGTTTTTAGAGTCACCAACATTCCACATCCCAGAGTTAAAAATACGTTATTTACCATAGTACTGGCTCCAAATGTTTTGAATAGGATGTATAATTTAAAAGGTTATATTGGGCCGCCCGTTTATTTAAAATTTATTGCTGTGTAATGTTATAAATTGTTTAGCGAGTTAGTGTAAGATGGTGTCGCACATTTGTGTAATAAAAACCCGGCAAAAGATGAAGTTCCCCTAAGTGGCCACAAAATAATCGGAATTGCGGCTTTCGATTAAATGAGTAAAGCACGAGATCTTTTGTGACCTAAAGTCACATAAGTGTCTGGCCCGTAAATCCAACCCGAGATGATGAAACGTAATACGACACGTCGTTGTCGAAATGCTGACACAACAACGAATATCTGTTTTCCTTTCTAATTCTCGGTATGCGCAAGACATCACCGGGCCCGACATTTGCAGGACGTGCGTGCAACTGACGACCGGCGGTTATTTCTGTACTGCGTGGTTCGTGATGTAATAGTTTACTCATGATACCGTCGAAACGTAACAGACTTCTTATTATTATAATGACGCATATGCTGCAATATTGCAACAATAATGTTGCATGGTGTAACCGGACAATTATAATAGAATTGTCGCACGCTTATGCATTCACGTTGCACCACTGTATGGATTTGTTCAGTGGTGATAACACACATGTGTAATATGATGTTTCAGAAGGTTTAACCCTCCACTGCAAAAACTTGTGTTTTGAGTACTAGATAAAAACTTTATCCTAAAAGGTTTGAATTATTTTATTTACGCTAGATGAGAAGTCATCTTTGTTTAGGCGGATTGTTATTGTATATTGTTGCATCGGTGACGAAGCCGTTATAAGATCAAAACCCAGCCCGGTAAAAAAGATTCGTATTTAGGCCGACGAAGAGATCGAATTCGACTAATCCACTGGGTAGCATAGGATGTATATCTCCGTCGCGGCGAAGCGAAATGCGTAATAACATTTTACGTGTATCCGTATGGTTAACTTATGAGCCGAACGTCGTGTAGCCGAATGGTTACCGCGACCGATACACTTACCAAATTACACAAAAATGGTTTTGCGGGCCCATCATGGTTTCGAAACTTATCTCAGTAAAGAGAGGTAAAACACTTAATAATGTACTATGCGTACCAATCATTACATTTACAAACGTTACAATTATAAACAAAAACAGATTATTCAAATTCACGAGACCAAAATCCCGGGAGAGAAAACTGTGTAACTTGTGGTGAGCGCGTGTGGTAGAAATTCTTGGTCGGTATAGTACTGGGATGATCTGCCGCCTCGATATACCGACGCCCTACATACGCTTGTAACCAAAGTTTACTTTAACAATCTCGGCACGACAACACGTAACATCGGATGTTACTAGCGCCGGTCGCCACGTAAGGTATACGTGTGCATATAATTAACCACATATTTTCAAACATTGTAAAAAGAAGTTTTCCTCGTTATTAGCGCAGTTACATGTCCATCCGATGAGTTTATAATACTGCTTCGTTCGTCCAGGTTAAAGGGGTTGGGATCAAACTAATTTATCTGACTGCAGTCGGCCGTGTTCAATAGCAAGACACTTCACAAGTAATGCCTGTATTTAACACAATTTTATATTGGTCTCTTGATTACCGTGTTGTAAAGCTTCCTTCGTTTTCCACCACTTATGGATAAACAAAATCCCATCTGTAACATAATACTGTTAACACAAAACCAGAAAAAACGGAAGAGCTGTTATTCTTTTAAGTTGACGAAAGGGCGGATTTCCGGTAGGTTACAGCGCCTGACGCCGGTAGAACGGTGAGGCTAGGTAATTTGACGACTGCCCGTATGATACCGCTTGTTTGGGTTGCAACCCAAGGGCACATGACAACAGCATGTTACTGGTTTTGACAACGACTTTCCGGATTGCACGAATCCAATAAGCCTTTGGCTCAGACTACTTAGTGTTGTGTCAATACTATCTATTATCTAGTATCTACTGATAGTATGTCGGTTCCTTTTTTCTTTTCAGAATGAAATACTAGCAATGGCAAGACGAAATGAGGAAAGAATAAAAGAAAGAGAGAAAAGAAAGGTTTCACTACAACCAAGTGACAAGTTTGTTCACTTTAGCCATGTACTGGGCTGCTGAATTGCGTGAAATGCACCCTTCTGTATCATCACACCTCATTCGACAAATTAGTAATTTAATTAATCCTCCAGTAGAAATTGAGATACTGGAGGATCCAAATTCAATGTTAAATTAAAGTTGTAACTTCGTTGCCGTAAAACCTTTCTTTTCTTTCTTTATTTGATTTTATACCATTCAACTTTTGTTTTTTAAATACAATGTTGTGTTCTTGTTACGACGGAATCTGATTATTATTTTGTACGGAAAGATGAAGGCAATACCGTGGGTAGGCCTATAAAATAAACTGGTATCTGTAGTTAGTAAGTTGCTCATCAGATTCAAACATATTGAATGTTGTCATTTCATATTTTATGGTAATTTAGTGTTAATATAACAGCTATCTTGTAGTTTGCAAAAATATTAAGACTTCCGGGTGTACCATTACCAAAGTGCATTGCACACGCGGTCGAGCGATTACCGTGCGCGGAAACGGAGCCGTGCAGTCGCTTGCCGGAAGGTCGCGTCCCGTTACCGTTCGGTAGTCGCGCGTATGTGTGCATCCAGCTTAATGGTTAAAACCCGTACAGAATAAAACACGAATATCCCATTTCATATCCAATTTAATCAGCGTTTATTGTCTGCAGTGAGTGATTCACAAGTTAATTTACCACCTGACGAATTTGTGTGTAAATTTTTTCTGATAACATCTTTTTATTTTACGAAGACAACTTTGTTTTCCTAAATTAATTCGTACATGAGCAACAACAATAACTACGATGCGGAACATTCTGAAAAACTAATGCAACCGGTTCACAAAACTAGTCACGAAATTGCTTAAAATTCAAGTACTAGTTACACAAAGAAGGCAACAGCAAAATAATAAAAAAATAGAAATTAATTTCTGGTTCTAGGCCAGAGCAAAATAATTGTCCACAATATTATTGTAAATGACGTGCATTACAATCTAAATTAAGCCTACAATAAGCGAATGAATAATGGGGTACAGGTATACATCAAATATCACAGTAATTACGTTTGGTTGATAGGACTTCACATTTGGTGCACATATTACACATGTTGGTATATTCCATGCATGGTGTTGAGACTAAATTATTTTGAGGTGCGATATTGCGCAGTGTTAATCCTCCGATTTGGTTGCTTTTTTGATCAATTGAGGAACTGCAACTCCAAAATACTGGCAGAGTTTGTTCCGTAACGGTCGAAGCTCTTCCACAGGTTGATCCCACTCCACCTCACTGAGACTTTCCATCACCACATCCAGATGCTCCGGAAGAGCAAGGATCTCGTCGAAAGTAAGAACAACTTCGTATAGTTGAGTCGCTGCTGTGCGACGGACAATTGGAAAGCGCTGACAGAGCATAATCATCATTTGACTTAGGATTGACTTGTGTAAGACTGGGTCGTCAAATTGAAGTAACCCACAATACACTTGGATGCCAATCATCAGCTTTTGGGGGTCTCTGCTCTTTGAAATTTCTGTCTTTACCAATGAGAATATTTCCCTTTGAAAGCTGTCATCCGCAAGTTTACAGTGATCTCCTTTGTAAAGAATATCAAGACCATCTTGAACAAGCAATTGATTCAAGGATTTTAATAGTGGCACAATCACTCTATCCTGCTTTACATAATTGTTAAAGACCTTTACCAAGTTGGAGCAAAACTGTAGTAGCTTTTCATGTTCATCACGAATTGTTCCTATGTAGGTAAAGAGAGCATTTCCACTTGCTTCCGATAAAGATTGAGTTAAGTCACCCACAGAAATGACAAAGCCGAGGGTAATGTGGTAGGAATACGTGGGTAGGTTCAGTACCTTACTCAGCCTGAAGAACAAATTCATCATTGTAAAAGTTGGGTTTCTGGTGTCAAATATCTTGCAGAGTTGATCTTGGTCTGGGATATTCGGAATGCTCTGGTTATATAGCAGAGAAAGCAAAGTAGCAGCTGCGACGTCTCGTACTTTGTGGATTTTCTCGCATGCCTGCTGCAGAACGCAGCACATAACTTTTAACATAATCTCTGGACTCAGTAATTGACTCTGTTTCGTTGCTACCAACTCTGTGATCGATTGTAATGATTTCACTGCTGCAAGTCGAACTATGGATCCTACGTCGCCACGACGGTCTCGTGTATAATCATTAAGCGCTAAAAATATGGCATCGTAAATAAGCCGGATGTTGTCAGAGCAGATTCCAGCATTCATGTTGTTTTCGCTGTTTGCGCCGACGGTCTTGCACACTCTTGACACCGCGATCACTGCATCCCGACGCGACTCGGCAAAGGAAGTTTCCGACTTGTCATTGACCTGCATCGCTCGGAACAAACTGTGGCAAACTTTCATAAAACAAGTTTGAAGCACAGGTTCAGGAAGTGAGGCGATGGCCTGTGCGTATCCACACCTTTGCCGCTCGTTTGTACTGGTAAGGTGGTTGAGATACTGCTGGACTGCATCCTCTGTTGAGTTCTTCTGCGCAGAGTCAGTAGTTGCAAGGTTCGCAAAGGGTGCTGGAGTGAGCTGCACTTGGTTAATGGAGGACAGTGCACTGATCGCTGTTGTGCAAATTTCCTCCCCATTTGTGTAGCTGTGCAAGTTGGACAGCGTTTCGTGGATTAGTTCCAGCCAACCGTCGGTTGTGGCATGTGGGATCGTGATTGTAGCAGTGCATTGCGACAATCGAGCTATCAGGTGACATGCAGCTGCTCTCATCAGTTCTCCACCAAATCCACGGAACAACTTGGCATCTGATAAGGCCTGCACAATTCGGAAGCATTTTTTAAGCGAAGGGTTTCGCGATATTAACCCAGTTGAGCCACTTTCTTCGATCTCATGAAGGGAATGTACAACTTCAGCGACTATCAGAATACTTCCATGCCGTGTAATTAAGTCCATACCAGTGCAAAGTGGCACCAACTGTGACAGCACGGTACTGGCAACGTAGTCAGGTTTGGATTTGGTCAATTTATGCATCGATTGGGCTGCTAGCCACCTGATGTTTGGGTCCCAATGTTCACGCTTTTGTAAGGTGAGATGCTCGATCAGTGCTTTGGTGTACTCTTTGTATTTACCAATGTACGGACCAATCTCAAGGTAGGAGTTACTTCGATTGCTTACGGCGAAATAATCAGCCATGGTCAGTATTTTTATGCCATGGGGGAAGCGCCCTTGTCTGCCAACATTCTCCTGGAAAGCTGCAGATGCGGCTCTCCTACAGTTCACCTCGCGATCGAACACAGTGGTCACTAACAAAGTCTGTGCAATGTCACTGACATGCGTCGACAACGCTTGTGGTTCATAAGCCCTGGCAAACGACCATGCAAGATAACATGCAGCATCACGAACATGAGCGCCTACACTGCTGGAGCCTCTTCTCTCATCGTAGGTCAGCGACTTAAGCAAGATGGGAACAACATCCTTTAATCTTACCGGAAGTAACAGTCCTCTTCTGCCGAGTTCAGCGAGAGCCAAACAACCACCGTGCCAAGCTCCATCGGAATTAGCAATTGTAAAATTCTCTAACACAGATTCAACAACCTGGTCGGCTAACTCCTTCGGCAGGCGACCAGTTATTCTGCCCACTCCTTTAGCCGACGACCATCGGACCACTGTGTCTTTATCTTTTAATCCATTTAGAACAATCTCAATCACAGTTTCAACTTCTTCAGGGATGTCATATTCTTCATCTTCACTTTCTTCGTGTTCAGGTTTTACAGCCACAGCCTTTGAATCAGTTGATTTTCTTAAAGTATCATCAAGTGAACGATTTCCACGTTTGTATCTCCATGCAGCAACGCGTGGTTTCACAAGCGTCATTCCTAATCTCTGCGTTAACTTTATCATCAATTTTCTCAAAACTGTATTTTTAACCTCTAGGATATTTGAAGCTTGAAGTTCTTCCAGCACTTTACTGCAGAATTGTAGAAGATCATCTCTTTTGCCTTGTTTAAATACAAGTGCAAGTGCAAATAGACAGCCTTTAATTTGAGTAATACCACTCATTATTTCACTGCTTGATTTTGTTATTTTCACCAAGCACCAATCAAAGAAAGGCAACAGATGTTGTTTCTGCACATCTGGACGTGTGACAAATTTGGACAGTAACAACGCAGCTGCTTCTTGACAGTTATCAGATGACGTGATAAGATACAGTTTTCCAATATCCATGATCCTTTGCATTATGGAAGTTTGTGACATGGAAGCATCACTTGTGTCTGGGACATCAAACCTCACCATGTCGAATGGTATGAGGCAAATCATCGACAACCATAGCAGGAGCATGTATCTTGTTTCCCAACTCTCCTGGTCGTTTATCTTTTGTTCACACAACATTGTAAGTATTGGTTCTAGATGAGAAACTTCATGGGGAAAATGTCGCACCATCACCTTATGCCCTCTTACTTTCGTCAGCAAGTACAAATACTTAAAAGCGCAATGTTTTTGCTTCATTGACACGTCACTTGATTGAATATAACCCAGCAACTGATCTAGCAGGCTTGGTAAATGTGGGTCCAGCAAATGTGGCTGTTCCAAATACTTATCGGCGATTTCAGTGAACCTTTCATCT
The DNA here is from genome assembly GCA_000149265.1 of Ciona savignyi. Taxonomy (NCBI): domain Eukaryota; kingdom Metazoa; phylum Chordata; class Ascidiacea; order Phlebobranchia; family Cionidae; genus Ciona; species Ciona savignyi. Next base: position 33,579 of record CH002629.1, on the reverse strand, counting down.
GACATTTCATGTTTGATTTGATCTTCTACGATCAGCGGAACATCGGAAATAAGTTGCTTCACTTCGTCTACTTCAACAAAATGATCATGGGCCGTTCCTAACTGGATACCGTACTCAGCCATTGTTTCATCAGACTCGTCCATATTTCAGTTTGACAAGTTCTTTTTTTATACTAAAAGATCTAGCAAAAACAAAATTACATAAAAAAAAACACTTTAAATCGATCTGTATTATGTTATTTTACGTGAATATTACCTGCTAGTCTACAGGCAACACGAAAAAGGAGGTAAGGAGGATAACTGCTCACTAAAATTACGGAAACTAATTTAAACCCTACTCTATACACTAATCTCGAATCCAGAACTCCAACCCCAGATTTAAAACTAAATCTAATGTCATAATCTTTATTTTAGTGAGCAGTTTCCCTCCTTTTAGTTTTACCCCAAGTCAACTTCTAGAACTGCTTGTTAACGTGTATTTATACTGCAATAATCCTACGACAAACGTGACAATAACACTGATCAATTCAACATTCTTTCACTTCGAACATAATCGTGTTTAATGGAAACCTTTTGTTTGTTTCTTTACGGTCGAACAATTTCATCAAGATCGTATTTTTTTGGGAAATAAATTGGTCTTTTGTTAAAACCAAAAAGTTTACGGTTAAAATTGGCAATAACACAACGTAATTATTAAACTAGTTTTTAATCCGTGTTAAGATGTTATAGTTATCATTCTTCCGACTGTCAGCATAAGGACAGAGGTCAAACTGCCCATTTGTTTCCTTTGGTTTTAGTAGAACCCATTTGATTCTATAACCTATCGGCTAAAATGCGACACACTAACACACCAAGCAATTCGACCGAAAAAAGGCTTTGAACTCAGAACAAATTTATGGAGCAAGGGGCTTCGGACATACAAATAACTTCCCATGAAAGGTAACGTTTACTAACAGTCCACATCATTCTAAATTTTCTGTATAGTCAATTAGTCGGCTCCTCCTCAGTACTGGTCGCGCTTTATCGCACACTCTTTTTCAGGGATTTATTATTGTTTTGGTCTTAATTAAATTTTGTTTGCTTATTATTGTTATTTCACTTAGGTTTGGCGCCCGCCTCATCTATATTTATTCAATGATATCCTTTTTTAGTCGTGTTGTAACGACTGTTCGTTTGCCGTCTTTTCCTGTTCCTGTGTCGTAGTTTCATTCGTTTGCCATTTTTAAAAATTGGGGCAAAAATAAATAAACTAAACTAGTATAATCCATGCATGATCCTACCGCAGAGAATGAAGAGATAAATAGTTAGCAGATAAGAAACTACATGTCATGTCCCAACTAACAAAAACGAAAAATATATCTCCACGGACGTTAAAAACTCTTTGAGCAGGGGTAACTCTTTGAGCAACCTACGTTGTGTAAGTATGATAAATAACAAGTACGCAACGTAATAGATAACATACAGTTTTGTGGGACGACGTCTGGTTTATTCTTTGAATTTTAGTGGAAACCCCTGGAAAACAATATCACCCGTTTGCCAGTCGAATGTTCTTACCACACATTACTTTTATCTTTAGGGTATTTAACTTTGAATAAAAGTAATTTAATATATACTATATGTATCATGTATGACGGTCGTAGGTAGAAACTTTGGTTGTTTGCTAGTCGGTTAAATTCTTGAGCAGGACACTTTGCGGACATCCTGCAACCAGTGGATTAATGGGTTTTACTACAACGGAAGAAGCGTCTCATCATACAACACATTACAATAGCTCAGATATTTCAATTCGAGGTAATCTGCCGATTGCCATAATGTTAACGTCCCTTGTAAGACACTTAACGGACATTGCCTGAACCCAGCGGTTTAATGGGTTTTACTAAATTGAAGGAACGTGTGAATTAATACACAACACAACTGCAATAGCTCCGGTAACCCGACGGTGGGCGCGAGGTAATCTGACGATTGCCCGTGTGTTATTCCCCTTGGTTTTCCCATTCACGGGGATAAACATCAAAATCATACCCTATCCTTTTTTTGCAGTCCCGGGAATAATACTTGAACATGTCATCCTTATTCTATTCTACATTCCAACCACATGCCAACATATTGTGTATTAAAACAAATGAATTCAACAATAACATGATGGTAATCGTGGACGGATTGCACCATGATTTGATCCTTTAAATTTAACTCTCAACGGTGATGTCGTTTCGCATTGCACATATGTTGCATCACCAGAACGGGCACCTTTATAATTAAAGTTATTCAGTAAACTATTTTTTGATGTTAAATTGTATTCAGTTTATTAGTTGGAAACTGGTTAGTAAACGGTATTGTTATGTGCGGATATGTAGCACCGGAACGACATTACGTTGGTGGATGGTTGAATCCATAACTTTCAACCAGTTCTTTTCCAGATGTAATCGGTAATTTTAAATCTTGGAAAGTGCTGTTTAAAAGATATGGATTCAGAAAATTACATTCCTGCACAGTTCTCGCTGTAATAGCTTAATATTGCGTATAACCAATTAGTAGACCTATTTTTGAGCACAGTTTTGTGAAATAAAGATGTTGATTGTGCATTTTCTAACTGATTTGCTGGGAAAAAGTTCCCGATGTAAGTACCAGCTCAAAAAATTCAAGAAAACTTGAAGGCTGTTGATTTTAGGTTGCAGATGGTAGCTTCAGTTTTAAGTTATGAAAAAGTCTAAGACTTTCCGTGAAAAATTTGTTAAGCGACACCCCTTTTTGTGAGCTTAGTTTACATTGGGCAGGTATTGGAAACGCCTTCTTTAACTACAGGCAATAATCAAAGGGGTAAAGACACAAGAATCCTATTCATAGAAGAGGCCATGGAGACCAATATGTCAAAAACACTCACCATCCAATATAACACTGACACAAGTTCTCATGAGAGGTCGCTTGCTTGATCAAGTAATCAACCTGAGTTGGTACGTCGATGGGCACAGAACTAAAATCGCAACCTAAAATAGAAATAAGGTATAGACCAGTGGTTCCCAACCTTTTTGTTTAGGTGACCCCCTTAAATTTTTTTCGCAGATTCTGTGACCCACACTTATATTCAATGTTTTACATGCATTTATTAACAAATCGGTGTGATGGTTGAACACCTTGTAGGTCTGCAGCTAAACGTGTCTTGTAGGTCTGCAGCTAAAAAAATCATGCTCCCCTTAACTATTTTTATCAATTTCAAGTTTTGACTGATTTCTGTTGTATAATAATACTAGGCTACTTCTCTAATAGAGTTCCAATTTGCAGCTATTGCACGTTTACAGTCATGTGGTCATAATTTTATGACATCACAGTGGACGATATGACATCACAGTGGACGCATACTGATACAATAATATTGTGCTACTAGCAATCCGAATGAAATGTCTTAATGGAAAATTAAACACAAGAAAGCACATACTACTAGCGTACCGGTGCACCCAGTCCTATTGACATTTACCCTTGTTCTTACATTAGCAACAGCCTCGCGGCCCCCTTTAACATGCTTTGCGACCCCCCTGGGGGTCGCGACCCCCAGGTTGGGAACCACTGGTATAGACTATGGGATAATAACTTATTATCTCTGTGAAAGGGAAAACATAAGGTAAATTATTATGAATTAAATAGTCAGATGATCCCGCCTTATTAACTTGTATTTTTTGTTGATTAGCTTGGCGGCACTAAACGGATATTGCCTGAAATCAGTGAAATAATGGGTTCTACCAAATTAAAGAACGTCTAAATCATACACAACACATTGATATAGCTCTGGTAATTCAACAATCCGTGCGAGGTAATCTTCACCTTTACCCATGTGTGTTATCGCCACTTGCATTTTCCCATTCACAGGGTAAACATGAATACCCTATCCTATCGTATACAGCACTAAAATGGCTCTGTGAAACCACCTGTGGTCATGTGGTATTTTGACACAAACCATGCTTTCCTCACCACAGCGATAAACATTGTGTTAAAAATAGGAACACAAGAAGCTGTTAAAATAGTATTTGTTCTTACCCAACCACATACCTGTTAGTTTATCTCGGACCCTGTTAACAATAGCTAGTGCTTTCTTATTGAGGACTTCAGGTCTAGCAACGACCGTCTCACCTGTACAAACAATTGTATGAAGTACATGGACCTTGTGTTTATCAAATGTCATACAAATGGGGTGTTTCGAAGGGAACACTAAAAGAAGGGAAAGCGGGAAAGACAGAAATTGCACACTAAAATGAGTATTAGGGCATTAGAGTTAGTTTTAAACATGGGTTAGAGTTAGGGTTAGTTCTGGGGTTGAGATAAAGGAAAAGGTTAAAATTAATTTCCATAGTTTTGTTGAGCAGTTTCCCTCCACCCCTCCTTCTCTACCTTTAGCGTTGCCCATTTCGAACATGTAAAGACTAGTGATTTTAGTACATGTAAAAATGATGTAATGGTAAAATGCAAAGTATTGCACATTACACCAGTGCCTTCCAATTATTCAAAAACGGTCCCAAATACTGAATAACTTTTTATTTGGGTTAATTGGATCAATTCAACAGAAATGACTTAATAATTGACGATAAGAGTATAAAATAAAATATTATGAGGTGTTGAGTTTAAAACTTGGGATTTCTGTACCCCAGGGTACAAATAAGTATCTTATTATATAAACCCATCCACACAATACAGGTATTGGAAGTCAGAATTCATTGATATTTATGTGATGTCATTTATATGCAGGTAGCAATATATATGTTACTGGTTTAAATGTGATGTCACATATAGAAATGTGATGTCACATACTGCTTTTTAAACATTTTTTTCGTGTCTATCATATACAACACACTGAAATAGATCCGGTAACCCGACGATGGGCGCAAGGCAATCTGACGATTGCCCGTGTGTTACCCCCCTTGGTTTTCCCATTCACAGGGATAAACATGAATATCCTATCCTAATCAAAGCAATAAGACAGAACATAGATCACCTGCTGCTAGAGATATATTGTGATGGCCGACACCAAGTGCATCAGATACCGACCCTCCTTCCAATACTCGATTGTGATCAGAATCTGAAAATTTAATTTGTATTTACATAAGTCAATAAGATTAATGGGTTCTACCATATTGAAGGAATGTGTGAATCATACACAACACACTGCAATATGCAATAGCTCCGTTAACCCGACAGTGGGCACGAGGTGATCTGATAATTGCCCATGTGTTAACCCTCTTGGTTTTCCAATTCACATGGATAAACATGAATATCCTAATCCTATTTCAATTAAAATACATTTTAACATTTATGACCAACACCAACTAGATTGGTAACAGCTTTTAAGTTTACTCTTGTGATGTTAGGACTAATTTACTCTCACCAGTTTAATTAAGTCAGGACTAAAACAAGCAAACAAGACTAATAACTAGGTAAAAATTTATTTAGATGAAGTTTATATTTTGTTTTCACTATGAAAACACGAAGCAGGCCTTTTAATAAAAATTGAAAAACGGGAATAAAACGACAGTCGTTGAAACATGTCTATAGTCCAATCAATAATTTATTTTAGGTATATTTAGATGTGGCCGCCAAATATTTTAGGTATATTTAGATGTGGCCGCCAAACCTAAAGTATTTAAAAGCAGCCGGTGACAAACCACAGTGGCTCTGAAGACGCGCATTAAAAACAATTTGATATCAATGTGCCATGACTTATTTAACCATTCCGGGTGTACAAATATCGACTCTACCATCGATTTTGGGAGTTTTTTGAGTCAGCTTTCTTTGGGATACTGGCCGAATTTACTGCTTTATCCAGAATCCATGATAACTCTAGGGCACTAGAGTGACAGGTCTTCTAATGCTGAAATTTCTGTAGCGGTAGCCCGAGGACCCGCCCACACTATTTTACTATATCTACTTACTATCAACAAGCCTCCAATTGAGCAAAGGGTCGTACACAAATGCCTCCAACACTGCCATCACACTTTCCTTGTGTTGCCTTAACACAGTCATCACCATACGACATGTGTGCTTGTAGTTGCCCTCTATGCCTGTCACCTGAGGGTAATGGGGGTATTAATAGATTATAGTGGAAAAAAGTAATTGATAAAAATAAGAAGAAAATAATCAACAAATAAAAATAAAAAGTATTTTTGTTATTAATTATTTTGTGTAAATACCGTGGATTGAAGAAGAATCTTTGTTTTAACTCATTAAACCACTTGGTTTAGGCACAATCCGCAAAGTGTCTTACCAAACAAAAATTACTATCAGCTAGTTTCAAAACCACCAACTTTTGACTTAAGATCTGGCATGCTTTTTAGGAGCGGATTGGCCAGAGAAATTGATTAAGCTTATGTTCCATACAAAATTAACTTGTGGCACCACACACACAAGCTGCAGATGAATACTAGCATATACATCTACAAGCCAGATTAAAGAGTAGAACGGGATGAAGTATTGCACCATTTTACGGCACATGCGGGGCAACGCTAAAGGGAGTAAAAGCGGGAAGGAGGGAAACGAAACTATGTAAATTAATTTTAACCCCTTCTTAAACACTAATCACAACCCCAGAACTAACCCTAACTCTAACCCAATGTTTAAAACTAACTTTAATGTCCTAATATTCATGTTAGTGTGCAGTTTTCCTCCTTTCTGCCTTCCAGTTTTCCCTTCTTTTAGTTTCCCCCCCACACATGTGTAATGCAAATGGCACTCTGAGGTAACCGTGGTAACCTCTTTGGATTGGAAGTTAAACAAAACAGACTTAGCTGAAAAGAAGGTAAAACCCACTTGCCTACATAATGGTGTACAGATTATTTTACCTGGCCTAATATCCAATATGTTAAACTCACCTCCATAGCATTTGTCAACATGCGAGTCAAACGGAACGGAATCTTTTCTGGAAACTTCTCCCGAGCCATTGCAACCTTGGAAAAGATTTTTTTTTAGGATAGGATAGAATATTCATGTTTATCCCCGTGAATGGGAAAACCAAGGAGGTTAACAAACAGGCAATCGTCAGATTACCTTGCGCCCACCGTCGGGTTACCGGAGCTATTGCAGTGTGTTGTATATGATAGACACTTCCTTCAATTTGGTCGAACCCATTAATCCGCTAGGTTCAGGCAATGTCTGTAAAGTGCCTTGCCCAAGGACACACCCGACTAGCTCGCGACCAGTTTCGTACCGGCAACCTTTAGATTAAAAGGCGATGCACTTAATCGCTAGACCAACCGACCGGACAAATTTGTATTTTTAAACTTTTAACCAACAAAAAGACACTGTAGATAAATATCTAACTGTTAAGAATAGAATGTTTACTTAACATAATAATAATTGCAAGATAACGGAAAGCAATTTAAGTGCAAAATCTCAATAATAATCAAACGTGTTCATCAAAAAATGGAAAAACGAGCTATGTAATTCAAAAAACTGGACAAATAATGATAATCTTTATAGTCATTATCTGTGTATGAAGAAACATAATGTCACCTCGAAACAATCCCCGAAATCGATATGCAACACCTTCCCACTGACTCGGTCCAACATGAGGTTGCTTGGGTGGCGATCCCCCAACCCGAGCACGTGACCAACCATCGACATCACTGCTAGCGAGCGTGTGTAGTTGGTGCGGCGGTCGAACCAAGCCTGCGGGGGTGGACGGTTATTCCCGGGGGTGTGCGAGGACATGATCCTCGTATTATTGTGGTACAACTAGATCCAAAGAGATTTTCTTGGAATTTTAAACAAATTCTTTGAATTTGAAAAAAAGTCTTGGAATTTGAAAAAAAAGTCTTGGAATTTGAAAAAAAAGTCTTGGAATTTGAAAAAAAGTCTTGGAATTTGAAAAAAATTCTTGGAATTTGAAAGAAAAAAGAAAAAAAAAACAGAAAATGACAATTATTAATGCAACATGAGATTTCTTTAGATTTCTTAGAATTTGTTAACATGAATATTCTTAACAAAACGGGATCAACTTAGCTAACCCAAGAATGAATTGTCATGGTATTGTAGTGTAAATTATCATTGACAATGTGTGGGAATACAAACTTGGGCATGAAGGTAAAGTTGAAGAGGTACTAGACAAAATAGTGGTTTATTGGTTATGTATTTAAATTTTAATTCAGGATAGTTAGGCCATTATTGTTTGAAGTATAATGTTTAATTACATATACTGAGCTATAATTAGTAATTACATAAAATGTTCCTATTTAGTTTGTAAATTAAAATGTGTTCTGAAATCGAAGGGAAGCCATAACTAATGAGTTGAAAAGACTAATGAGTTAAACATACTTCTGAAGTTGGACTCTTGAGCCAAATGAGCCTGGAGAGATCATCGCCAGCCGTGTTGTTGATTGCGTGTTCGAACACCTCGACTTTCTGCATCAGGGAGAGGTGGTCGTAGTCTGGCGCCATCTGGTTAGAAAAGTAAAAAGTAAAAATGAATTTCGGAAATAAAATTTAAGATACATGTTGTGAAGAAAATCTAAATAAATATCTCTTTTTTCTGCTTTTAAATAAAGGTTGGTGGCGCAAGTGTCTTACAAAACACACAAGAATATATAGGAATAGAAATACACACAAAGTAGTTGACACAAAACAGTCCAATCGAATAGCTTGGTGGGTTAGTGTATCGCATTTCAGCCAAAGGTTTGCAGGTTCAAAACTGTGTCTTAAGGCAAGATACTTGTGGAATGATGGGTTTCACTAAATTAGAAAACATCTTAATCATACACAGCATACTGCAATAGATCCATTAATCCGACGTTGGACACGAGGTAATCTGATGATTGCCTGTGTGTTAACGGCCCCTGCGTTTTCATTCATTAGAATAGACATGAATATCCTCCTAATCCACACCAACCAACCCTCAACATGATCCGATGCTCGATGTTGAGCAGAATCTTCTTCTTATCCCTGTAATCTCTGATGAGAGCATGTAGGGTGTCACAGTTGGGCACCCAGCCAATGAGCCCCGAATTGGTGGACAGTGGAACCACTGAAAATCTCTGTATACTGTGATGAGGGTAAAGATTAGGGGTTTGCATGTTGACATATAGACTGAATTATTAATCATTTTCATATTTATACATCACATTAAAAGTGATTTAACTTTGAAAACTTGATCGTATAGCTTGTGCAATATAGGTACCACATAGTGTTACAGAAGAAAAAAATCATTCTACGCTGGGATTTAAACCCATGACTTCATGCTTCTATATTTAAAACATACAAATGTTTTATGTTTAAAAGTTTATCAGATTGTCTTTTATGTTTTATTTTATGTCTGTTGTCTGCAGACTACCTTGTTTACTCACAGTCTTTATGCTGTGTTACTGCAACAAAGAAATACTGCTTCATTCAATACCTTAAGTTCTTTCTGCTTGAAGCTTGGTCCATGGTGAGTAGCGTGTTGACCAAACCGAACAACTGCATGACCCGCTCATCCTGCCGTAAATCCTCGTGGCCCTTCAGTAGGAAAGTGTAATCCTTTCCGTTGCTACCTGGTGGGATATAGTGAGGGTTTGGAGATGGGCGTTTGAAAATTGAAATAAGGTGTAATATTTATCATAAATGGAAATTTGATTGGTTTAAACCTATAAAATGGAATCTACAATATTTAACCCATAGAATTGAACCCATGGACCTGAACCCATGATATTAACCCCACAAAATATACCCTCCAAAAATGAAACCCACAGGATTTAACCCATGGAATTGAAACTACACATTTAAATATTGTTCTATTTAATTGCAACCAAATTTAAAAAGTGTGCACTCCTAATAAAAATTAGCGAAGTCAATAATAATAATTTAGCTTCAAGCTGTGTTATTTTTAATTCATAGCAATGTTGTTTGCAAAATTAATATTTATTCAAAGTATTAAGAAGCCTTGCGCATTCATTGAAACCAAAATATCCTGTACAATGTATATATTGACTTTAGGTTCCATACATTTCGGCTCTTTACAATATTTGAGGAAGATTTCAACATTCTTACCTTTGATGGAGAGTTTCCTGGGTCTTTGCTTGGAGGTGATCACCTGTAGTGTGTGTTGCACGGATCGAATGCACACAATGGGTTTTGAGGTGTTGTATGTGCCGGGGACTGCCAACTCGAGGTCCTTGCACACCATTAGTTTGGGTGACACATATTGTAACTCGATGGTGGTTAGCTGAAGGAGGAGGGTGGAGAATTACACCATTAGTTTGGGCAACACATATTGTAACTCGATGGTGGTTAGCTGGAGGGAGGGTTAGAGAATTACACCATTAGTTTGGGCAACACCACAAATTTTCAATATTAGAGTTCAGAACTGCATAAAACACTCAATCACCAGTCGGATTTAGGTATTTGGTCCGGATTTTTATGCAGTACTGTTAGGGTTATTATCATACGTACATACATACAATATCGCAAAAACTAGCTTATAGCAGATCAATATCTCAAAGTAACCATAACAAAATTTAATTAATATCCAACCTGTGGGAGTTGTTTAGATATCCTTCTGAACACATGATAGTAAAGATCCCATGCTTGGTTCAAGTCCTTGATATTGCTTGATTGCGTGAATTTCCTGCACCAGTCTTGCGCCTCTTGCAAGTCACGGCCATAAGCCTGGTAGAAATGTTTTAATGTTGGTTGAAGGATGGTGGAAGGCTTTTGCAATAAGGGTGTGTTGATAATATGGACAGAAGGAGAGATCCGTTTTTTTAGTCTATATTTTTGTTTCCATTATGAAAAACAAAGCAGGGCGTTTGATAAAAAATTGGAAAACTGGAAAAAATAACAAAACGAAAGTCTTTACAAAACATGTATATAATTCAATCTTTTATTTTCTCAGGTATATTTGGACGTGGCTGCCAAACCTGGTTAAAACTGATTTCCTTTAAAGTCTGAGGTCCCCTCTCGAGCAAAGCGTGCAGTGGTTCAAGAGTGGCAAGCATAGCGCGCACGTCACGTTCGCCGAAGTAGAGTCGAGACGCTTCCTCCAAACCCTCATGCCACAATTCGTGCCACAGGATCGCAACACGAATCAACTCTTCAGATACCTGGGTGTTTATCACTTGTTTTAACCACGAGAATATAAGAGACTCGCCCAAAAAATAAGACAAAAGTTTGAACCCGCATTGTAAATGTAATTTATGTTAAAAAAAGATTTTCATGTTTTTATAGATTTTCATGTTTTTATACAAAACTTAACTAACAAAACTACAATCAGACTTTATTCAAAGCCGATAGAAACTTAAACCTCTACCTGGGAAATGAGTAGAAGAAATAAGTTATTTAGGCAAAAAAGTTATGACAAATTAGTGGTTAACCTGAAAGAACAACAACAGCCTTGCAGCTAAGCCAATGGGCTGTGCAAATATTATTCATCATTACAGTCCATTTATTTAACAGAATCAAAAAGAAAAACCCACAGTAGTTAAAACACACCAGTTAATAAACAAGGCAAACTGGTAAAAATAAAATGGTAAAAAAGGGATGTGGCCGTTAAACCTTACATTATGCAAAACAAAACAAATTATGGTGGCGAACTTATTTTATATCAAAACTAATAAAATAAGATCGTTGAATACAAGTGTGTAAGTAGGGAGCTAAAATAGGGAGCTGGCTTTATAAGATTAAGGTGAAAAAAGAAAACTTTTTTTTATCACGGTTTGTCCACAAACTGTTTAAATGACCCAAAGATACCTCAATAATCAACCCCATATCTTACCATGATAGCTTGCTTGACCAGGTTGTTGGAATGGTCACACATCTTGTTGAGGATCTTATTAGCTGCGTGGTTCCTCATCGATATGGATGACTTTGACGCAACGGCGAGTGGGTAGATCAATGCCTGATCAATGTATTATGTTGTTAACTGAAATTCCCTGCTATAATCCACTGGTGTATATTGCGTTTCAATTGCTCCAACATGTCATACTAGTTAAGTATAATATTATGCATCAGAGTGTCCGGTTTTTTTAAACGAGATCAAGATTTACCCTGTGAACCATTTAAAGTATATAAACTTAGTAGTATAAAGGGCTGAACTAAAATAGTAAAAATGCTCTTAACATTACACAACACAAAGCAGTAGTTCCAACTCTATGTGGAAATTGTGATAACTACGCTATAATTCAAAACTACTGATAAAACAAATATCCGATCCTCATACAATACATTAGTATGGAAGGGTCTACGGTTGCACTAGGACAGGATTGTAGGATATAGAAAGCCTGTTGCTCAAAACTAATCCTTGCTACATTCACAACAACTACATACAGTTCACCCACCTGCGGATGATGCTTTCCGATATCAGTGAGCAGGTGGTGATTGATGGAGGAGACGAGGGATTTGGGGGAGTCGATTCGTGCGATCAACTGTGGGATCACCTGGAATCATGACGCTCTTATTATTAATCCAAGATATTATTTGCACAAAACCCCATCATCCAGGCTCAATGTTTTGGAAGTACTGCTACTATGATCTGGCAACACTAGTACTAAAAGCACTGCTAACATGATATGGCCACACTGGTACTAAAAGCACTGCTAACATAATCTGGTAACACTGATACAGGCAACACTGCTACTCTGCTTTAGCTGCCGACTGGATAAATTAAATAATTCAAAACTAAACTTGTTGGACCAGTCAAAACACAAATCCATATGCAAACCATATATGATCATAATTCGGAGTCTGATCTGGTAACACTGGTACTGGAAGCACTGCTTAGCTGCTGACTGAATGAGTTATATGAATCGAAACCAAACCTGTTGGACCAGTCACATACACAAATCTGTCCACAAACCATATCTAATATAAAAAGGGGGACTCAAGGCTCTTTCTTACACAGAAATGCATATAAAAACCAAAATCACCTGCAACCAGTTCTCAATCTTGATGCTTTTAATCCCCTCCACCAGAACATCATGCAGAGAATGGTGGTGGCCGTATTCGAACCACAGTGTGAGAACTCTGAAGTAGGGATGGGGGTAAGATTATATTAAACATTTTTATATTTGGGGTGATTTTTGTGAGTTAGGGGTGACATGGGTGAAATTAAAAATCTTTTCCACCCTGGGAGGCGGTTGAAGATTTTACAGAACATTTGGGGTGATTTTTGTAAATTTAAAATAAATAACCTGGCCTGTTAACTGAATTCGATGTATATGAAAATGATGGTAAAAATGAACACACCAAAAAGTGGAATTGTATTTCTGCTAATACCACAAGTTTTTGTGGCCGAAATAAAAATATCTTTTGCGCCCAAAATAATAACATTTATGGTAAATAAAATTATGCTGAGCTATATTAAATCCTACTTAAACATGATGATGCACATTTTACAAACATATGGAAAATAGAAAATTCAGTAAATAAACAGAAACCGAATAAATCACCTGAGAGTGTCTTGAAGTGAATTTCCATGGGAGAGCGCTATAGAATGGAAGAAACCTTGCACAGATGGAATCGCGTATTTCAATATGCTGTTGCTGTAGTCCGATTGCTGGGTGTGGGAGGGTTGGATTAGTTGACTGAGGGTTTATTATGAAGTAATTTTACTGGTGGTGTGTATTAGGATAGAATATTCATGTTTATCCCCGTTATAGAAAAACCAAGAAGGTTAACACACAAGCAATCGTCAGATCACCTCGCACCCACCGTCGGAAGCTATTGCATTGTGTTGTGTATGAACCGCCAGACTAACCGGTATTCAAGACATGGTGGTAGGTATCATGCAAAAACCTGGAGTTAATTTTAAGATTGGGAATGTGTAAAGTTAAGATTGGAAATGTGTGAAACTCAACATACATTTGCATTATCTTTCGTACGAAAGTGCAGACGGTTCTATGAACTGTCTATCTTACAGCGAGTGTACACGGCAAACAATCTATTTGTGCCACTAATGACGGTTTATGTCCAGTGGTGAACAAACACCGGTTATTTTAACATTCCAACCTCATCACAACATGCACAACCCACCGAAGAATTAGTGACTTTGATTTGTTTCGGGCTTCCATCATCTGTATCTTCTGAATCTGATTCTTCACTGCTGTTGTCCTTGCTGATACCTGGGGTGTGGATGATAGTTATCATGTGGCTGGATAGCCTGGTGGGTCGGTGCATCGACTTTCAGCCGACGGGTTTAGGGTTTAAAACTGGTCACAAGCTAGATGATATCATTTTAATAAAAACTAAATTTTATCTAATGACCATGCGTTTTTGCACTCCAGGCAACTCAACGTGTTTACGCAGCTATGCGAGTACCCAACACACTTGCCCACCTTTCTGCATGTAATCCGGGATATCTCTCAATGCTTTCGGTTCATCTGCTTCATCCAGTTTGTTCTTGTAGAACAGCACACACTCGAAGTTGATCACCGCCCATGAGTGCCAAGCCTTCACATGTGGGGTTATGTTAAAGCATAAGAATTCATTCTTACACAGTGATCACCCATTTATATACGGTGAACAAAAAACCATAACCATTTACAGCTCTTAAACGGTAAAAACAAATCATACTATAAACTAGCGTAAACACCTTTAACATGTGTGTGATGAACTATCAGGAACAGTGAGGATATATTCAGGCAATTTAAATACAGTATACTTTTGACTATCTCAACCCAACAAGTTTTGTTGTAAAATTATAAGTTTTGTTAGGTCTTTAGAACCTTAACTGGTTCATGCACCCGCTTATTTTAAATCAAAGATTCAAATCATAAAAATATAATATTAGATTGATCAACTTTGGCAAAAGTACACTGTATGTCTGTATGTATGCACTTTTGTTCTAGTCATTTATTAAAGCACCTTTCCAGACACCCGTGAAAACACAATGATTTTAGACACGCATCAAAACACAATGACATACCTTATACCAGCTTCTATCATGCTCAGTAGATAGTTTATGAAAGTTGATTATTTGTGTGATATTCTGCTCATTCAACCCATTCATATTCTGGTTCCATTCCCCAAGTTTCAAGAAGCATCTATGGAAAGTTTTTTTTAAAAAGCATCCATTTTGTTCCTTGCTTTTATTTTTAAGTATTTAGTGAACAGGGTTGCAGGTTCAATTATCACCCTGGTCCTTGACGACTATAACCCCCAATAATCGTTTAAAATAAACCAATGATATAAAAAACCTTATTCTCCTATTCATGCATGTTAATACAGAAGTCTTGACCAGTAAATAAGTAAATAAGGTTCATTTTTAATAACAAGACAGAAAGAATTGCCTGCCAACAGTAGAGTTTAGGCCAAATAATTGCCCTATATTGAATCACACAGCTTTTAAAACTTAAGAATTTATCTTTAAATAGAAAACAATGAAAACTTAACTTACCAGCAAATTATTACAAAAAATTAATAATTTTTCAAAAAGACGCCAAAGGCTTCATTTTTTGGCAAGATTACCTGGCCAGCAAATGTTTTAGTTCACTCCTCTGTTCAGCATCGGACAAAGTGGGCGGAACGTTCTGGATGGTTGCGACGAACTTGTGCATCCGAGACAACGCCTCCTCCTTCTTTCCAGCTTCCAGATGTGCTTGATGTACGCGAACGAGACATAGGGGTACGTGGTGGGGAGCGCTTTGTTCGGCTCCTTCTTCGGGTCCATGTTTAACAACTTGACAAGCGTTTTGTGGGCAAGTACCTAGGGTAAGGGGGGTTTGGTAAACACATTATACAAGTGCCTAGGGCAGTGCTTCTCAAATGGTGAGCCGCAGGGGTTAGCTAGTTGCGCCACACTTGCATTTCGTAAATTTACGACAGAGTGTGCATAAGTCATAAACTACTAAATGGTTATTGTCTAGTTCGTTCTTTTCCTCTGTAACGTTAGTTCTACATTAATTTTCGAAAAGCAAGAGCGCTCAAGAAACAGTAATTTCGTTATGTGGAAAATTCGATGATGAAATGATTTAAATTAAACTTTTAATTTTCCATATTTTTCCTAAAATGTTTGCGTATTTAGCATATTGTTTTAACTCCCCAAGCAAAGTGCGTCCATTCGTTTTTTAATTGGTCTTGGGTGCGCCACGAGGTCAAAAGGACAGAGAAACACTGGCCTGGGGTGTTGAGGTTTAGCTAAACACACTAAATGAGTACCTTGGTTTACTGGGTTAAGAAAACTTAACACGTAATACATATCTGTGTGTACCTGAGATAAAGAGAGATTTTTGTGTGTCAACATAAAACAATTAGATGAGGGATATTTTTTGTCTTGAGCTTTCAATTTTGCTGAAAACCTTTATCCACCTATGAGAAATGAAATAAAATTTCACCTGTCTCCCAGTTTTCATACAGAGACTGGAGAATTTGAGCAGAGTCCTCATATCTTCCTGTGGTGATACCACAAGGGATCGAACCTGGATGATCCTCTGCCAATCTTCCAACTTACGCTGGCAACCCTGGGTGGAGCACAGGTGGCGTCAATGCAACAGTCATTAGAACAATACAGACATTTATCCAAAATCTATGGTCTTATACAAGTACATTATAAAGTCAAATTAAAATATCAGTTTTATACTAAACATATGTTCACCCTAAATTTTGGTCTTATACATTGAACAACCTCATATACATTATACTACCTTGACAGAATATTTAAAATTTCATCAACAATCATCTGTAGGCTTTAATTTTGTTAAAAATTCATTTAGAATGTCCTTGGGCAACAGAGGAGGCCCTAAAGTCCACCATACCTGGTCCCTAAAGTCCACCATACCTGGTCCCTAAAGTTCACCATACCTGGTCCCTAAATTCCACCATACCTGGTCCCTAAATTCCACCATACCTGGTCCCTAAAGTC
>CH002630.1:157434-169818 GCA_000149265.1 Ciona savignyi | reverse complement strand
CGTGTAGGCTACTATCCGCTGCATGGTGCTGCAGGATAAAATAGTATAAGTATGCTCATGTTTAGTTGTACGGTCGTGTGGCATAATGGTTAACGCGACCGATACATATACCGACTGTTATACAAAGTTGGCTCCGACAAAAAAAAAAGTTTATTCCCGTGAATGGGAAAACCAAGGGTGTTAACACACGGGCAATCGTCAGATCAACTATTCAATTTACAAACGGCGCCCATAGATAAAACGGCAAACAAGTTGACGATTTAGCTAAATCGTCAAAAAAAGGTTGCGATTTAGCTAAATCGGCAGAAAAGTTGAATTTTTACAAACGGCGCCCCATACAAAAGAACCCAAATGTAATAGTTAAAGGTACATAATGGTTTAGAAATGCAGCACAGGATGCTTTGTTCGTCTATAGGCAAAATCACAGATTAATTTCAGCGGATTCACGTAAAAACAAGGGTCATCGCAGTAAGATTTAAAGCACAAAACTTCATTGAAATCGCTTTTATTATCTTATAAATTACTATGTACATTTCAGACTGTTCTAACTGAAGAACAAGCAGCCGATAACAATGAAGGACATTGTGGTTTTAAAATGAACATTTATACGAGTTTTTCAATTATCCGTTACCCATTTCCCGGACAGACCGTATCCGCACCGCCGCTAGGGTTTAAATTTTATATATCCGATTTCACCAAGACACTTGTACATATGAGAAACGATCAACTGTAACCGGTTTGTGTATTTGGAACGTTAACGAATTCAATATTTAAACAAAATCACCAAGCTTTTTGGAAAGTATGAAGCAACACACTTTATATTTTGTTGAAGTAAAGGAAACATTGCCATGAGGCAAGGCTACACACACAAATCAAAATGCGGTTTAGTATTCATCTTCCTCATCTTCGGCCTCGCCATCTCCGGAGTCCGCCCCAACTTCCTCGTAATCTTTTTCCAGAGCAGCAAGATCCTCTCGAGCTTCGGAGAATTCGCCCTCTTCCATTCCCTCGCCAACATACCTACGAACATAAAGAAATCAACACTAAAACAAAGTTCTTACAGATTTTGCGGCTTACCAGTGAACAAATGCTCGCTTCGCATACATCAGGTCGAACTTGTGATCAAGACGTGCCCACGCCTCGGCGATTGCAGTGGTGTTGCTCAACATGCAAACTGCTCGTTGAACTTTTGCCAAATCTCCACCGGGTACAACGGTTGGCGGCTGGTAATTGATTCCAACCTTGAAGCCAGTCGGACACCAATCAACGAACTGTAAAACAGTTAAATTGGGTGTCAAATCCGAAATGCTAGTATACCAAGCTCAAGACTTTATTATCTACCTGGATAGTTCGCTTGGTTTTGATTGAAGCGATAGCCGCATTGACGTCCTTCGGCACAACGTCCCCACGGTACAGCATACAGCAAGCCATGTACTTTCCATGACGAGGATCGCATTTCACCATCTGGTTAGCCGGTTCGAAGCAAGCGTTGGTAATTTCGCCAACGGACAGCTGCTCGTGGTAAGCTTTTTCGGCCGATATCACTGGGGCATAGGTGACCAACGGAAAATGAATGCGAGGGTACGGCACTAAGTTGGTCTGGAATTCTGTCAAGTCGACATTAAGAGCTCCATCGAAACGCAGCGAAGCAGTGATGGAAGAAACAATCTGACCAATCAATCGATTAAGATTAGTGTAAGATGGACGTTCCACGTCCAAGTTACGACGGCATATGTCGTAGATTGCCTCGTTGTCCACCATAAATGCACAGTCCGAGTGCTCAAGCGTAGTATGGGTTGTAAGGATCGAGTTGTAAGGCTCTACGACGGCCGTCGACACCTAAAATTTAAAATACATCAATTCAAAAAATCAAATTCTTTGTTAGGTAGCATGAAAACCGTACTTGTGGGGCAGGGTAAACTGCAAATTCCAATTTAGACTTCTTTCCGTAATCTACGGATAGTCGCTCCATCAAGAGCGATGCAAAACCGGAACCAGTTCCGCCTCCGAATGAGTGGAAAATCAAGAAACCTTGCAAACCGGTGCATTGATCTGCAAGCTTCCGGATACGATCGAGGACAATGTCAACGATCTCTTTTCCTGTAATTTAACAGTAAGCTTTAACTAACGGCACTTAAAAGAACTGTTCTGTAATTTACCAATGGTGTAATGCCCTCGGGCATAGTTATTGGCGGCGTCCTCTTTTCCGGTAATCATTTGTTCCGGGTGAAATAGTTGTCGGTACGTACCAGTGCGGATTTCATCTGCAAAACGATCATGGGTTTAGTGTTAAATCACTAATAACATTTCGCTAAACACAAATTTCGGGTTCTTACCAACAACGGTTGGCTCCAGGTCTACAAATACCGCTCTGGGTACATGCTTTCCTGCACCAGTCTCGCTAAAGAACGTATTAAAGGAATCGTCGCCTCCGCCAACAGTTTTGTCACTCGGCATTTGCCCATCAGGCTGGATTCCATGCTCAAGACAGTAAAGCTCCCAACAAGCATTACCAATCTGAACACCGGCTTGGCCAACATGGATCGAGATACATTCACGCTAAAAAATACTACTTTTAACACTGCCATACTGTTGAACTTAAGTATAAACCCTCGCAAGTATGTGATAAAAGCAAACTCACCATTTTGATAAATTCTGTAAAATAAAACGGCTCAGAAAAACTTGACAGCAACTTTACGTGGCTTTAGTTCATCTAAATGATAAGGCGTTAACCGTGGACGCAAGAGCTTTTATACGCTCTATTACGTCATAGCTCGATCGCACGTGATTGGTCTGCGCTGAGCGATTCAATTAAGAGTACTGGGCAAGTCACGCGGGAAATCGTAAAAAGAAGTCTCGTGGGAGGACGGTAATCATCTGTTGAACTGGAGAGGCTGGCACGCGTATACTTGTTGTATTATTTGAGCTAAAGTTTTAATTTACCGAGCATGCTCAAAAATGAAATTCCAATTGCATGGGCATAGGAATTCGTTTTGATCAATAATCAAGTCAGATATAGCTCTTTTGATGCAAGAACTAAATTGAACCTTACCTACTTCGTATCGTTTAACATTTTATTTAAAAATGAAACATTTGGTCCTTTGGAAAATATATAATTGCAGGGTATATTAGAATACTTAAAATATAATTTGTAGTCATGTGTGAAAGTTCCAACCCACCTTTATCAAGGTGTGTTTAATTTCTGGAAATTGAAGTTTTATCAATACACATCAGGCATACAAGTAAAATTTCCAGTTGCTGGGTATGATTTATTTCCCATTAATATTTTAATACGAAAACTACCAGTCTGAGTTCGTTCGGTCGGAACGTGACTCACAGCTGTTGAATAATGCATGACGGTCTATAATATCGACCTCGTCTTCTTTTGAAATCAATCCACCACCTGCTGTTGTATTGCTCTCACGGGAGGTGACGTCATATCCCTGCTGCCCCGCGACAAAGTTTTCACGGTTTGAAATCAAGTTAGAGTTCTGCGGAATGGAAAGTTTGCATTTTACGGTATTTAGTGATACTGTGAAAAAATTAACAACTAGGCTGAGCGCACAAGGTTACACATGGGACAACAGATTGTGCCATGTGTGATCTGACGATTATTCGTGTTAACTTCCCTCATTTTGGCATAAACATAAGTGTCCTTCACTATCTTTGAATGAATTCTTGTTTGACTAGTCACAAGAAGGTAGATTCGAAATATGAAATTAGCTAAATAAGAATGGTATAAATCACATCAACGGAGTTCTCTTCAGTTTACGTGATCGGCTTGTACTTTGTGTCTTGTGGTTGTTAGTTGCCGCCGGCGGATTTTAAATGACCTAAAGGAAAAATTTTCACGATTTTTGTCCATTTAGTCCTTGGTTTTCGACAAACTATTTTCGATCACATAAGAAAACGATTAAACAATGAAATTTTTGGCTTATGACATATCGACCCTAAACAATTGATTTCTGTCTGGTAGTTTAGTGCCACGAGTTTTAACCGATAGGTTTCAGGTTATAAACTAGGCACTAGCTAGTGTGTTGTGTCTTGGGCAAAGCACTTGACGGGTGTTGCGTCAAAGTGAAATGATGGGTTTTACTATGTTAAAGGAACGTTCGACGGTGGGCTTTATCGTGTAGTAACTCATCTCGTATTTCTCAAATTCACAAGGATAAACATGAATTTTCTATCCTATTTATTTATAACTAACACATTTTTCAACGTAAAACAACGATTTGAACTGGTAATTGAAGAGGCAGTACGGAAAAAAATTCAATTGCGTATGTAAATACTGCAATAGTAACTGTAAACATAACAATATGCCTATATGTTCCCGGATATATATAATAAAACACCTAGTCAAGTTCGACTAATAAAAGTATAGTAATAATTTGATTTTCAATCAACTATGGTATTTAGGCCGCCATTACCTAGTAACGATTTATTTGCATGACAACTGTATTTTGTAATAAATAAAACATTACGAAAACCACCAGAAATAAAAATGTCATCCTCTGCACAGATCCCACTATCTTTAGGCCTATATTTCCGCGTCGCCTTTCAATCGAAAGGTTGCAGGTGCGAAACGGGTCGCTAGCTAGTCGGTTGTGTCCTTGGGCAAGGCACTTTACGGACATTGCCTGAACTCAGGTAACCCGACGATTGGCGCTAGGTGATCTGACGATTGCCCGTGTGTTAACCCCCTGGTTTTCCTATTCACGGGGATAAAGTCGAATATCCTATCCTATCCTATCCTATTTGTCTAAGAATTTGTAAAAGATTTCTGAATAGACTTCAGTAAGTGAACAAGTAAATCACGCATTAGGATTTCTCGAAGTTAAAACTTTTTTTTATTAATTTTGAATATACATAAACATATTCAAGTTATTTTTGTCCCCAAAAAAATTAAGACGACAATAAGTAATAACGCGCTTAGTTGTTTAGGGGAATCCCGGTTGCCGGAAGTTTTTAAAAGCAATGCCCAAGCCATATGCTATATATCTTGTTGATCTCTCTGACTACTCCGGAAATCGTGAAGGCTTAGAGCTGTATGGGAAGTTATTAATCGCACAGTAAGTTATATGACAGTATTATTTGATAAGTGAGATTCTGTGAGCTTGTTGTACTACAACAGTACTTGGTAATTGAGTTTGAGTAAGAATTTTAATTGGAAATATATTGGACGGCCGTCATAAAAAATGAAGTTTTATGTAGGCATAGTCATACATTAAAAATATATTTTAGGATAAATTTTTATTATTTGCTCTAATACAAATTAATAAAGGTTACGATGACTTTTAAGTTAGAAAAGTTATCTTTATCTTGGATTTCCAGTTACTGTCTTTCATATGTGCAATTGTGCATGTATTGATACATAGAAGTCCAACAATAAAATGAATTAAATTAAATTCTAAATACAGTATAACTTTTACTGATATACAATGAATCAGTGAAATAGCTGGATAGGATGAGATATTTTTGTTTATCACTATGAATGGCAAAACCGAGGGGGTTAATACACAAACAATTGTCGGATAACCTCGCGCCCATCGTCGGGTTCGTGGAGTAATTGCAGTGTGTTATAGCTTAGTAGTAAAAAAGAATTATAAAATTAATCCCATGTCTAGTAAATGACAGTTATTATAACATATAATAACCGAGCAAATGGACATTGTTCAGAATCACATATGCTCAAATCTGTGTTAATAAAACTATTTAACTGTATTTTTTTATTTAATATTATCACTGCAATTTCCATAAAACTTATTAAATCTATTGAATTCAGATAATGTTACCTTTTAAACAGACAAAATGATACAAAAGAATGACCAGGGCAGAGGTTAAACTCATTTTGTTTATTTATACAGCATCTGCAGCTACATGATTTGAAATAAAATTAAATGGATGCACTGACTTCTAAATTGAAAAAAATTGGAAGAAATGGCTCTGAAGAAGAAAGCAGGCCAATATTATCTGAAGATGTTGAAAAGGTTGTGAATAAACTAAAAGTATTATTTTAAAGTATTAAACAAATGCTTCACTGCCTTAAGCTTCATAGGAATTAGAATGTAAAGGCAGTGAAGCACAGCAATTGTTGTCTTTTCTGCTGGGTTTCACTTTTTCACTGTTTTTCTCGGTTATGTCATTCTGCAAGATTCTTCACATACGTTGTTCTACCAGACTTGAATTAATAGTGAGAAATTTCAACAAAATACCTTTTTGTGATTAATGGACTGTGGGCACAACCCTTGTAATTTTAATTTCTCCCCTACACCAGGAGATAAAGTTGTGCAACATAAAGCTTAACAAAGAGTATCATGACCCTCTTTCGATATTGCGGTTGGTATAATATCTTTTAAAACATCCAGGGTGAAACTCAGAACTTAGTTGACCGACCATCAACTTCAAGTTCACCGAGTGAAGAAGTTTTTTCAGATAAGAATGATTTCGGAAAGGAAGGTTATTTTAGGGATGGTATCCGCAAAATCGGTACGTACCTTGCTTCATGCTACTGTTAGAGTTGATCATTTAAAGTATGCAACATGTAACATTTTCGTTACTGCTATACATTATTTGAATTTGTTACATGTAGTGTTCATGTAAATACAAACTGCCATAAATTTTATTGCTTTAGTGTAATATTAATGTCCCACAGACAATAAGGCAATCACCAATAATCATGAAGTTTATGAAATTTAGTATTAAACCATGCACACTTTAATTTGGTGTCAAGTCTTTTTGCACTCACAGAACTATCTTTATATAGTTATTTCAGCTACTTTTACAGTGTATAAACAGGAGGTTACATATTCTAACAACATTTTGCCTTAATGTGTTTCCTTTATCGCCCACCTGCTTGACTTTTAATTTAAAATGGTTGCCCATTTATGAAATATGGGTGCATAATCAGCTTTGCAAAGTGTAAACCTAATTCACCAGGGCTTGAGAAGCTATTTATTATATGATGTTCTAAAACACATCAGTATTATTGGCATGTCTTGAATATTTAAATGGATAACGGCAATGCACATTACATTATTGCCAAAGTGTAATTTGCACTGGACCTCCTAGTGGCTGTATTTATTGCTTGATATGTCGTCATTTGAATCATCAAACCGTGGATCGAAATATGTAAATATATACTAAATAAATTATTTATTATCTGTATGCTGTATCTAGTTGAGAAAACTCTAAAACTGATCAATATTAGTGTTCGAAAACATCTGTGTGTATTCGGCCTCGCTCTTTTTAATACATTTGGCTGTAATAATAATTAGCCCTATCAGATTATCAATATTACCATATAATTGCATATTTTAACTTTATGCACAAATGGATAAAAGTCAATGCACTATATAATAGGCATTGTTAAACAAACTAGATCGGCTAATTTATTTTTTATTTTTAACTAGATTTTTAATCGATATTTCATGAGAATAATTTTTCAGATTTTGTATTAGTTTGTGAGGAGGAACACAACGTGAGTAAAAGTCCGAAGAATGAAAGTCTTACAGAAAAAGAGAAAACACGAAGACGAAATGAGAGGAATCGAGATGAGTTGAAAGAGAAATGGAAGAGCAAGTTTATCAAATGTTTAATAAGAAGTGGAGTTTCAATCGAAGAGGTAGCACCATTACAGAATGCAGACAAACTGTGTTTATTCAATGATTTAGCATTTAAACTGGAAATTGCTCAGTTTATCCAAAATGTGTGTTTGGGTTTCTGGGAAAGGCACACTATGAACACTGGTCCTTGTTTCAATCACTACTAGTACAAGCTGGTTAATAAACCAAAAAAATAGCTAAATTTAAATGTGTTGTTGAGATTTTTAAAACATAGGATACACTGAATTTGGTTGAATTATAGTCGCATGTTTAAGTTCAAGGTGTGATAAACCAAACCAACTTGGTTAAAAATATTTTATTTGTGGACTCAAGGTACCGGTAGTGTACCATTATGATTATACATACTGACCCTAGTATTCTTACGCATAGGCATTAAAATGTACTAAAATTATCATAACTCGTAACTATTGTAATCAAAAGTGTTTTCTGTTACAAACCCTTATTCCATGCTCGGAGTATTTAAGTTGTGTTAAACACTATTTTCTTATAAGTTTTATATCGTATAGGATAGCAGTGTAAGTGAAGAAAAAACCATCCACTATTATAAATTGAACTGTCCTTGGGAGTTACTTACTTACTATGCTGAAGAATTGAATATTCGTGCTCCGTTGCAGGTATTTGGTTGAACGGCAATGTTCCTCGCATTTCCCTTCATGACAACTCCCTTGCCATACATTATATTTTATTTGTTTTAGATAATATCAAGTGAATGAGATTATTTTAACATCATTAACACCAGTAGAGTTTTTTTCATACTGGCAATGTGTGATGTAATTATGATACTAGTGATCACATTATTATTTTAAGGTTTGAAAACTTTGGTTTAGAAAATAATATTCTGGAGTAACTATGGTACTTTTCCCATCCCCAGTAAACATGTAATGGCATATACTTTTGATTTGTAAAACTGATTTTTTTAAGCTAAGGGAATACAAGAGCCACCAATGGTCAGGTCAAATCCTGAAGAAGGTTCGCTTACCAAACAGCATGGTATTAGATGTACCAAAGCGCCCAAATCTGTATTTCACTTGCACTTTCAGGAAATCAAAGCTTTCAAAGTAAGATATATATGTGTGTATAAATATATTAAATATAAAACAATAATTGGATTTTATACAGTGTGGTTTCTTAATTTGGAACTAAAGAGAATTGAGGCTCATTTTAAGACTTATTTATTTGTAAAAGCAGAGATAAAGTCATCTCTAATATTTCAAAGTTGAACAGTTATTCTAAAGTGATTGTTGTAAACTGTTCTAGTACATGGAAACTTAAATTAGTTGCAGTTGGCAATCAACTTGCTTAACACAACTCAAGCCTTGTTTGCTCTGTTAGCCTTATTGGTCAGTGTGACACAACCAGTAGCTTAAATGTTATGAAAACTAGCCGCTGCTTAGATGGGTCTGTACCTCGACAAGGCACTTATCAAAGATTGCCAGAAATGATTGGATTAATAGGATCTGCTAAAACTTCTCGAACCTATATACAACACACTGCAATAGATTTGATAACCCGATGGTCGGCACAGAATAATACCCTACGAGATGTTCTTATTCCTGAGATAAAACGTGTGTATTCTACCGTAACTCAGCCAACCATATGGTTGGTGTCTATTTAAAACTGCTATTCCTTTTGTTTTGATAGCAAGCACTGTCAGTTGAAGGAAATCTCTTTGTGTGGGCCCTGCATTGTGCAAGGCAATATTCAAATAGATTCCATACTGACTGAAAAACTGTCTGCTGATTGTTTAATACAAAAATATAAATGTATCTAAAATATTGTAAAAGCTAAACAAAGTAAATTTGATTTGTTCTTTTCTGTTTTATAAACATTTGAATATTTTTTGTAAAGTATTTAAATTCATTGAAAAATATTTTTTTGTTATTTTTTTAATGAGGAATACAATACCCACAAACCGCGGACAGTTTTACGGACTAAACCAACTAGCCATATTTTTTATTGATCACTAGTTAATTCACTTTAATTTTTTTAGTTTCCTTGGAAGTGACAATCAAGATACCTACTTCTCTGCAGCAGACAGGGGTAGAATAATGTGGGAAATTCTACAAACAACTTTATTTGGAAAAAAGAAGCGAGCCGAAATAGGTATGTTTGTACAAATTTAAGATTTCAGCTGAAATTTTAGTTAACTAAGACTACAGCTGAAGTGTAAAATATTACTACATTCAAATAATATATGAGCCAGGACCAACATTATTAGACGATTCTTTCTTATATATTTATATACATTTTGAGGTTAGGGGGCGGATAGCTAAATGGGTTGGAGTCTTCCTTGTGGCCTCAGCTGAAGTATTGGAGGATTTAAACTATTTCTTTCTTATTATAATCTATATATTAGTCCGGCCGGTTATTCTGGCGGTTAAGTGCGTCGCCTTACGATAGAAAGGTTGCAGGTGCATAACTGGTCATTAACTAGACAGTTGTGTCCTTGGGCAAGGCACTTTACGGACATTGGCTGAACCCAATGAATTAAATGTTTTGCCAAATTGAAGGAATGTGTCTATCATACACAACACACTGCAATAGCTTCGGTAACCCGACGGTGGGCGCAAGGTGATCTGACGATTGCCCGTGTGTTAACTTCCTTGGTTTTCCCATTCACGGGGATAAACATGAATATCCTAATCTATATTATCACAATACTGCAAATACAATTCATAAACTATCTGAGTTTTACTGTGGGTTGTATATGATTCACATGGTAAAACTGAAAAAAATAGAAAGCCAAAAACCATTTCTACTGACTTTTTTGTTTAAAAAATCTCCAAACAAAATTGCTGTCTGAGAGTATGTTTACAGATGTTAAACATCAGTAGTGTGTATCAGTTCCATTTTTTGTATATATATGTTAAATTCTTAACTTTTGAATGCAAAAATGTAAACTGTGTTGCAGTACCATTTTTGTGACTTTTAATTGTGAAAAATGCAGGTATAGAAAGACTGCTGTGCGATGATGTGTTTACTGCAGCTTTTCCTTTGCATGATGGACCATACCGACTTCCTAAGCCAATTGAGGAAATTGAGGTGTTGATTGATAGTTAACGATTAAAACTTTGTTTACTTTAGGTTTTCTTATTTCAGGTACGATTTTAATTTATTTTATAATGAAGATATTAAAACTGTTTACAGCCTTCAGTAATAATCTGAAAATAAGATGCTATGCAATGTTTTGTATACCAACGGTTAAATAGCTTGGTGTGTTACCATGTCGCCTTGTAACCAAACTAAAAAAAGCAAGAAGTTGTGCTTTTGAGTAAGCACTTAGTATCACCTAAACCCAGTGGATTTATGGGTTGAACTAATATAGCAGCAGATTTCAATCCTATACAACACACTGCAACAGCTTCAGCAACTATAGCATGGGCTTGATTTATCATCAGGTAACCATGGATAAGTGATTTAAAGTGATTTCTCCTCCGGCCAGGATACAAATGACACATCCATCCACATATTCATTAAAAATAAACTAAAATTTTAGGACTTGGAAAAGTTGAATAAACGACAGATATTATACGAGTACTGGGCCAGATGGGGTAGGTGGTATAAATATCAACCACTGGATCACATTCGGGATTATTTTGGAGAAAAAATTGGAATTTACTTTGCTTGGCTTGGTATGTAAGTTATAGCACTGTACAATTTTCCATTATTATTTGCACTATTTAGTCAATTTTGCAGCTGTACCTAATTCTAAAGTTATATATTCATTTTTCAATTGCTTTTATGCAGGATTCTACACAGCCTGGTTGCTTCCAGTAGCGGTAATTGGATTGATTGTCTTTCTTGCCAGTCTGATTGGAATAAATGGAAATGAAGAAGCGTAAGTATCGTAGTGCATTGGACCCCCAGCAAAAAAGGTCCGATAAAAGATAAAAGTTACTTATTTGTTATTTTGGCAAGTGCACTTAACATATATTGCTTTTAAATCCAAGGTGTAAAGGATTGAATGTAATTATTGAATAGAATAGCTCCAGTAGGGTGGACATGTAATATTCTAACCAGTTCCCTTTCTATTCATCACACTGCAATGGCCCAACTCTATGCTACAGCTAGACTGAAATATTGATTCTCATTGGTAAAATGTTTGTGGTGTAATATGTCGACATCAATTAAGAAATCCAGCAAAAGCTTCTTCTGCATAAGCCAATACCGTATGTCCGTATCTCTGCCTTCTTGAATGTAAGTTGTCATAATTGCAGAGAACAAGTTTGTACAAGTGGTTCCAACTATATGATGTGCCCACTATGCCCAACCTGCAAGAAATGGGCTCTTAGTAAATCGTGCTTAATGGTCAAACTTGCCTTTTTGTTTGATAACAATGGAACTGTTGTATTTGCCATCCTGATGTCATTTTGGGGTTAGTAAAGAGTCTTAAGTCATTATTTTAACACTATTGGGGACTTCCTGAAGTCAAAGTATAAAAATAACAATATGTGTTAAAGTAGAACCATGCTTACTAGTTTTAAAAATTACATTGCAGCAAACATTTGACAATTGTAATTAATATCACAGGAAACACAACAAAAATATAGGAGTATATTATATATCCTGGAGACAAAAATTAACATTCTTATATATTGCTGAAATAAACTAATAAGCTAAATACCAGGGTTTATAATATGTTACGAAATAACAAAATACTACTTAAATTTTTCCTTTTATTAAAACTCATCAGTTCATCAATTATTCAGTATTTGGTAAAAGTTGCCTTTTTTAAGCCGTAGGTTATGACAGTCCCTCTTAA
>CH002630.1:142416-157019 GCA_000149265.1 Ciona savignyi | reverse complement strand
CTGGCCTACATACGAATCAATTAATGTGTAGAATTATGTTAACAGAAATAAAAATACATGGGAGGGTGTATCTTTTGTGTTTAAGTTTATGATGCTAAGGAAGTTCCAATGTAGAATCAAATGTTTCCTTTCTACTTTCAGCTGTGTTTTTCCTTGAGTTCTGGAAGCGAAAAAGTGCCAACATTGCGCATCACTGGGAGGTGATGGATTATGAGGAAGAGGAAGAGAGACCCAGGCCTGAATACAATGCACGAGCACCCTCACTTAGTGTCAACCCCATTACAGGGGTCACTGAACCTCACTTTTCACCCAAGCAGAGGTTACGAAGGATGTTTACAGGATTCGCGATTCTGATCATCATGGTAAGTGCCAATTATATTCAATTTCCACATTTCCTTATGCCCTCCTTATGGCTATAGAAAAATACTTTTATTTCAATTTTACCAGAAGGCGCCTACAAAATTAATGGCAATTTATAAATTTGATCATGTTGATATTTGTATAATGCTCTGCATTTAAAGCTTATTATTTAGAACCCTAAAACACTGTGTGGTTGTCCAACAGTTGGTGGTGGTGATTATCTTTGTGGTATCTGTGATCCTCTACAAATGCCTCATTGGTGTAGTAATGAACAACAGTCATGACAAGCTTATACATGGACAGGTTGCCTTAAATATTTATTTTTGTTTTTGATTTTTTAGTAGGATAAAATATTCATTTTAATCTCCAGAAGATAATTTGTATGTGTTTTGTGCATGAAAAAAAAGCACAAATAGAAAGATATTGTAGCATTTCAGCACGCTTTGTTAAAACTTAGCCTTCTTGTTTGACAAAAAACATGTTTAAAAAAACATCATTACTGTTAATCTCTAATTATTATACAAGACATCTTGTATCCACGGATGAGTTTATTTTTAAAAGCTTAATATTTAAATCAATTAGGTCAGCACATTGATGAGGACAATTAGTGGAGCTGTAATCAACCTTATTCTTATTATGTTGATGTCCAACGTCTACACTGCCGTGGCTGAATGGCTGACGAGATGGGGTAAGCAATCTTTCCGATATAAATTTATTTTTTACATTACTTATCTTAAAATAACATTGTTTTTGGCTGAAATTGTAAGCTTTTTTGTGTTTGTTACTTTATATTTATCCGTTGCATTTGCTCGAATATTAATGCGTAGATAGAGAAATTTTCCATTGTATACTACACAATGAACCAAGAGTCTTATAACTAAATTTTTAACATATTGAGTACCTGTAAAGGGGTTGCATTTTATATGCTTTAATTGTATGTATGAATGCATGAGGTTCCTTTAAAACTGTATTTTAGAAATGCACAGAACACAAACTGAGTACGAAAATGCTCTCACCTTCAAAGTTTTTATCTTTCAATTCGTCAACTACTATTCCTCCATTTTCTACATTGCTTTCTTTAAGGGGAAGTAAGTGCTATGACTGGTGTTTATGAATATGTTAATTTCAGTTAACTTCAGCCGCTGAAGATAAGTAATTATGTTTGATAGAACATACTTTTTTGTCACTGCATTGAATGAATATCATAATCCCAGGAAACCCACAATTATAAAGTTAGGTTAAATACAGTTGCAAATAAAATTAGTCATAAGTTTGCAACCAGTCAATTTAACTTTGAATTAGTTCCTGTAATGAAGCACACACATATATACCAAAAGTCCACGATGACAGAATCTTTTTAGTTTTAACACCGTTAAACAATTTTTTTCTCCATCATTACATGAAGATTTGTTGGTTATCCGGGACACTACGGGAAGTTCCTCGGAGTGAGAAATGAGGCATGTGGGAGTGGTGGATGCTTGATAGATCTTGCTCTTCAGCTCTTTATTATCATGGTTGGAAAACAAGCCATCAACAATGTCCAAGAACTTATTATCCCGTAAGTTGAATATGGTGCTATTGTTTATTCTTGAATATGATTTCCCCTATAACACCTGCATTTGTCAGAGTGTTGCATGCTTACAGTAAAGTTACAGTAACTATTTCGCAGTGTGTCTTTTTATTACTTTAATATTATGATTTTAAAATGACCTATTCGACTAAACTTTCTTGAGACAAGGTCGGGTATATGTATTATCTAGAGATATAAAGTTGACACTTATTATTTGCATATCTTTGTCCTTCAGTTTTTTTTGTCATTGTGATGTTGTAAGATAATCCTATACAATCCGATTGTATATTAATCTGCAACCCACGTGTGGGAAAGTGGCAGGTTATTCTAGCTAAAACTACAACAGAATGCAGTATATGGAGTTAGATAGATTGGGTTTGTTGGTATTTATGATTTCTGCGGTTATTGCGTGTTTTGAAAAACAAATTAAAAAAAAAAATTCTTTCCCAGTTATAATTGTAGCAAAATTTTAAACTTTTTTGTAAACCTATTGACTTCCAGCATATATGAAGCCTTTAATTTTTCTTATAACTGTATTTTAGGATAGGATATTCATGTTTATCGAAGTGAATACGAAAACCAAGGTACACATGGTAAATCGTCAGATTACCTCGTGCCCACCATTGGTTTACCGGAGCTATTGTAGTGTATTGTGTATGATTCACATGTTCCTTTAATTTAGTAGAATTTTTGCTGGGTTTAGGCAATGTTCGTTAAATGCCTTGCCCAAGAACACAAACAACAAGCTAGCCGCCAGTTTCGAACCTGCAACCATATAGCTGAAAGGCGACGCACTAAATCACCAGGCTAATCAGTCATATAATTTTGATTTTTTTAGGAAAGCAATACAGTGGTGGCAACGGAGAAAAGTTAAGAAAGCGTTCGGTGCTGAGCAGAAGAGTAAAATGACAAAACCTTGGGAAATGGAATATCTTAAACTAGTCCATTATGAAGGACTCTTTGATGAATATCTTGAAATGGGTTAAGTTTTAAGTTTTATTGCCCAAACCCTTCAGTTTAAATCTTATCAAAAGGATAGAAAACAAACTAAATTTTATTTCTAGAAGTTTATACCTTCACTCGATAGATAGTTGCCACAATACCACGAGTCCATAGTTGCCAAAAGTGTTATTTATGGAGTACATCCTTTTATGGAGTGTATGATCGGTCAGCACTGTGATCCACAGGATCAGGAGAACATTCATTACAAACCTTACACCATAATCAAAATGGTTATAAACTAGAAACCTTAACTTCAAGGATTAATTTTTTTAATAACATTAACCATTGCCACCTCCATGAATGCATATGTTTAAATTCGCTTCATAAACTATATCAAATTTATATTGTGAAGTATACTTGTGTTTATTTCCAAACTACATTGTGTTCAGTTTTGTTCACTCCATTAATCTAATGGCTTTAAGGAATGTACGTAAATCAGGATGCTGGCATGTAGCAACTGGATGGTTTTAAACCCCAAACTTTCCTATTAATGATTATACAGCTGTGCCACATGAACACTGTATTTTAAAGATATTTATTAAAAAGTTTAGTGGGGTCAAATTATCCAGGAATAATGTCGTGTTACTCCACCTGTCTAGAGAAACTCTTCTGCACCTAAAATGGACATGGGTTTTATCACAATTTAACGAAATTCATTACGAACTTTTGATTCCACAGTGCTGCAGTTTGGTTTTATTACAATCTTTGTGGCGGCATTTCCGCTTGCCCCTCTATTTGCGTTACTTAACAATTGGATAGAGATTCGGTTGGATGCAAGTAAACTTGTATGTGAAATGAGAAGGCCTGTGGCAGAACGAGCACAAAATATTGGAATTTGGTACGAAATTCTTGATGCCCTTGTGCAGATAGCAGTGATTACCAACGTGAGTTTTAAAATGTTGTTTTTCTAACTCTAACAATACAACTAATTTGGGTTATGTTCAATTTAATGACTTTTTTTAAATGATGGTCTGAATTTGCCTAATTCTTGTTAATTTTAGCAAAACAATTTTTTTTTAAATAGAAAAAAATAAACAGTTTATATTAATACTAACGTTAATATTTGATGGCTTCAATATACAAAATGACTAGTACACACAAGAATTCAAATAGTCAAGTCTGTTTGACAAACTGGGATTACAACCGAGTTCACAAAAAGCGACATTGTAGGAAATCACATTTTGTGAAAATCTACACTGATACTTCGGGCAACGTAAAACAATATTACAAATTACCCTTGTGCATATTGTGCACTAAAATACAATGGTTTTAAGACAAATAACTCAAATAGGTTAATAATTCAGTATCTCATTGTATAATTAATTATTATTACACAGGCCTTTCTGATAGCATTTACATCAGAGTTTATTCCTCGAATTCTGTACAAATACCAAGTGGGACATGGAACTTTGGAGGGTTACACTAACTTTACTCTATCACATTCTCCTGCCAGTGTTGGTAATGTTAATTTACTTTCTATGTTTTCATGTGCAGTTAAATTGTGTCATTTATGATTATTCTATGGGTAGGAAATTAACAGTGTTTATAAAAGTGGAAAAGTGTCATAACACGCCCTTTAACCTTGTAAATAAGGAAATGCTGTCTTTTATATCGTAGTAGAAATCCAGTAAGTAATAAAATTTACCTAACACTCCTACTTCAACTCTATGCCTTTAAAATATGTGGTGCTGTCTATTCGCTGTTTAATTGAAAGTTAATCTCTAGTGTTTATTATGACCAGTTTTACCTACACGTTGTATCAGTATTGTGGTTAAGTTAATGACAGGACACCATCTATTTCTCTCCATTCCAGGACTAGGACAGTGCAGATATAAAGGTTATCGTACCACAGATGGCCACCTTACTTTGTACTACTGGAAGTTACTGGCCCTTAAACTGATTTTTGTCATCCTTTTTGAGGTAAAAGTAATTTAACTTAAAATATGTAGTATCTAAAAGTAGCTAAAAATTTAGTTTGGCATGTTGTAGCTTTACATGAAATTGACCATCAGCCTGAAGGTAGTGTGTTCGAAACCAGCCACTTGCTGTTCAGGTATGTTGGCAAAGTATTTAGCAGGTGTTGCTGAACCCAGTGGATTAATTGATTAAACAAAAGCTGGAAAAATGCTTTATTCAGAAATCATTATTCAACTACAATAACCTTGGCAATGATAGTGTGGCTTTGGTAAATTAGGTGCAAGGCTGTAGAAACAAGGCAATCATTATTTAACCTTTTTATATTTCCCAATGCAGAAAAATATAACCGTCTCATCATATCCTAATTTTACTGTTTTTACTCTAACGCCAAACAGATCAATACTGCGACAAAAAATGAGATTTACTTGATATTAGTATTTATCACTGAGCAAAACAATACCATTGGTCCATTGTGGCTGCACTTTTTTACTTTTCATCACTTGTATGATTGTTCTGTCTTCTGCATACAACGATTGATCAAGAATTTAAATATAATTTGTTTCCTGTTCTAATCCACAGCATCTTGTCTTTTTCATTGGTCGTATGATTGACTGGAGTGTGCCTGACATACCTGAAAGTCTTCTCTTCAAGATCAAAAGGGAGCGATATCTGGCCAAACAAGCATTAGCCGACAACAGGGAAAACTCAATGGTTGGGAACTCTGTTTTGAACTAATTTTTTTTTACCCAAATATAAATTTATTGTTTTACTGCATGGTTTTATAAAAAAATGTTTATGTTCAGACAAAATTGAGCATTATTTTATCCGGAAAATCATACATATCATTGTGGTAAATTATCAGTATGACCAAAAGCAAAACGACAAAATTTAAGTTTTAAAAAAAATGTAATATATTAAGAGGTATGATATTCATAAACCACATCAAATTAAGGTTTAATACTGGACAATGCCTATATTCATCAGTTTTATTCAAATCCTAAGCCCACTGCAAATTGTTACAAGATTAAAACCAGCCATAGTTTTCACATGCCAACCGCATAGCTTGGTGGATTGGTTTGTCGCGAAGGGTTGCATGTTTAAAATTGGTCACTAGCTAGTCGGTGTGTCCTTGGGCAAAGTACCTAACGCACATTGCCTAAACCCAGTGGATTAATGGTTCCAAATTTCAGGAACATGTAAAAAATACACAACACATTGAAAAAGATCTGGAAAGCCGACGGTGGGCACAAGGTGATCTGAAGATTGCCCGTGTGTTAACGCCACTTGCGTTTTTCCATACACGGGAATAAACATGAATATCCTATCGTATGTGTAGTGTCATGTCAGCTAGTTATTGCTGACAGATATTGCTAGAATGTAGTGAAGTTTAACCCCCAATTGTTAAAACAGTAATATATGTAATTTGCATAGGCTATTTTAACCCAACTTTCACCAACACATATTATGTGAATGCCCAAGTAGAATAAATTTAACATTTTCACCCAGCAAATAAACATTCTTTACTATTCATTTCACCAATATTAGTCTGAATAAACTTGATCATTTTTCAGATATTCATGTATCATTTTAATATCAATTGAATTTATTATTACTAAAACAAAACTCTTTTTAGTTTAATTATTTTAAAACATTAACCTATGATTACTACATTCACATAATTATCATACAT
Organism: Ciona savignyi; assembly: GCA_000149265.1. Taxonomy (NCBI): domain Eukaryota; kingdom Metazoa; phylum Chordata; class Ascidiacea; order Phlebobranchia; family Cionidae; genus Ciona; species Ciona savignyi. The sequence goes on along the minus strand of CH002630.1, from coordinate 150,480 downwards.
CAATCAAATTGGTGAAATTTTATTTTATTGCATGTAGAATAGCAAGGAAGAGCCATCTAGCTCCAGTTTGTAGCATAGATATGGTAAGTTGATTTTATTTCATTTTTTTAGTTTTTGCAATTTACTTTATTAAATTATTTTCCATAATTAAAATTATTTCCATGCAATTTTTGTTAATCCGATCTTTAGTTCTGTATTGAGTTGTTTGATTTATTCTCGTGCTACCATATGGTGTTTTAGTAAAAGTTGTTGTCCGTTAACCTCAGTTTCCACACTGACCATTAAACCTCATGTTTGTGTCTGTCTGTAGGGAAGAGATATAGTAAATGTTGTCGTGTGAACTAAATATCGGTATCACTAAATATCTTGAAATTGCATGAATACTAAGACTTGTTTCCAACTTGTAGGGTGAGCAGTATACCGTTCTTCAGGACCGTTCAAGCTTTGGTATTGCCGCTATTCTAGCAAATTTAATTTTCCAAATTTAATTTTAGGAGGTGATGAAGCTCTATAATCGACCTGTGTCTGAAGATCATGATGAGCTGGAAGAAACCTCAGATAACTCTGAAACATATGATGGACAAATTGGGACAAAAACATCATTTCAAACTGTACAAGACGAACAACAAAAAGACAGTAAAGAAGCTGAACAAACTGATTCCAGCCCTGTAGATAACACACAAACGGAAGATATAGCGGCTGAAAATGCATCAGCTATTCATCAATCAGTTTTGCAGAACCCATTTGGCAATGAAGAGTCCGCAACATCCACACAACTGCCGTATCCTCCTTTGAAACCAGAAACAACATCGCCACGATCTTTACCATCCAGATCCATTGGATCCCCAGATAATTCATCCAATAATAGCCCAGGTGTTTCCCCATCAAGAAGACAACGTAATAGAGCAACAAGACGTCCCAAAAACAACATGGCATAGTGGATAAGACTCATGTTTATCATTGTAATTTACACAGCAAATGGAAGTATTATATGGAAATTTGTAAAAATGACACTCACCAACTTGAGTTGATGGAACTATTGCACTGTAGTCATCGTGTTACATTATTTCATTTTGCATAGCCCAAATCAAAACATTAATTGTTCTGGACGTGCTCATAGCATAACTGCACTAAATAGCGACCTGGCTTTGAACCTTTTCTGGTATTGCCCCATCAAAATCATTTGTATATTTTCATACATACAGTTGTATTTCATGTTTAGTATGCTTTAAGCATCCTTGTAATAATAGTTACCTGTATTTAAGTTCCACTGAATTTTTGTTGTGTCGTTTTTATATTTGTTTTATATAGATTTATTTTAGTCATGGAAGTTTTTTTGGAAAAGAAATTATGGAAGAGGATTATTTGTATTATAATTTTTAAGTGTATTTCGTACTGTGTCCCAAGAAATTTGCACAAAAGGGGGCTACCCCTAAAAGATAATTAAAGAGCAATATTATATGTTTATTTAGTTGTTGTCTGTGTGAGTTAAATATTTTAGGGTTCTCGTGGAAAAATAATATAGTTGGTGTAACAGATCATCAGTAAATTCACATAAAAAATCTTCGGTTAAACCTTTTTAATTTTTGACTCATACTGTTCAATATGGTAGAATTGTTGATCAGTGGTCACCAGGAATGCAAATAGGGTTAGGAAGTTGTTTTATAAAATGGTTAAAAACATTATTAGTTATTGCAAAGAAAAAAGACAAACATGGCAACATGTCTGCCATTAGAGCATATTATAGGAAAACGTAAATTAGTATAGGCAAAACCAGATACGCCCACCTCACCTATATTAATTTAGGTTTATTTATGGTTTTCCTATGTTTTAAACCTAAGATCGATGTGCCAAGATGCTCGAAGTTCAAAAAAGGTCAGCAGGGTTATTTGATATTGTTCGTACACCGGGTCCTGACAACAAGTGCCTTGAAATTAGACACAACAGAATAGTTGATTGTGTTGTTTTAGTCTTTGAAAATATTATAATTAGGGATTTCTATTTGGTTGGGACAATTTTACAGTTATAACACTGCATTGATACAATAATTTTTTTATTCAAAGAGAATTAGGGGAGTAAAATGCCTCACCATACACATAAACAAAAGTGTCTAAAAAGGCAATAAAAGTGCACATTACAGTTAATGTCATATTTAACTCATTTACACTGTTATTTGCATTAACGTTTAAGCAGTAGTTGAAAAAGGGATGTTAATTTGTTTTGATTAATACTGGGATTTATAATAAGTGAGAATTGAAATAATTGTAATGAATCCAAGAGATACCACTAAAGACAAAAAAGAATAACAAGATTTATTATCGCGTTGTAACTATTACACATAGCACTTGTTAAAATATCACATTTATTTGGTTGAATAAATGATCAAAAACACAGTGCATCTAAAACACTCTTTATCCAGTAATTCACTAATAATAAAATTATTAAATTTTCATATTTTTTTAAACAAAACAAGTCTAAAAATCAGCACCAAGTCCAAAGATGCAAAATAAATAACAAAAATGCCATCAGTTCCAATAACAAAATTATGAATACATATTTTGCATTGCTCTTCATTTTCCCACCAGTTGGATAAACATGAATAACAACCTGTCTTATTCACAGCTATTTCTTATAAGACAGCAGGCTATACAAGAAGTAACTCGAAGAGCAAATCATTTAAAATAAAGTGAAAATATGGTATTGGCTTATTTATGCAGCGGACATATCAACAGGTTGGTTTAAAGTGTTGGAACTTCTGTGACGAATGTAACTTGGATGTCGACTGTGTTGGCTCGAACCAACCCGACTCCCAACTTTCGACCCAACCCCCGTAGTTCCACCCGGGGTCGAGTTCGGGTTCAAGTTCGAATTGCTGTTCGTGAAAGACTTGAGGATGCTGACAGGTTTCGGCTGGGTGGTGAATTATTATTAGAATACTTATCTTTAGGAATAACAGGCAGTAACATAGGTTGGTTGATCATCAGATTACCATAGTTATAACATACAGGTGGAAGATTGACAGGTCAAATCCAACCACTTGATTGTCATGTGTGTCCATATGCAGGGCACTTATAGTGCATTACTTAACCTATTAAAACACACCGTACATTGTGGGTATAGTATTTTGACAAATGTGTTAAAATACTCCTGCATTTTCTCACCCCCAAGAATATCCCATTGAATGGAGTATTCAATTCACTTTACTTAAAAAACGAGTTTTTTCCCAATGTACAGGATAGATATCGTTGGCTGATTAAAAATACTTATACAAGGCAGTTTGTGATATATGCATCTACACTCGCACCCTTCGGGATGCTTCCTTTGCTGTGTTTCGTAGCTTCTGAGCGTGTTCAGTTCGAATCTGAGCCTCAAAGTCGAGCAATTCTTTGGGGAACAACGTTCTCTCATCAAAGGCAGCTTTTAAACCTGTTAAAATGATGAAACTCGTTTAATGAAACTAACAATGGCGGTGGGTAAAGATAACTTGAGCCAACATCAACATGCCCTTAATTTTATAGGGTATTTTGTGATTGTCATCATTTTATAAAACAGCTGAAATTTATACAAAGAGTATAATCCTGAGTACGGGCAAGATGTAATTAAATCAGTTAATCTACTCACACAACCTTATACTTACTCTGCCTTGTTTCTCTGATCCCCATTTGCTTCTCTGCATCCTCCTCCTCTTTTTCCTCCGGTTTCCCGAGCTTTTTCTTTCCTTTTGCTGATTTCTCGCCGAAATATTTGTGCGGGTGTAACATGAAGTCAGGTTTCTTCATCACTGGCATTGAATCGAGGTCCCGATAACCCAGGATCCCATATGGACCGACCGCTGACTCCTCAATGTAGTCCTTGTACCCAGGAACAGTGCCTGGTAATATAGATGAAAATTTACTTTCATTGCCTTGTATCCTTATATACGGAGACTTTCTGCTGTTCGGGGGTGTAGTGAAGTATTAAAGTTTGATGGTCTTTGCTTACAACCTGACCAGTTCATCCGCTGTTTTTTCACTGGGCAAGACACTCAATAGGTGTTGCATCATTAAAGAGATTAAAAAATTAGTTTTGGTACAAACCAATGGAAAATGCCACCAAAACATCTCTGGCGACGCGAGGCAGTATTCGTACATAAAAGTTACCATTAATTAACACATAACAGGTTGTTTTACCAGGGGTGCAGATGTGTGTAAAACCAGAATTATATAAATTCTTTCTCAATTGCAGACAATAACTTGTAGAGCGAAAACAGAAACATGCGATATGGTAAGTGATCAGAATATTTGGTGTCTCGAACAAGTATCTAGCATAGCATGCTAAGCATACATTACATTAAATTTTAATAATTAAACGACTAAAATAACATGTTTGTTTGATGTTAGTAGATAAACCTATGAACTGCAACTACACATTAGTGAACAGGATATAGGATAATAATTACATTTATGTATATATTTATATGGGTGAGATAGCAAACGATTTTTTAAAGGTTATGTGTGTCCACAGTAAAGAAGGCAATTGATTTGTTCTGAATATGAAACTCGTTTCATTTTATTAGACTTCTACTGGTTTAAGAACATGTTTATTAATTGGCTTGCCCACATAACAAAGGAGTTAAAAATATCAGTAACATTAAATATTTAATTTAAAATCTGTCTAATACTCTGTTATACTTGGTTCATACTATATGGCTGAACAAACAAACAACAAACCTGGTTGTTTCCGCTCTCGTTTATTGAGTCTTCCCTCCTGGTATGCCTTCCCCAGCACTGTGGTGCCCCACGTGCTGGCTCGGAACTCGGGGTCAAATCCGTGAGAAGATACAACACGTGCCCCTGGGGCTGTGCTGGCACGAGATTCCGGCTCCTGTTCACTCGACTTCAATAATAATCGTGTATTAGAAAATGAGTAATAAAAGAACAGTGACTAATTTGTATGCACTTACAGTGCCACAGGACATATCTTGCCTTTACAGTGCAACATTATAGAACTTGTTTTTTACCACAATACAATGTGCAGGTTTGTATAAGCAATTAAATTAAAATTTCTTGTTTGTTTATATCCATGATTAGTGTTATTCGTCCGGTACGTCAGTCTAGCGGTTAAGTGCGTCGCCTTTCGATCAAAAGGTTGCAGGTGCGAAACTGGTCGCTGGCTAGTCGGTTGTGTCCTTGGGCAAGGCACTTAACGAACATTGCTTGGACCAAGTGGATTAATGGGTCCCACCAAACTGAAGAAATGTGTCCATACACAACACACTGCAATAGCTCCGGTAACCCGACGGTGGGCGCGAGGTGATCTGACGATTGCCCGTGTGTTAAACCCCTTGGTTTTCGCATTCACGGGGATAAACATGAATATCCTATCCTATCCTGTAAGTATTACTTTATCATTTACATTATGGATTTTTTTACTAACTGCTGTTTATTGGTATCATACGTTACCTGTTTTCTTGCTGCTATGGCTAAAATTCAATTACACATTTCCTGATCTCCTATGATATAATGTTCTATAAATTATTTGGCTACTCAACTGTGATTGTACTTTTGACCATGTATATCATGACTGTAAGATTCCCAGTATGAGTGAATACATGTATGTTTTAGGAATTAAACAACCTCACCTTATACATTAACATCCCATCAGCTTGCGTTGTAGATTGGTCCTTATCCTTATCTTCAGCCAAGTTAGGATCAAATGTGCTGAGTGTCCAGTGATGTTCCTGACCGAACTCACCAATGCGATTACCACGGATGTCCCATAATGCCACGCTACAATCGGATGAGGTGGAGATGATAAGGAGTCGGTTGTTCCTCGTGCAAATTGAAATGCTGGAAAATCAGGTTTAATTCTGCATCTCCGGAGGTTTGGGTACTTTTAAAGATACTTTTAAAGATCCACTATTTTTCCACACATAACATGGGTCAAGTGGTTCAGTAGTTGGGTTTAATTCAGCAGGCACTACATTATGCTAATGGGCGTAAGCGTAGTTCAATAGGAAGAAAATGCAGTTATAACTTATAAGTTAAAGTGGTGTAAATTAACCCAAACTGAAAAATTACCCATCTTCCAACCCCTTCTGCCTATAATGATTTGTATGTAGTGATTTGCACTTAAAAAAAAAAAATATTCAAAAATGAAAACTTTAATATGTTGTGTACATTGGCATTACGGCAAACCAACAAGCTATTATTTCCTTTGCTAATGGAGTTTTTTCCGGGTTTATAAAATTAATTTAATCGTCAAATATTAGTAAAAAATACTAAACAAATTAAAAAGGCTTCGACAATGAGACGACTGACCATGTGGTACTTTTTAAAGACTGACTTATGTGGTACTTTTTAAAAGAAGGTTAATTAACATATATTATTGATCATGCTCATGTTAAAGAAGGCAATTCTTCATTTGGCTATAATCAGCTGGCACAATTTTTAATTTCTTAATTTGTTGATAATTCTTCATAGTTTTCACCTGTTTATACAATCGGAATGAGCTTGCCAACTTGCTAATGTGGGAGGTGGTGTGTTTGTAGGGTATGTGGAGAGAGGATTTAGAAAAGTAGTTTCAGAAGGTTCCTCGAGCAAATATTCTGCGATGTTCCAAACTTTCATCGCCCCATCGCTGTCCGCTGCCAACAAATTGAATAATAATACCCGATGCAAAAAACACTTTTCTTGTTTGGATTTTAAGTTGAACTTTGTAATTTAACGCAACTTTTCTAATCAATCAGTGAATATGTTGCCAAAATAAAATATACACACTGTTTTAGCTGGTTACTTCTTAATGTTATGTTTACTTTATTATTCATATGTAAAAGGTTAGTTAATCGTAGATCACATAAAAATATTTATTTTTTACTTTTACATTGCAAAGAATCTAGAGTGTATCAACCTGTTATAAGATATCTATCCTCTGGATCCGTGGTTGCTATGACGTTAGTAGTTGGCGGGTGTGCTTTAAATTCCGAGAGCAAGACACCCTTAGGAACCCACCAGAATCGAACGTGCCCAGCGCCCCCACATGAGATCAAGTCTGCCCCCGTGTAATTGCTTCCCAACACTGACATCCGGTGTTGGAGGAAAATGAGACGAGAAATCACACAACTACTTTCACGTTCACTTGCTGCACGGACGTTTTTTTGATTAATTAGCTTCTTTTTTGCACTAAATAATAATTTAACTCAAAATGATTTTAATTAACTATATGACATGTTTATTTAAACACATTTTTATAATTACACTCCACTGTTTAAGTAATGGCTGTTATTCAATAAGGATATAATATTTATGTTTTATCTCTGTGGATGGAACATTTTTTAATTTAACCTATTAATCCACTGGGTTCAGGCCATGGCTGCTAACAACATTTTGAGTGTTAATAGATTTTATAACTGATTGAACTAACTGGCCGACTTGCCTAGTAACACACACAACTGTGCTATATTAAATTGTGGATTTTTTTAATCCATTGACAAATGGCGAAAACAAGTGCAAACTTTTTTAATGTCAGTTTTTGAAAGATATGTGAACTTTTGAATCAACATTTTTTTACAAACCTTGGCTATCGGAAGTCATTGGTCTTGTGAAAAAAGTTTCGTCGACAATTCCTGTCGATGCTGTTGTCATTGGGCGTTGTGCGGTTTTTTGACGTTGCTGCAACTTTTTAATGACGCCTTCAGAGTTGGCATTCCAAATCACTATCTCACCATCATAACTACCTGAACGACACAAGTTTTGTGTTAAAACTTTGTCTAGGAGCTATAAAAATAAGTTAACTTTTCAGTGTTTCTTTGATTTTCACTGAAATCTTAGGGATTTTGCTATTAAATAAAACATTTTGCTTACAAACACAATTTAACAATTTACATTGGTGTCAGCATACGTAGAGCGCCGCGCCTTAGCTTTTTAAACCCACTAAACCACGTTTCGACAAACAATCGATCTCTCACAAATATACAATGACCCCCATAGTATTGTGTGAAGGGGAAGTTATTCCGAACCATTAGCTCTTGTTGGTTTACAGGCGTGGAAAGTCTTGGACAACGACAATATAATATACACAACAGAA
>CH002630.1:83074-126568 GCA_000149265.1 Ciona savignyi | reverse complement strand
GCACTAAAAATATAGGCAACAAAACTTGTCTGTTTTATTATTCACATCAGTTAAGATCTGATTCTAGAACACTGTTAGCTAAGAAAGTCAAAACACCTCAATATTAAACAGTAAAATGCATCAGAAAGTAACTCAATGCGTAGTCTGGTTAATGTATCTCGTGTGCAATATTTTGTACTTACATGTAATAAATACATTGTTATAATCAATCATTTCAAACAATGTCAACGGTTTACTGCCCCAGGACAGTTTAGATGCCATGATTATTTAACAGATGTTTCGTCAAGCAACTATGGGAGTTAACAAACCACACAATTAACTGTGGCCATAGCATTTAAACCAACTGTAGAAGAAATAACACAAGATTTGCAGAACAATGTATTATATGCCCCACATTAAACAGTGATTATTTGCATTGAAAAGAATCTCAGCCTTAGTGTCTTTTTAATTACTCAAGATTATTGAAACATAAAAAACACATTCACTATTTTATGTTGCAAAAACAAATCTATAGTACTAGCCAAAGATTTGTTTTTTACTAGACAATACTAAACTAGTAAATCTCGATTCTATAAATGTTTAGATAAATACTAGGGCAGCTACTCAGCCATCACAGTGAACATTGAATTTACCATCATAATTATTCAAAGGCTTGGTAAACAATTTATATGTAGTTTTAAACGATATTTTCAACAAGTGATTGCAATTTACAACATAGTTAACTTATGGTGCCGGTGTCTAAACAATTGGACAGGTGCGGCACATTCAAAATCAATGTGATCAACAGAGGACAATTAAAATACAGAATGGAACAGTAAACAAATACCACCTCTAAGAAAATATGTGAAACGAGTCAAGACAAAGATTGTAATGCAAGATTCTACCATTCTATGACACCTAGTGTCAGTCCTCATCATCAGAGTGGTGATTTTCACCAAGTACCCGGAAAGACAAATGACGATAATGGTCGAGCCAGTCGTCCAACAATCTGGTGACAGAGGGAGGACGTTTTCCGAGCCGCTGCCTAGCAACCAACCAACCTTCATCTGTGACATGACAATCAAGCCATTCCTTAAGGATCTCAGTTCTCTGTTCTTCATTCACTCCCTGATGCATACAAAACAAAGTTAGAGTGCGAAGATCATTTTAGTGGATTTTAAGAGGATGTGTTATTTTAGAAATTTGTAACGATAAACACTTATGTATTTTATAATGTTGTCCAGAAGTTAAAGTGGATCTTTAATCAGTTAAACAACTTGTATTTGAGAAAAAAAAAACACCATATCTTTCGGAGCCCTTTTATTTGTGAACATGTTATGCACATTTACAAAATTCAATTTTCTGCTAAAAATAAACAGTACAACCCTCAATACTTCAGTGGAAGATAAACCAACAATTATACCTGTCCTCTCGCTGTGAAGTGGATCGGCAAAACTTTTCCATCGCTATCCACAAGTGGAAGATGCTTAATAGTGTTGTACGTCTGATTTCTATGTTGCGCTCCAGCACAAATGTCCTGTGAAGTGGTTATCATTATCAAGGTAAAATTGTAAAGATTTAATTAATAGCCAAGAAATTACTTTAACTTGTCTTTTACCGACATAGTCTATAAAATGATATTTAATAGTAAGAAGTTGTTCAATGGTGTTAAAAATATTTTTTTGTGGATAAGAAAGATGAAAGTCGTATATTCAATAAAAAGTTACAACTTTTGGGGAATCACCCTGAGTGGTTGACTACAATTTAACTTGTGAACACTTTTTGATTACTTAATGTAACAAGGATCTAAACAAATCTATTGAGGTTTCCTTGGGAATTTTTTTCTGATTAATGATAAATAAAACGGTCATTTTTAAAATTGAATTTTGTATACATTCTTTTCACTTGGCGAAAAGCGATATGCAATTAATTTAAAACAAAAATATTTATAGATATCATTTTATAGATTTAAGTAAACAATGAAATGGTATTTGAAAACTCATGATTAACCCTTTAGAAACGAGATTGTTTTTGCGTAGTTTGCGCGTTTTGACCGAGTCCGCTTTGTAGTGCTCTAGCGCCTCTCGTGTTATAGTTAGAACAAAATGTTCAACACTAGAGTTGTTCGAAATAAAATTTCCAAAATTTCTGAAATTTTTATTTTTTGATGACGTCACTACTTGGGGGTCCACGTCATATTCTTTCTTATACAATGTTATAGTTTTTGATCTGTTTACAATACAGCCTAACATATTTTTACAAAGTTACTCAGAAACAAATTTCCTACAATTATATTATAATTTTGGTTTGATGACGTCATCAAAATATTATTACGTCACTGATTTCATGTTACAGGTCCACCCATGCCAAATATTTTTTTTTTTTTATTATAAAAAATGTTAGAATAGAAATTTAGATTGCTATTAAGTCCATATTGCTTTATCTTACTACTTTTTCCTTAAAATAAACTATAAATGAAGGGTTTGAACCAAATTGTGGACTATAACCTTAAAGATACTCAAAACCCCCCAAAAATGAAAAAAAAAACTGGTAAGATCACATTCGGGACATCCCAAGAAGCGAAACTGATTCTACTGCCATAGAGACATTAAATGAAACAAACCTTTTGAGCGTAGTATTAAAAAAACGTTTTTTTGTGATAATTTTCCCTCAAAATTACACCAAAAAAAGTCATAAAATTCAACTAAACTTTACTTCAAAATTTCAAATGCAAAGTTATGTTTATTTTTGCTGTTTTTAAAAGATATATCATATAGCTTTCCAATGAGACCAAACTTTAGCAGTTTCGACAAGAAATGTTGGAGATTTTTCATTTTGAATGAGCATATGTCAAAAAGGACAAATTTGTTCTTATCGTTTCTAAAGGGTTAAAGGAACACATAATGTATTATTTTTATATTTAAATAAACTTGGTACGACAAAATAGGTGTTTAATAATATGTGGTCAACACTCTTGCTACTGTTATTAATTATTTACCTTGTTGTTGTTTTCCATGGTGACTAGTGCAGTGAAATGACCACGTGTATAACCTAGCGCTATTGGACTGGTGTAGCAAAATCCCTGGTCCCATAGAAATGGTATATACACACCTAGAAACAAAACAAGGTGCAAATAAATAAATTATTTTGATATTTTCATAGGTTATAGTATAAAAATAATTTATTCCAAAATTTAGATGTACTTTCTCCAATATTGTGCTTGTGGGCAAAGCACCTTGAGAACAGTCTTTTATTACTACATTAAAGTCATGCTTAATATTTAATCTAGTCTATAAAGCTACAAATAGAGTATGACATTTTAAAGTCTAACACTTCCCAATCTTAACATAAATATACTACTTAATAGCTAAGTGCGGAAATAACAGATCTTTTTCTGATTAGTTAACCGTTATTGAAATCCAAGTATATGCATATCCATTGACCGCTTAAATTAGTTATTGATAGAACAGGTAAGGATATTCAGGTTTATACCCGTGAATGGGAAAACCATTGGGGTTTATTGATAGGATAGGTTAGGATATTCAGGTTTATCCCCGTGAATGGGAAAACCAAGGTGGTTAACTCACGGGCAATCGTCAGATCACCTCGCGCCCACCGTCGGGTTACCGGACATATTGCAGTGTGTTGTGTATGATAGACACAGTCCTTCAATTTGGTAGAACCCATTAATCCGCTGGGTTCATAATGAAATGAAAATATTTACATGGTGGAACTATAAAGCAGTACAAAAATGTTTTGTTAATAATAAATACGAATGTTTAATTCTACAGTTACCTTGAAACTTAGCAAATCCAAGGGTGTCACCTCGGAAACTCTTTAAATACTTGATTCCATACACAATAATTGGCCGACGTAGAACATGTGAGAGAACAAATATATGGCAATGCTCCAATGCGGCACCAGGCTGGAAATGGAATGGCATCGTTTGTTAATCTGGTTAGTTGTTATGGCTTTAATTAATTTTTACCATGCTAATAAGGTTTATTTAAAAGCAATATAAATAATAATATTTGAAGACCGGTACACAAGTAAAGTGGATCTGAAACACTGATCGTCAAACAAAAGGTTTCACTTTACATAAACATGATATAGATTACCCAGTAATAAAGGACCTCGAAATTGAAACTAGGTATTTCAAAAACTCCCTTTATCCATATCTAGGGCAGGGATGGTTAAATCTGTGACCTTTTGTAGGCAATCTTCTACAGATTTTCTTATTTCTTTAAAAGAATAAACATGTCTTTTGCAATCATTAGTCTTTGTTTAAATAATCAATAATACTTGCTAAACTGAGTGAAAAACATGCTGTCCACTGTTTAAATCAATAAAGTGGCTTATTAGCAAACACAACTAAAGTCTCTTCAAGAAAACAAAAATCATTTTAAAAACAAATAAATATTTTGGAGAAACATATCAAATAACCCTAATGAGTTTTGTATCTACAGGTTTCTAATTGCCAGGTACAGAAATAAACAGTAGAAAAATGCTAAACAACACACAATAATTACTTATCGGATTCAGGGAAACAAAGATAACTATACGTATGACCTTATCAAAAGGTTGAACAATTTATAGAATAGACACAATGACAGGTCAATACACTAAGGAATTACTGCAAGACAAGATAAAGATATATTAACAAGTGTAAAAGAATGCAATGAAAATATAAAGTTTCTTTATAGTTCATGCAAACTGCCACAATAATAGAGTCAAATTAGTTCTTTCAAAATAAACAATGGAGTAAGAATAGCACAGCATCATGCTTTTCAAAAGTTCAACTGGGTTGCTAGTTGCTGCAAATAATAAGTGGCAATTTGGAATAAAACTGTTGCACAAAACTAAACTCGGCATGCACCAGAAAATCTAATTGCCACTTTGTAAAACATTTTCTCAAACGAAAAGCAATAGAGTTATACAGAATTGTACAAGATTATTGAGTGCATACAACATACCTGTTGAGCAAGTGAATGTATGAAAGCCCAGTCTTGCAAACATTGTCGTTCAGTAAAAGTGAAGCCCAACAACTGGGCCTGGTATTGTTCCCATTCTCTCCATCTTCGAAAGAAACTATAAAAAATAAGATATTTAACTAAATATTGTTAAGGTACATATCTGCATTGGTGGGTTAGAAGTGAAGTCTTTCATTATAACTAAAATACTGGTTTAATTTAAATTTCTGTGAGTTAACAACATGGAACTGTTACATGATGCAATAAAGGCCCAATACAATTTTGCACTTATGGCGAAATTACTATTAACCCACCCAATATTTCATTGATAATAATTTGATTTCAAATAAAGTGGATTGCTATGGTGTAACTTAAATTGGGATGATGGATTGAAACATAAATTATCAATAAAACTGTACTGGAAACTACAAATAAAATTTTGGTATAGTTATAATATATAAAAACATAACATACATATGTATATATATATATATAAATATATGATGCACATAATGTTCAGTTTCTTTATATTCAAATGTTTAATAATTTGTATGTCCATAAATAGTTCAACATATTCAACATTAATGTGAAACCACAGAGCTATTTTCGTCACACAATCAATAAATACGTAATGAACAATACAACACTTATATCCATTCCTCCCTAATTTAGGGAGAGGCATATCACGTTTATATAATGTCACCACAATATTTGTTGTTTGAGCTAATTGCTGTGGTTTTATGGCCTGCACAATAACTTGGTTTGAATTAATGAAATTCAACGAACAAGGCAACAGTGCGACAATGATGGTACATTTGTTGCTGGTTTATGGAGAAATGCGATACCAAGAATCGGAACTGGTATTATCCACGGTCACTCAATATGGGTGTAAAGTGCATTATGATTATAGTTGAATGATTATACTGATAATTGGTTTTATAATCCATCATGACAAACTGACAGGTGACTAAAACAGGTCACATTGAACATTAATAAAAAAAGAATAATAGGAGTATTAAGCTACATGGATCCAGTTTAAAGGAACGCTACAATATTTATTAATGTTTGTCAGTATTAATTTCATTATGTTGCTTTATTCTTTCAAGTTTCAAGTTACAAAAAAATGACCCTAACATATAAGAAATGCATTATTCTTTTAGTTTAACTAACTATCTATTACCAACAAGTGCCTTAACTAAATCAATATAAATACATACAGATAAGTATATTAAGCAACACACAACAAGAATCTAATAATGTGATTGCAGACTAACCTTGTTGCACAGTCTTGTAAACTTTCAGACATAGCAGATCTTAAAACATTGTCGCGATCAAAAACCCCCCATGTGGCTTGTAGGACTGAGTCAAGTAAACAATCCCCGGCAGAACGATTCCACAATGCGTACAGTCGGCTGTTAGAGTCGCCAGTGTGCATCAGTGAAGGAGACCAGTTGATTGCACCTTCTTCCTCCAGTTCTGTTTAATTACAGGCAAAGATGGTTATTCGCACTGCATTTGTTTAAATCACACAGATAAGTTTGGATTTAACTAGCAATGAGCATCCAAGTACTTTAGGACAATAAACATCTGAATTTCAGCTATATAGCACAATTAAGTTAAGTGTGGTTCATTAAAACATGAAATTACAGTGCATATCCTTCTATCCCTCTTACACTGTCAGCAGATGTCTCCTATTCTCACAGGCAAAACCAGTTTATAGACACTGGTCAAACAGGGGAATTAGATTCAATAATCAAGTTTTAAATACACACTCGAAACTATGGGAATTTTTAGGGCATACTGTGTTATGGTGATTCAGTCAGTACAATGCTGGTAGGTTCCAGTGTATGACTTTCCCCAAACACAGAAATACTAATACAGAGATGTATACATAAATATCCATTTATTCATTTTAAACTTCTAAAATTACTTCCGGAATACATTAAACAGTACTTTGTACATTGTACAGTCAATGTGGAATATTTAACCGTCATTAGGGCTTATTCAAACTTACTGTTCAGTATATACATATAAATATGAAGAATGATGAATGTAGAATACCGCATGCTGGTAAATCAATACAGGTTAGGGTTAAGCATATTATCTGTCATGCCATACAAAAACAATAATATGACATAACATTGAAGTTACCAAGCATAGATTACACTGATCTGATACCAAAGAGAGCAATTGGAAATGTGGAATTGCTTAAAACTTGTTAGAAGTATTGGGACCATACCAAAGCCTAATTTACTCAATAAACTTAACCAAATATCTGTGGTAAGCGGTTTATACGGTACCTAAGTTTTTGGCCTAAAATGTATAAAATAAACATTCTACCTTTTTGTACATCCTGGTCCAGCAACTCATTAAAAAGTAGTTTTTGTATCGAAGGAGGTAAATCACATATTTCTGAAAGTAGAAGAGACATTAGGATATGGTGTGTTTCCCAGATGAACAGCAACCAGCGGTAACTGACATCTGGCAGTATGCCGGACACAGTGTATTATTATCAGGCACATGGACAAAAAAACAGTTCAAAAATATATAATAGATTAAAATGGTTTTCACAACACAAAAATTACATGTAATTACCGGCATACAAAACTTGGATTAGGGATGTATAGAGCAAAATTTAAAATCGATGTTTTAAAAATATTTAAAACTGAATCAAAACAATAGTTTAATTTATAATTTTAATATTTTTACGGATATCAAAAACAACACTGTATAGTAAACTGCCAACATGAATAGTGTTCCCATCATTTCTGCTAAATTTGTGAAAGACTATGTCTTTCCTGCATCCTGTATTTGCACCGTTCACAACAGATACTGTACCAGTTTTGTGAATGATATTATAAAAAACAATTTTAGGTTAAATATGATTTTACATATATATTACTAATTGACACATTAAATTCATTTTTAAAGCTAGATAAAGTTAGATAATTTTTGGACAGAATACCGTGATTTAATGCCTAGTTAAAGCCTGTATTACAGAAGCAAATAAATAGATAGGTTATAAAGGATGCTTAATCACCTAATGGTAGTTGAAATGTGGTAAACTCTGAAAGAAATCGGCAATGAAAATCTCCTTTCCTGGTTCGGAGGCTCGCCATAATCTCACGACGAATTAAATCAGCAATTTGAGGACTTAGATGGGCTGGGTTTCGCTTAAACCCTCGTGGAGTAACCTAATAAAGAAACGTAAATTATCTCACGATTCTGATATATGTTTGAAACAAAGAGAAACTAGATCATCTTTTATGTTTATACAGGTGGTTATTATTGATTAAAATATATCATTAATCTCTTACCTCGGGATTAAGCAGCAAAGCCAAAATATTATGGCGTTGAAATCGAATAGCCAGATGGACAAGCGTATGACCAACATCAAATGCAGATGGACGATTGAGCAATGTAATATCATCTACGGTTAGCGTGCGAGCTATATTTCCACCATTAGCTAAATATGCATCTACAGCTTCGGCATTGCCTTCAACTACACCTGCATATACACATTTCATTGAATTTAAATGTAATTTATACCGTAGACAAGTAATCTTCACTACAGACATTATTTAAAGTCTTACATCTTCAGGCTATCAGATAAAATGATGCATCAAACCAAAAGCAACTTATATAATCCATGACAAGTTCAAACTACTAAAGTGGTATTACTGATGGATGATTGTAATACATCATACACTTCAACATTTCAGTTATATATGTATATTCATTTCAAAGCAAAATGTATCTGTATTTTTTGAACTCAGTATTATACTTTTTTGGATAAATTTAAGATAAAGCTGATATGGTAGTATACATTTGATATACTACTACCATCATCTATAAAATAAAGTAACCCAAAGTAAGCAATTAATATATAGACACATTCATACCAATGCAGGCTTTCAGGAAGAGCAGATTTTGATTGCGAGTTCTGGTTGTCATGGAACGATTGTCAAGGATTTCCAAGCGAGGATGAAGGTAAATGGCTCGAAGAAGTGCTTCGTGACAAGTTACCACCAGAGGCAGTGCCGCGCTGCCCATTTCCAGCGATAGAACGTGATGAACAAGCCTAAAATAAGGTGTAAGTAATTTTGAGGGTTCATGCATTGCACATTATAGTATTCAAAGAATTTAAGAAAAATTATTTTAGTTTTAAGGTACTTTAATTCAATTCACTTTATTTATTAAGTCTCAATACAAATACAAAAAGACAGGTAACACAGAACATACTAATAAAACAGTGGCTTATCATTGGAGCAGGCACCGAAAAAAATTTCAAGGGCTAACTCAGAATTTACAATTATAAATTTAATATTGTCAGAATGATGATAATAAAAAAAACATTAACAAAGTTTAAACTGCAGTATATGAATGATACACATTAAGAATATGCTATTATAACCTTATTCTTGTTAATACAATATATTTTATTAATAAAAGTGTTTGCCAACAGTAGTAAATTTTAATGCTTTTTTATTGGGCCTAACCAGTTGGCACTATAAAGGAATCACAAATGTTCCATATCATAACGTAGAGAAATGTGATAACAACATGACACACACACCTGATTGTCTTGATTTTGCCGCCTTTGCCTACGACTTCTCGACTTCGCAGTCGCTTGCAGTTCCTCCCTTGGAGAATGGGAGTTGCTGCTGGATGAACTGGATGATCTAGATCTCACGTTTTCCAACAAGTGTTCACTAGCTATAGGTAGTTTCTCTGTTAAGTACTGCTCTTGGTCACCTTTCTCTGATGAAATTTCTACACGAGGTGAAGTGCCGGACACAGTAGCTGAGCTGGTTTGTGTTTCAAGTAAATATTTTGACGATGTGCAAGGTTCGGATTCTGGGGATAATGATTGTACCGTACTGCGAATGGAAATGTGATCTAACTCATTGGGCATTCGTGAGTTTTGCAATTGAGTTTGGTGACACATCACACAGCACTTTGATGAGCGCCAGTTTATATATGTGCAAAGTGAACATGTCCATTTTTTGTTCTTTTCATTATTGTCCTCTGTAGGGGTCTGCAGGTTAGATGCAGTTGCCCCTTTTGCACTCGCACCATTTGGTGAGGCATTGTCCTTAGATGTCCTGCACTTTAAACAGCATTGATGCTTTGAAGAGTTGATATATGTACAAGCCCCACATGACCAAGGTTGATCAGTCAAATTTGTTGCAACTTTAATTTCGCCATCAGACCCATGTGATTTATCGTGCAAAAATTCTGGCCCTTGTGCTGAATCATTTGAATTGTCTTTGTCCACTAACAAATTCTTTGAAGAACTGGAAGTTGCTTTATGCTTTCCTGGCTTTCTTAAAGCGTCAGATGGGCTAATGATCAACTGATGCTCGTCATCTTTTGCATCCGAAAAGTCCGAAAAGCTTTCAATAAGAAGTCCTGCATCTTGACATGGAGGAGGAGGACGGATCACTTCAGCAGTCCGTGGATGATGACACACAGAACATTTTAATGATGCAAAATAATTAGCATAAGTACACAAAGAACAAATCCATTTTTCTTCTATTTTGCTCATACTTTCCCTAACACAAACTCTGGTAGGTATTTAAAGTCAATATTACAATACATTCAAGTAAATGTAATTTATTATATATATTATTTAAGTAACCAGTAGGGCAATAGTCGTCAATGAAACACACTTACACCACCAATAAAAGTAATAAATAACATGATAAGCTTACTGTTAGCATGGTAAAACCTAAAAGATACTAAAAATAGGATGACATACAAACACTACGGTATAAAGTAGAAAAAAAGTCTACAAGACTATACATCTAAAAATAGTTTGCCTAGACTTAACTTTTATATCGGCTGGCCTGTATATCATTATTTCAATTTTTGAACTATTTTACCCTTTGGCTAAAACTAATATACCAATAAAAGCACATAAAGATACGTCTTTACGTCAGTAACTGTTATGCAGTAGTATGAGTTCAGACCGCATATTCGTTTGTCCTTCACTCCCTTGTGACCAGCTGATTACTCTTGTTATTGTGACGTCATAAACCTACACGCCTCATTGAATCTGAATATTTTAATGCCATCAGTCGACGTGCGGTTTTTCCTAAATTAGAGTTTAGATTTTAGAAAGATGAATTTTGGATTTAATCCGACCGATTAGCTTGGTGTGTATTAGTGCATTGCCTTTCAGCCGAAGGGTTGCAGATTTGAAACTGGTCGCTAGCTAGTCCGTTGTGCCGTATGTTAACGCCCCTTACGTTTTCCCATTTACGGGTATAAACATGAATAAATATTTTGTTCAGTTGTCGTAATCTGTTAAAAAAGACAGAAAAGATGGGGGGACTTTAAGGCTTAAAGGTATTGGTAAATTCGTTTAAATTTAGTTAAATCGAAATAAGAATATAGGTAAAAAGGCCATTTCTTTGAATTTGCGACAATGAAACTTTTAAACTAAAAATGTTGTGATTTTTGGCAAGATTAAAAATAGTTTCCTACACCGGGAATCGAACCCGGGCCGCCTGGGTGAAAGCCAGGAATCCTAACCACTAGACCATGTAGGACACGTGGGTTAATATTCGAAATTTGATATAGTATGTTAAGCTTAACTAATCAAAGAGGAAAGTCAATCTTGTAAGTTTTTGTTCTGTCTTTTAATATTTTTTTTTCATTTTTTAAAATAAGCAAGTATATTTGAATGGTGAAATAATAAATTTGCTTGTTAAAAATTAAAGGGTTTGGAAAAAATACTAATATACACTTGATGGAGCACGAGCATATGTCGGAAATGGCACATGCTTTACTTTTCTTTTCGTAATTGGTTTACTAGAAGGCTCACCGCTGTTCTTGTTTGTAAGATTACGTCGGCCTTTTAACGAATACAATTGTCATGAGTGCATATAAAGATGCAGGAAAAGTCCCACAGGGCGAACAAGAGGTGCAGATCCATAAAATCAGGATCACTTTGACCTCCCGAAACGTCCAGAGCTTGGAAAAGGTTGGCTATAGAATAGGCTGCTCGCTATCTTTATGATTATAAATAAAACTATGTTTTTTTTTATATTTTTATTAGTTTTAATTTTTATGTTTAAATTCAAAACATTTGTTTAATATATAAATATCTCATTGGATCTTTTTTTAAAGTTATCTCATTAAAGGTTTGCAGCGACCTGATCAAAGGAGCTAAAGATAAACAGCTTCGTGTGAAGGGCCCAGTTCGCATGCCTACCAAGGTTCTTCGAATTACTTGCCGTAAAACACCTTGTGGTGAAGGTTCGAAGACCTGGGATCGTTATCAAATGAGGATTCACAAGCGGTTGATTGACCTTCACAGTCCATCTGCCGTTGTGAAGCAGATCACCTCAATTAGCATCGAGCCTGGTGTTGAAGTTGAGGTCACCATTGCTGACGAGTAGAGTACATCATTCCTCGGTCAATAAAAGCACCGGTCCATATATATATGTTGTCTTTATTTTGTAAGTTCTGATAGGCATAAAAGGAGCAGCCACACAGTCCTCCAAGAATATAATATGTTAATGCAAATGGTTTAAAGGAGAATTTGATCAACCATGCAGTCTATATACCGGTGCTTAAAATGAATGCTTTATTGCAAAAATGGATGGATGTACAATTTCTAGCAATGCAGGTTTAAAAAATAATTATATATTTAATAAGGGGCCACTTTGACACAAAACATATCCATGTCAACCAATCCCTCTATTTTGTACAGGTCCGCTAGTTTAGTTTTAAACATGGGGTTGGAGTTAGGGTTTAGTTCTGGGGTTGAGATTAGTGTTTAGGGCACTGGACCGAGTGGACCTGTACAAAATAAAGGGACCAATGTCAACTTGTAATTTCAAAGTTAAATAGGTTTGCTTCAATTTCTGGTGATATGGTCTCGGATTGGTTTACATCATTTATAACGGTTAGAGTTTCCAGTTGTGTAGATCGTTTGGATTCCGCTATTTTTGGTTTAAACCCAACATCAACTTTAGATTTTTGTAACCAAACTGGTGGTACTACAAAACTTTCACAAGAACACTTTTGCTGCTGTACAAAATTGAATGAGCCAATTCTTCCATTACAACTTGAACAATTCAATTTTCCCATCTTCCAGTTACCCTTTTGCAACATTTGTTAAGTTGTTCGACCTTATAGCATGCTGATTTATTTGGTAACCTTTCGATTAAAGTTGCAAGTTCAATACTAGTCACTGGCTAGACTGTTGTGTCTTTGACAAGACATCTAGTAAACATTGCCCAAACCCATTGGATTACTAGGTTGTACCAAAATTGGAATGAATGACAATAAGGCACGAAGTAATCTTGACTGTTACTCGAGTGATAGCTCCACTTCCGTTTTCCCATTCACAGACATACACATGAATATCCTATCTTAAATAGGAATACATAAAGGGCAACACTAAAAGGAGGAAAACTACACACTAAAATTATGGAAACTAATTTAAACACTAATCTCAACCCCAGAACTAACCCTAACTTTAACATCATGTTTAAAACTGATTCTAATGTCATTATCTTCATTTTAGTGTGCAGTTGCCCTTATTTTAGTTTTCCCCATACATAAATAAACAATTAATTGTAACATAAACCTCGTCTATCGCTGAATGTATCCAGTCAGGTGCTATATCATAGTTAACAAACCACACTTGACTGTTGTTGTCTGTGCATGCATTTTCCTCTTGCAGATCGTCTAAAAAAGGTTGTCCGTTATTTTGTAAATACGATTATGTCGTATCAATTCACTTTTACGTTAGGTGTTTCATATAACGCTCATACCATTTACCTTGTAAACTACCTCCGTGTGCATTGATAATACAGGTATACTCCATGAGGAAACCACGACATTTTCTGCACTTAATTTTCATACTTTCAGGTGAATCGTAATTCCAATGTAAATAACCAGCAGCAAACTCTTGTGTGTTATTCACTTTTAAAAGAAGAAAAAAAGGACGAATAAAAAAAGGCTGCGTAAAATTAATCATGCGTGAAAAGTTATGAAGTCTCATTCAAAGTTAATTTCTTAAATCACGAAGTTTATCCGAATATTCTGAAAAAATGAGTCGAATGTTTAGTAAACGGTCAACCCCACTGCTTGTTCTAATAGTAATAGCGCTGTTTTGGATGACGTTTAACTGGCAAAAACAACTTTCAAATTATTTGGATGGAAAAACGAAGAATACGAAACATAATGTACCAGCACCCGTACCCGCACAGGCTAAAGCTGGTTTAACCGCAATTGGTAAAACGTTCAAATTAAATGGAAAACCACTCACAATTATAAGCGGTGCTGTACACTACTTTAGAATGCCACGGGAATACTGGAAAGACAGGCTTTTAAAAATGAAAGCTTGTGGGTTAAACACAATAGAGACATATGTGCCATGGAATCTCCATGAACCTATACCTGGCAAATTCAATTTCACTGGGGATAAGGATTTGGTACATTTTCTTCTAATTGCACATCAGCTTAATTTACATGTTTTGCTTCGTCCGGGACCATATATATGCTCTGAATGGGAATTTGGGGGTTTGCCTTCTTGGTTGCTCAGAGATCCCAAAATGAAAGTGCGTACCATGTACCCTGCTTATATAGAAGCAGTGACACATTACTTTAATTACCTTCTCCCATTGGTTAAACCGATGCAGTATCAATATGGTGGACCCATAATTGCCTTTCAACTTGACAATGAATATGGATCATATTATCAAGATGCTGAATACATACCATACTTACAGGACTTTTTTCAGAAAAAGGGAAAATCATTGAACTTCTATTTATCTCTGATTCGATAAATGGATTACGACAGCAAAGCATTCCAGGTGTTTTAAAAACAGTAAATTTTAAGCGAATGGAAAACAATTTTAATGATCTCGAAGCAATGCAACCGAATGCACCACTTATGGTGATGGAGTTTTGGACTGGATGGTTTGATTGGTGGGGTGAAAACCACCACAGCTTATCTGTACAAGAATTTGGGGAAACCTTAAATCAGATTTTCAGTCTTGGAGGCTCGGTTAATTTTTATATGTTTTATGGTGGAACTAACTTTGGATTTATGAACGGAGCGTACAAAGATAATAGCGGTTACCATGCAGACATCACAAGTTATGACTATGATGCACTTATTGCCGAAAATGGAGATTTGACTGAAAAGTACTTCAAGGCCAGGGAAATTATTGAACATTACTTTCCCGGATCTACTGATAAAGACCTAGCTTTAAATTCAAAATTTCTTCGCACTGCTTACCGTAAAATTGCAGTTTCCCAATCTCTTTCACTGTGGAACAGTTTAGCTTCTGTACCCTCACCGGTAAAAGCATTGAACCCTATAAGTATGGAAGATGCTTG
Organism: Ciona savignyi; assembly: GCA_000149265.1. Taxonomy (NCBI): domain Eukaryota; kingdom Metazoa; phylum Chordata; class Ascidiacea; order Phlebobranchia; family Cionidae; genus Ciona; species Ciona savignyi. Next base: position 111,257 of record CH002630.1, on the reverse strand, counting down.
ATATTAACTCGGATGCGGGACAGTCATTTGGTTATATTCTTTATGAGGCTGAAATTCCAATAACTACATATGAAAACTATGTCGAAATTGGAGGTATGCACAATGTGGCCGACAGAGGAATTTTATTCGGAGATGGTGTAAAAGTGACAGTAATTGAAAACAACATGGCTGCATCTCCAAAACTACCCGTAGATGGAAAAGGAAGAATTAAAGTCAGCATTCTAGTGGAAAACGGTGGTCGTATTAATTGGAACAATTTTGATGATCAAAGAAAAGGAATTACTGGATATATTTCTTTTAAAAATGACGCTATCAAAGGTTGGACCATTTACCCTATGGAAATGAATGAAAAGTTCATTAATGAGATTTCAAGATTATCATGGACTTCTATAGAACAAGATTATGAATCTCTTCCATCACCTACATTTTATAAATCTAAATTATTGATTAATTCTGCTCCAATGGATACATATTTAGATATGAGAACCTGGGGCAAAGGAGTTGTCTTTGTGAATGGTCGGAATTTGGGCAGATATTGGTCTAAAGGACCACAGCAAACATTATATTTGCCAGCCCCTTGGCTCCATCAAGGCGAAAATGAAATTATGATTTTTGAAGAAGTGAAGTCTGCTAAAGAAATAGACTTTGTTTCCGAGCCTAATTATGGCTAAACTGCACAATATACATAAAAATGTACAAATATTAAATAAATAATAACTTATGTATATACATATTTTACATAATTATCAGCCTAATAAGAATATTTGATCTATTGTTCGACCAATTATCAGACAGTTTTATTAACTAATTCTAATTTTTTAGTTATTGTTTACTGGTTATCCTTTTTTGTTAACCTTTGTTATAGTATTGTACTGCGGTTCAGTACACCTGTCTTGCACACGAACCTAACATTAGAATGCAGATATATTTACAAAACGAGAAATGCTCTTAAAACATTAACTCCCTAAACACTTAATGGCCAACTGCCTAATAACTGGGTGAACAATAGTGCGAAATAGTAAGGTTAAGTAAAATATTAAGCCATACTAAAATATATGTTTTACAAACTGTGAATTGCAGTATATTTTTTACTTGCTGTTGATGCCATATATGCAGTTTTGACTGGATACTGTAATTGTAAGTTCAATAATGCAGCCTAATATAAACAGGTATATATATTATATATATATAGTACCAGTATTGTACTTTGATAGTCACATTTGTGCTTATTTTTTTCTGAAAATGTTTTTGTTTATGCAATATATCTGCATTTTTACTGTTCATTATAACAAGCAAATGTTGGGTTCTACTTTATTTCAATTTGTTTTTAATAAGACATTTTTAGAAAGGTTCTGTTTTATTGTTAATGACATATTTTTGGGGTAATGTCACCATTGTATGCCATTAAATAATTAGTAAGCTTTTTGATGTTAAAAAAGTTATTGTATATCGTACTAAGTTTTATTTTTATTACTATACCAGTAAGCGTAATTAAATTGTTTTATCTATCTATTTAGGAACTGTATGGTTCTGCCTAATTGTGAAGATCAATCTTTCAAGAATTTCCTGTATTTAAATTCTTGCATATTTCCTGTATGATATGTCTTGGTACATAAAGCAGGTAGATGATGGAAAGGTAATATAACCATCTGGTGTAGATTTATAATTGCCATTATTAAAGGTTGCACCTGGTAGCATTAAAAAATTGCTAAGAACTCTGCCACAAAGTGTTGGATCAAAAGTCAAAACCCTTTACTGACTAGACGGTGTCATTGAGCTAGATACCTAGTGGATATCACATCTAGTTATATAATGAGTTGAATTAAAGTTCAATGTCCTAATCAAATACATCAAAGTGCAATATCTCTGGCTTCTGGTATCCTAAGATTGCTGGTGTGATAAAGACCCATGTATTCGCATTCACGATAAAAAACATGAATATCTTACGAGATATGCCCAAAAGAATAGTTTAAACATAGTTGCGCATCTGTTTTAATAATATTCGGAATACTTTGTGAGCGTTCTCTACTTCACATATATACCTTACATGCAGGGTTATGGTTTATTTGCAAAACAAGACATCACTTGTGGAGATGTGATATTAGAAGAAGAGCCGTTGGTCTGCTCCCAATTTTCTTGGAACAAACTATACAAGTACAGGGTGCTTATTTCAAATATTTATTGCAAATCATAGTGATAATCTTCAATACTGAAGATTATTAACTCTCAAGTTGTAGATGTAAAATAAACTCTAACCACCCCCACTTAAATTAGTTTGCATTATAAACTGTTAACTGCATTATAGACTACTAGGGAAACAATTCATGTGATTTTTCATCACTCACATTGCTTAGAAAAAATTTAAAGCCATTACTTATCTTTGTTTTTAATTAGCTGGCCGGTTAGCTTAGTTGGTTATTATCATGATCATGCCATTAGCCGACTGGTCTTATATTTCCCAAAAGGTAATAAATCTATGTGTATGGTAACATAGTTATGATTATATATAATAATATATTTAAAAACTTTTCCATTAAAGTATGTCAGTTACATTCACATTCAACATACATAGGAGAGATATTTGAAGATATATATGCATGTTTATATTTTCACTAAAATGAAAAGTTGTGAATTAAACAATAATGCATCATTTTACTTATTAGTTATGGGGTATTGGTACTAGTTCTAAGCACTACAACAATATCAATTAGTTGTAAGATATTTTAAGTATGACTTTATCTGGCACGGTTCGTCTCAAAAATAGTTATTTAAATAAATATATGAGCAATTGTTTCCTAGGCATGTGACTACTGCTTGAAATCATTGGAGACTGCAGAAGCGATGTGCAGACGACTGGCACAAAATCCTTCGATAAACCTTCCACACCCTGAATGCTGTAAAGCTAAACCTGAAACCAATGTACATTGCCTTAACTGTGAGGTTGGTGTATAATCTTTGTCCGGTTACAATGCTTTGTGATTACCTTTATTTTGGTATGACTACATATTTCTATCAGTTTTGCTTTCCACTAAAAGTTAAAGTTTTTGAATTGAAACAGCTGCTAATAAGTCAAGGCACTTAGATCACATCGCCTAATCACAGTGGATTAATTGGTAATTCTTGATAACTCAATTAGAGAGGAACCCTGCTTACCTCAAAACCTATGGGACTATCATTAAGCGGTCGCGTTAGCTGAGTGGTTGTGTTAGCGATTTTTGATTTGCTCAAAACCTTTTCTTTGAATGAAAGTTGTCTTGGTTTATTTTTACTTAATGCCATTATTTTAATCAGACACTGCAGAATGAATTTAAACAATTGTTAGTACTGAAGTTTATCTTATATAAAAGATTCAGTTCTGTTTGGCACAACTTTCTTTGTGTGTGTGTATGCGCTCATCTAGTTCGACAAGTTAGTTGTGTAGTTAAGATAATTTGAAACAAAATTTTATACTGATCAACTTCGTAATTGATAATTTTTTCCTGTACTCTAAAGATATAAACAGCAGAAGTGGTTAAAGCGTCCCGACCAATACAGCTTAAAAAAACAAGACTTTTTGTTGTCCTTAGAGAATTAAAGCGGACAGTGTTGGTTCAAAAGGATTTTTGAAAAAATTAAGTTTGAACTTTATTGTAGTTGATCATGTTTTATTCTTGTTTATGTTAATGGAAAAAAACTCATCAGATCACATAGCAACCACCGGGTTACTGTAGCTATTGTAGACGGCACTATATTGTATATGATTGAAACATTTTTACTATTTTATTTTATCTCATGATACCAAGTTCGGAAAATGTCTGCTAATTGCTTTGGCAAGGACGGAACAGACTTGTCAGCTCATAGTTTTAATTCAACAACCTGTGAAATGATGACTGACCTCATGCACACTAACCAACCGAGCCATCGGCCGGACGGCAATACTTTTTACTAGAAATAGATCAATTCTATTTACTTTATTTTTTTTTTCAGGAAGTCTATTGCTCCATGGCATGTAGAGAAAAAGCATACAATGAATATCATAAAGTAAGCTATTGTTATAGGTAGTGGAAAAAAGACAGTAGAATGGTCGCATATTCTCTGGTGAAACTATAACCATCCAAATAATTCAAAATAACAATATTCATGTTGCACACAAACACGCTTTGGGACCTGCCCACTTATTGTCGGTTAAACAACAGTGCAAATAGTAGGATTTATTTATTTTTTATACCCAAGAAGACTTTCCTACTGTTTTAGTTTAACTCATTTTCACTGGGTTTAGACATGTTCTGCACTGTCCTTCTGACCTTAGTAACCACCATTTAAAACAGACGTTATGTCCTTCTTCTGACCAATGTGACAAATCTGCGCTGGAAGTCTTGGATGAAACGTGGAGAGGATTTCACTTTCCCCCAGAAACTGCGTCAATACAAATGATCATGCGTATACTAGCTAGGATAAAGCAGGTAACCTCGGGTATGGTGGATTTGAGAAAGTCACTGAATTATAGATCACATGTTACTTAAATTTGATTTTTTAAATATATTTATTTTATTTTGAAATACACTATATTGCATTGTGTTTTACAGAATAGGATGAACAGTACAGAAATTTAATTAGACAAAAATAGTTTTTCTGCTTTTTTTCTTTCAGTATTTTATAGTTTATTTTGGTCAATTTTCACCAAACATTTTAGAAACATCACAACATTAACAATCCTTATTTACAGGAGGATAAAAAAGAAGAATTTATAGCAGCAATTGAAAGGTTTTGTCACACCAGTACAAATAATGTGGAACAAATTGCTCATAAACTGTTGGGAGAACAATTTTCAAGTAAAATAAATTCTATTTTAATATTTAGATCTACCAACATTTCAAGTCATATGCTTGTGTTATGTCTAAATCATTTTTAGGATTTGGATATAGGGTAAAATGTATTAATTACTTGTTTGGTTTTTATATATACACAAAGCGAAGTTGCTTGGTTTTAAGATATACTTAAACAATATTAACAGTTAAAGGGAAATATCAAAAAAGTATATAAAAATGACACAAATTGGTTTAAAGAAGCTAGAACTGTATACCATTCAAACTATTTTCAGACCAAATATCAGTGTTGCGAGATCAGCTAAAGTCTGCATTGTTTGACGAATCCGTGCAGCACTGGTTTACCACCGATGGATTTAAGAATATATTTGCACTGCTTGGTACAAATCAACAGGGGATTGGCAGTAGTGCGCTCAGTGTGTGGGTGCTCAACTGCGATGAACTAAAATTGCAGGAAAGTGACCGACTGGATTTAGATTCTTGCATTGATGACTTGTATGAGGAGTTAAATAATGGTAAGAAAAAAGATATATTGGTTTAGAAATATGTCACCATCGTCATTTTGAAACATGTAAAAGAATAGGATATTTATCTTTATCTCTGTGGGGATTGGAAAAAGTCGAGGACATCTTTACTCGGGAAACAAATTTAGAATACCTTGTGCCCAACCATTAATCTTCTGGGGGCAGGATTTGCACTAATGTAAGCATGGATACAAACGAGTAGCCATTGACACATTACAATCGAACAACCTTTTGGCTGATGACCGAAAGAGATCATCTCGTAAATCATATAGTCATCTGGTAAATCATATACTTTACAAAGTAAATATTTAACCATTTTGCCTAATCAAAATAATTTTGGTTTAAAATCTATTATTTTTGACATAGGCTTATTAATTCAAATGAAATCTATAAGCAAGTTTTCCCTTTCAGTTGCCGGTACTTTTTTAAACTGTGAGGGAGCAGGACTTTATGTAACACAGAGCAAATGCAATCACAGTTGTGCTCCAAACGCCGAAGTTAGTTTCCTGTATAACAACCACAGGTATAAAATAAGACTACCAAACCAAAGTAAAAACATGTTAATGTAGTATTACTTACTGTAATAGACACTTGATCTAAACATAGTTTTTTCATTTGTATTGGAAGTTTTTTGTATTGTTTGATTTGTAATTTACCATTATAGGAAACTGATATCGTTTTTATCGGTAATAGCTTTATGTACATGCTGCTGTGGACCAAAAGTATAAAAAATTAAATTTTCTGGTGGGTAGATATATATAATCATCAGTATAATACTTATATGGATTAAAAATACAACATTATCCTAGTGGCGAGTTTACCTTGGATTATATGTGTGCTAGGTGACGCTAATGAGTTTAACGTTGCTGAACGATTTTGACTAATTTTCTAAACTACATGTTCATATTACGCCAGGCTTACACTAAAAGCAACTAAAGACTTAAACCAAGATGAAGAAATTACGATATCATATTTAAGTGAATGCTTGCAATCTAGAGGCAAGATCACAAGACAAGAATTTTTAAGGTATTCTGGTCAGTAACATTAACCCTGGAAAGAAACCAACATACACTTATGTCAACTTGTAAGCTTAGAACCATAGAGTGTAACAATGAATTAATCAAGCTTCTTTCCAGGGAAAATTATTTATTCAATTGCCAATGCAACAAATGCATGACCCTTTCGGAGATTGATGACGTCACCTCTGACGAAGACTATGATGAAAAGGATGATGATGACAATAATAACAATTTATTAGAGAACTGACTATTGTAGTGCTGTGAATACAATTGTACAACCTGCGTTATTTGTGTAGAATTCTTCGAATTGAGCTCATTTGAAACATATGACCTTGCCATCAACTGTGTTTACATAGAGCTTTTACCGTATCGGATACGTTAAAGGGCAAGCGAGTCAGGAAATTGGAAATGTGTGTTCAAGTCAATTCATACGCAACCGGTGGTTTCATTTCTAAGAAACGGGTTTATTTGGTTTTGCGTTCTAGGTTTGTCTTATTTTAGCGGGCAATATATCCAAATTTCAGGAAAATTCCATTAGAAGATCAATTCGTTTTCGACTATCGTAATATGTCCGAATCATTAATTCTTATGGCTTTTATGCCTAGTGTAATTAACGTTTAGATAAACGGTAAATAAGTTTAAAAGGCTCTTGCGACTATATACTTTTCATTCAGCGGTATATATGCATAAAAAAACTATTTTATCTTACTTTTGGCTTTTAGCTCGTTTAAGTTGTGTACACTTTACATTAGGTCAATGACTTACGACCTCACAAGTCGAATTTGTGACGTTTTATAGAATCTGCAGGGATATATTCTCGCTTTAATACGTGTGCAGCAGAACGGCAAGTTAAAATTTCTAATAATAGCGGGTTACTATATGGTATACACCATGCAGCCGTACCACCCTGACAATCAACTTAACACAATCCGTAAAAGTGCCTTGCTGAAAGGCGACGCACTAATACAGCAAGCTATGCTGTCTTTTTTCCTCGTTCCATTTTTAGCTTTGGAATAGCATTCGCGTACCAAATAAGTTACATTTAAATGGGTGAATTAAGCTGTTGTTATAGATTGAGGTTCTTCCTTCGCATGGGGTTCTATCCCTAAACAATTTAAAAAAAGTGTTAATTTATAAACGTTTGAAACCTCAAGTAAAGGTAAATAAAACGCACCATTGCAAATTTATCAATCTGAAAGTTTTAAAATGTTTAGATGTTTATCCATGTAAATGAGAAAACCGAGGGGGTTTACACACGGGAAATGGTCAAATTACCTCGCGCAAACAGTCGGGTTACCGCCGAAGCTTTTAAAGTGTGTTGCGTATGATTTACACGTTCCTTCATTTTAGTTTAGTAGAACCCATTGATCCGCTGCGTTCAGGCAATATGTGTTAGGTGTCTTGCCCAAGGACACAACCGACTATAGCTTGCGACCAGTTTCGACCAGACACCATTCGGCTGAAAGGCAACGCATAGAAACACAAGACTACAACATGGAAAGTTTACTGTTCATGGAAAGTTTACTGAAGGCTTAAGTAGCTCCTGTCAAGTTTAAATCATTAAGCCAAGTGCCTTGCCCAAGGAAACAGCCGATAGGTTACCAACTGGTTTCAAGTAAACAACCTTCCGGCTGCTTGCAGACGGCTTATGCCTTTAGAGAATAAGCTGGAGCGATTAGGTACCAAGTACGAGCACTTTTCTAAGCGATCTTTAAAATGGTTTCTGTGTTCTCTATTTTGTCCTAATAAGCGTCAAGCAATTAGTAGTACCAATATCGCGTTTGGCCCACAGAATAGCTCCGACGGTGAAAGCAAAGTATGTGCCGCAGCAAAATTGTATGATGGAAACTTCCCGATTAAATGAACGTTATGATCACATGCAAGTCTACGATGGTAAATACATTCTGATGATTATCCGTGTTATAACACCCCTGGGTTTTCCCATCACCGGGTACAAATCTTATTCTATTTAAACCATCATTATGTGAACTTTATTTACCGTCGTTTATGTAATTAAATAGCTTGTGTTGTTTAAACGAAACTTTGTTTGTCATTTTAATTCTTGTGTGCCTTTTACATCAAAGGGCATTTACCACCTAAAATACTAAAAACCCAACATACTAGTCGTATTAGCTTGGATTCCGCCATGTCCTTTAGCCAAGAGCACACACATACGCATATAGTATTGCTTTGGCCGGTAGTTGTGGTATGGATCTTTTATGTTTAATGTTTTGCTTAATACACCCAACAATTTTTAACCGATGTTTGATTTATTATATACATAGCGTAGAAACATTAGAAAAAAGCTAATAAAAATATAGCAAGTCTTATAACAGCGAGTAAAACTGTATTGGTCTATTGCAGAGCGGCAATGTACATTGTAACGTGAACACAATCAAAAACTAGCTACAAAGCGCAACGACAATTTAGTATAATACAATAATAGAATTGCTGTTCTTTAAAAAATATTTGGACATCCTTTTTAGTAGGTTGTACAAATGTGCAGACTAAATCGAACAAAAGTTGAAACCATACACGATGGAAGTTTTTGTTCTATTATGTGCAATATAGAAAGGAACTGTGCAAAATACAGCAAAAAGAACAATGAAAACATGTCAAAGAAATTGGGTTGTTGGTTTTATTTGAATTTATTACCACAACTCACATTCATATTCCATTTGAATACTTTTATTCGCATTTTAACCTGAGAAAACGTTGACATAAAATGATACAATACGGTACGAAAACATCGGTTTATTTTAATAACATCCTTCATTTTAAAGTAATCTTTTTTTCGATATTTTAAATTATCATAATATTTAAACAAATTATAGTGTCAATCCCGAAGTTAAATATATACCTGAGATGAACTAAAAATAACAATAGCACTAGAATTCGTGTCAATTGTGCTTAGGCATTTTACGTTACCATTAAATATTTTGTTAACTGATGGAGGCTAAACCGCATTAAAAGATTCTTCCGCGATTAGAGTTGTGTATTGATATATAGTATTTTCTTACTAAACAATCACATATTTCTGAACGCTTTCAATTTTGGGAAATTGTAATTCCTATTTATATAAAAAAAATCCTAACACAAACAGCGCTTTATGACACAGTGTATAGAATGTTGACATGTAGAATAATAAGTTGCCTTTACAGCAATTAACCTTATCGTTGTTACTACATTTACACCAAGGTAAACATACTTTTACTAGACTGTAATAAACATCAGATTTCCTTGTATCTTTATCCTTTTTCGTTACAACTATATATAATATCTAGTGCTACCACCAGTTTATTTTGTTGAACAATCGTAGCACCTATGTGACGTGGTGCTTGTAAACTGCACCGCTTGATAACTACAAATATCATTTTAAAAAGATAATTATTTTCTGTGAAAATGTTGTATGCTGAATAGAAATCACAAACAAAATTGTAACGACACGAGTTAGTAGCTAGCTACCTGACAACGGAATCTGAAACAGAATCCGTTTCTTTCACATCTGCATTTGATTCGGATTCTGCGGATTCGTGCAGAAGTAAATCAGTGTCTTTTGTATTCAAAGTGTTTATATTCCCCCCACTTGCGATTCCATCAAGGGCGCGGAGTGAAGATGACTTACGATGCGCTGTTTTGCTCAAATCTGGAGTGACCTCTTTGTAAGCACTGCGTGGTCTCTGTGTTGGTGCATTATTAAAAATATGGGACATTTTCGTTTCTGTGTCGGTTCCACGAACAACACCGTTAGCAACAGAGACCGACGTCTCGTCTAGTGCTGTCAGTGGCCTAGAACCGTTTGAAGCCGTCCCAACAGAGTTAGTTGATCCCGACGTCGTGTCGGAATCAAATCGATTAATACTAGATCTGAAACCGTACACCATTGTTTTCGGTTCAAGGAAAGCCTGGCCGTTAGAAGATGCAGGCGAGGCCCGACCATTCGTTGGGGATGGTTTGTTGCTACGCTTGCTGGAGGTACTGAACCGACTCGTTCTCTTTCGTAGCCCTGACTCCGATAAAAAGTTTGACAATTGAAACAAACTACTTTCAGTTCTCACACTCGACCTGGAACTCATGCTTGGAGTGTAGGAAACTGCAAGTGAAGCTCTGCTCGTTTGTCGAAAACCTGAAATTACACAGTCATTTTTAAACTAAGCGTGTTAAAAAGAAAAGAGTAAAACTTATTAGCCTTATACCTACCGTCTCTACAAAGTCCACACAACAAAAGACGTTTAAACGCCCTCCTGAATTCCAGGCTGTGGCAGTAAATGATTGGGTTAAAGAAACTGTTGATGTACCCGAGGCAGTTGATCATCATGAATGCGGGTGCGGAAATACATCCTTCGCAGAAAACCTACAACAAACAACACGCAAACGGTTACGAGAATTGTAGTTACAATCTAGTCAGGAAATTTATATTCTATGTCCTTGTGTTTGCTTTCTATAAATGAGCAAACACATTTAAGCCTATATCTCTACACTTCCTTTTTATAGATTTATACTCTTTATTGTTAATATACATATCCCAATTAGACAGACGTGGTTATTTTTTATACACTCGGTTGTAAAATTACAGCTATAGTTTAGAATGGGATAAAATATAACATGATTTTTTGTAAATTGGAAAACGCAAGGAGCGTTATCACAAGGGCAATCGTCAGATTACCTCACACGTACGCGTTCTCATATAGGTTAATCTTCATATTATGAATAAAAGAGAACCTACAAACTTACCTGCACGATATTAGCAATAAAAAATGGCAGCCAGCATATCACAAATGTGCCCATGATGATCCCCATTGTAAACACGGCTCTATATTCCCGTTTCCCCCAGAGTAGAGTTCTACTGCCTGGCATAGACGCTCGTCTATACACCCCTTCTCGGTTGCGAATTTTGCTGCCTTTCTGAATGGCAACTAGATAAAAGATTACTGCTTACGATATGTTTCTTTTAACGTACCAAGTTCAGAAGCATAACTTACTTTTAAAAACAATACTGTAGGCGCACACCATTATAATAAGTGGTATGTAGAATGATATACAAGACGACACAACCGCATACACAGTGTTGGGTTTGAATTCGCAATTCGTAACATCGTCGTAGAATTTTTGATCATCCGGTTCGTTCGTTTTCCACAAGCCTAGGTTGATTGGAATAAATGCGATAGCGGCTGAAACAATCCATATGAAACCTGTTGTATAAAAAACATGATTTGTGAACAATTTAACCATGTTGGGGTTCAGGTAGAGTGTAGAACTGTAGACAGTAAACTTGATCCTATAAGTTTGTTAAAACTCCTAGACCCTTTGTTGTTTCAATAGGATTATGGAAAAAGACTAGAGAAATATGTATACCAATGTTATCTTTGCTTTTAAACATTGGTGAATAGCTAAACTGACGTAAACAGAGGTACCTACCTATGATAAACCTTGCTCTTAACCGCGTCATCTTAGTAGAATACTTAAATGGCATTGTAATAGCCACAAAACGATCAAGAGATATAGCACAAAGTGTCCCGATGCTGGCCGTAACACTAAGAACATCGACCGAGGTCCAAATATCACACCAAAATGCTCCCAAGTCCCATTTACCACCTATAACATAGTGACTCCACATTGGAAGAACAACGGTGCCTATCGTCAAATCCGCTGACGCAAGGCTGATGATAAACATGTTTGGAATTGTTCTAAGTTTTCTAAAGATGGTAGCTGTAAGGATGACCATCACATTGCCAATTACTGTGAAGATACAAACACAGCTGAGAATAAAATATAGTCCAGCTTTTAAAGGTGCATTAAGTCCTTGATTTTCGTATTCAGGGATAGTAATGCCACTGTGTCGTAAATCAGTAAACTTGTTGGAGGTAAGATTCGGTGTTGGTGTAAAAGATTGAGTGGTGTCACTTGCGTGAACTGGTATGGCAAATAGGTGAATAAGTACAATGAGCCCAAAGAAATAAAACCAAAGCTTCCTATTTCTTCGTCCATTCAATTTCCTATACCCCGTCGAATGCTCTGCCAATCCGTTTAATTGTTGTTTCAAGTTTTTCTTTTTGAAAGCAAACATTTTCGTTCCACAGATGGTTCGACTATCACGCAACACTTATCAGTATCACTACCTCGATTTCCAAGAGCAACCGGACATTACGCGGAATTACACAATCATCAATAATTAATCTGCAAAAAGAAAAGTAACTTAGAGCTAAATTAATTCCCAACACGACTTAGTGCCTGTATGGGACTGACGAAATCTTTATTTTTCTGGAAAAATATTGATTGTTGGTCTATACCGAAAAGCCCTATTGTGGTACTAAATTAAGACCAGAGGAAATCATATTGGTTTAAACTGCACTCGGATCACATCTTTTAACATTAGCCTCAATGCTAGGAAGTCGCTTTATTATAACTATTTGCATTGGACCGTCATTCATCAATACGTTGAAATGTTTAAACAAATAATGGAAAGCAAACAACCGGCGGCTTTTGACCTTTTTATTTGTAATCCATGATTTTTCTCTATTAAAGTAAGTTTTATGGTAAATTGATGTCTTTTACTGGCTATGTTGCTGCACACACCTGAAGCTTTGCCTGAAAAGGCTTTACTTGTATAAAGACGAGTGAAAACTGAAAATTAAAACAGCTCAATTTTTTTAAATACACTTGGCTGCGACATCAGCTTTGCTTAACTACTTTGCAAACGTCATAATGTTCTATCGTGACGTGTCGAGAAGCGTTTAAAATATTTACCGAGTCCAATATGATCTCAACTAAGCTGGGATATTGCGCTCGCGTCCTTTGTGTGTTTTTTCGTGGTCATTTTCACTTGGCAGACACGTTCGTTCGGAATTACTGGACTCAAATCCGCATGCCAGGGACCTATCCACGATTGCTTACCGGAACAGCTAAGCTGACGCCTCTCTGCATCGCTAGGGTGTTTACGCACCAATTTTTCGCATTTTAACGACGGTAAACAGGGTAAATTTTCGCGACTATTTTTTTTCTTCTAAATTTTTTATATAGAACTAAAATTTTTCAAATTCATTTTGTGATCCACCTATCTATTGTCCACCTTTAAATTTACCCGTAAATGTTGCAAAGCATATAGAAAACAAGACGCTCAAATTATATATGAAAACAACTTTAACTAAGACCAACAAATGATATAAATGTGACTTTCAAGATTTGATTAAACATTTTGAGAACTAAATATTGAGAAATCCCTGACGTTTGTACACGAGCTAAAAATCAAAATTTCTACCATGCATACCGTTTTGCACGATGCTAATGGATTTGCACTACTAAGATAAAGATCTTTCGCTCTACAAGTGTAAATGACAAAAGCGCCAAGAGCTGACGTCAGTGTATTCCCGCCCGATGCAAATTCGATGAAAGCGGTCACGATTGAAATGCCGCCCATTTGTTGTATCAAGTTTCAATCGTTACACTACACCTTCTCACTATTTGTAGCGTACTGTTAGTAATTCAACAAAATACTGTAAAGAACTGCTTGATTTTTTTCTTATTGGCTTACGTATTTGGCTTTGTATTATACGGTTAGGTAGTGGTCGCTGATTTCTGCATATTACTTATTTATGAATCACTGAAATTTATTCACTGAAGCCATCTAACCTCGACTAAAAAACAGCGTAGTTGACAAACATGGTGCTTTTATATAATTTATCGATTATAAGGAATTTGTTTGTAATAGCGATGACGAATATAGACGATAAAATCTACTGTAACCTTTATTCTCCTTAGATAAAATTAATACTTCCAACAAAAAAATGTGCCGTTATTTTAAAACATTCGTTCCCTGTTACCGCGATTAAAAATGTCATTTTAAGCCTATCCAATTACTAAGGTCCACTTACCTAAACTAGACAAATAAAACCTCGTTTACAAAGGATTTGTTGTAAAAATTTCTACAAAATTCTTTGCGTGTCCACTGAGGCCTTTGTAAGCCGTATAAGCCCCGCATAAGCCATCGTAATATAGACCTCTATGCAAGCATAAATAGCCTTAATTGCATTAGACTGCGCTGTTTGATATTTCATAAACCAATGACGTAGATAGAAAGCCCCAGAGAAAATGTAGGGCTACGAATGCAAATTTAATGACAACATTTCCGATTTTTTCTCTGGCAGCAGAAAACGAAATAACAATTATATTAAGATGGAAATTAACGATTTTTAATCTAAACTCTCGCTGCTCAACCAATATAATTAAACCTGAGAAAAAGCGTTAAAATATTTGAATAATTTATAACAACTATATATAATTGATTCTATGGAAGTTGTGCCAGGAAATTTGATTGTGAGAAAAAAACGTTTGACCCATACATATATATTAGCATGACACGAAAACAAAGTCATATTTATATGTGTAACACGAAACAAATCAGCCCGTATAATAAATAAGTGACACGTTTGACTCGCATACTTACTCTATGGTACCGCGTATTAAGTTATCAGTCATTGTTTCAAGTTGAGTTGTCAGAATAACAGAAATTTATTGGAAAACATATGTAAATGTCATTCTCCATATTTAGAGAAGATTCAGAAAACTATTCTAATATAAATCATAGATATCGGACACATTTTTCCTTAACCTCCGAATGAGGAATGTGCAACCTGAGAGAACACTGCTTTTTTGTTAGTATTCTCCTAACGACTAGCAGTATTAGTTTCGTTCATATACGTGGGTTAACGTGCGTCAGACGACGTGTACTTCCCCATTCTTCAAATACAATAGAGAGGGTGACGTGAAGCTTGGGAATTACCAAAACAATTGAACGATCACTTCTTTCTTTAAGTGGCGTCAATAACCTATAAATACAATACACCTTTATACCACACACTACTCTTATGTATTCAGTTTTTATGATAAAATTATTATAAAAAACATTCTTGACTTAAGCAATCGACTGCACAAATTAGACAAGGGCAGTGAAAGTTTTTATTTGGCTCATTTCGTTGCATACATAAACCTTGCTTCGGCAGTACATATAATAAATTAGACTGATCTAAAATTGTTTTAAGTTTTGATACGCTCTGCATTTGCGTTACTCTACGCTTGCACTACAGTAAATGTCAAGGTTTAAAAACATTTTTTTCACTGACTTTCCTTTTTATGTACACCTGCGGATATAATAATCAAAAATATTAGCAGCACAAATAATTATATCCGCAATATTTCCTGTGAACCTATAGCGATTGTAATTGAACTTTTGCGGCTAAAAATATGTCGCAGCAACGATTTTACTATACTGTACTCATACACTGTTTCAAGTGCTCTCCTCATTGAAAAATTTGTTAAGTGTCACAGAGTGACAGGCAGTTGATGTCAACTATAAAGATTCAATGCCGCTTGCTGCTTTGTTTAGGGCCTTGTCCTTGTTAAGCCTGTACTCCAAAGCCATTGGACCAAAACGTTGTTGTGAATAGGCTATTCGATCTACTTTAAAATGTCCACGTATACAATAGGTTATTAAGCGTAAAATATACGTGCAATAATCGAATAAAACAAGCCCTTCTAGTTTCAGCTGCCCCATTGTCGACTTTACCGTTTTGATGTTTACAACCAAGATATTCTAAGCAAAGTGAACACATAAATCCGCGATTGCAATAACATTAATTAAGATGACGTGTAGTATATTAAGTTATTTTAATCAGCTAAATCTCTAACATACAGTTTTATTGCTACTTCAAAGAGTATGAAATTCATTCCAACATTTTAGATTTGCATTCGGTCAACACTACTGTCCAATGTTTGCGCTCACAGTCGGTTTATAATTGACTTTAGAAGTTAATTAAATCAGCCAGATGTGATGATGTGGTTATTTTTGGTTAACCGCTTAAAGTCCCTACCTTTACATGTTTAACAATGATTTTAAAACGCTTTAAACTATAAACTCGCGCATCTTACCAGGCATAAATTTAAAACGCAAATAAATGGTTCTTCACTATAAGTTTTACTACATCAAACCTTTCGTTTCTTTGATGTCCACTTGTAGCTACGGACAATACCTCTATACATCTACTTCTATTATAGATGCAAAATAGTCGGCGTTTATTGTGTCCATGTCGCTATAATAACAAACACGACCAATTTTGTGGTAGAAAAAGTCTTGGAAAATGTGACATTTCAAACGACGCATCCTTACCGCCAGCGCAAACAAAAGTTAAGTGAAGCTAACGGAGTGATGGCAACCGTGACCAAACCAGCAGCACTCGCAT
Organism: Ciona savignyi; assembly: GCA_000149265.1. NCBI lineage: Eukaryota > Metazoa > Chordata > Ascidiacea > Phlebobranchia > Cionidae > Ciona > Ciona savignyi. The sequence continues at coordinate 94,674 of CH002630.1, read as the reverse complement.
GCGCTGTCTTGGTAAAACAACACGAACTATTTATCTCTATTATTAAACTAGAATGACGAATGCCGATTTTCAAATATACTTGCTTAATACGCATGAATGGCGAGGGCTGGCCCGTTGAGCCTCTGCAGCTGCATCGTTTCCATTGTCAAATATCTAATATTCTCAAATAAATCATTTTTCACTTTAAGCGAACTAGACGTCCTCTATTGATTTTATTCGGTACCAAAACGGCGAAGTCAATCGGTAAATTCACCACCAATCCATCAACCTCAAAAACCTGTCAAAACAAATTTCACCGGGAACATATCCAACACAACGTAATGCTTATTGAAAGGCTTGGTGCTTATACTGCCAACCACTCTAAGAAAGCATCCCTGAATGGTCGAATGGGAATACAAACACGGCCATGCCAACAAACATTAGGTCAATTTGTTGTTCGGACAATGGACAAAAGAGACGTCTCAAATAACATATTAAACTACATAGAAGTTCTAAACGAAATATATTAACATGTTATTTAACCCGATTTGAGTGACATTAATGCTTGCCGCAATTTAACCCTTAGACGACGACGGTTACATATTTGTAACCTAGATGTGTCCCCGAAAAAAAATGCACAATTCAGTCGTCTCTTGGGGGATTTTCCTAGTTTTGATATTTTTGGAAAGCATTTGAATAGATCTTTCGAAATAACGCATAAAAATATAATCCTTCCATTTAAAAATTTTGAGTAATATTGCTCCAAACATTTTTCTTCAAAATTTTTGTATCTAGTTTAACTTTTAGGTAAAATATCGCTTTTTTGGGTTCTGGGGAGTTAAAATTGTTACACCAGTTGCTGTGAGAATAAAACTAGCAGTAGCCGTCTTTGTTTTCGAGTTTACCAGTCATTTTCGATTTTTCAACGATATATGTAAACATATGCGTACATGTTTTTTTTCTAATTACTATTGATATTTATTCATTTTTTCGACTTTGTTTACTTTGTTTTTCAATTATTATTTGATATTCGGAAGAAATATGACAACTTCGGAATAGATTACAGCCGATTAGGCTGCCAGCATGATCGAGGCCGACAGTGATTGTGGTGATGAAATGCCATATTTGTCAGTTTTATGTGACGTCATCACGCTTAGTTGACGTCATCAAAAAATAAAAGACGTAACTTTGTAGGAAATTTCATTTTGAACACTTTTGTAATACATTACTATCTTCTACAAGCTACCAGTAACGAGTAATTAGAGTATAAATTACTAATTATGACGTCATTACAAATACTACAACGTCATCAAAAAAATAAAAATACCAATTTGTAGAAAATTATCTACTGGACAACTTTGTAATAGATTGTTCTTCCCTAAGTCCAACAGAATTCGCAGCAAACAAGGTTAAAGCAACCTTACTCAAAAGTGCCAAAAACTGCAAAAAGTTCCGTCGTCGTCAAAGGGTTAATAACATTTGAGGTATCGTTAACAACAATCAGAAAGATACCCCATAAATGGACGTTTTAACCGCAATGAAAGAAAGCTATTCGTTATATTCGTTACGCATGTAGGGGAAATGTTTGCATCATTAGTTTCCATGGAATGAATTAATAAGCAGTGTTGTGGAAAGTACACAAACCTCTACATCTATCAATTATAATAGAATATTAATATTTAAAATATACATATGAAAATCAAATAGTGCGTATTGCGCTTTGCTGACTATACTAACTTTGCCTATACTATAATACGTATAAGTTAAACGTATGGTTAGTTTCCTCTTTTTTATTCTTTTTTTGTATATATTATGCTAACCCGTTTTTACATTGCCATAAAAGAAATAATTGTACTAAGAGTTCACGCTTTAATATACATAACCATAACAAACCATAAGATCATGCGGCAATTTTATAAATAACCATCGTTAGTACACAATTAAGGAAGTAGTAATACAACTTTTTAAAAGTTTGATCTAAACATTTACCATTGACCACTGACGCTAGTTTTGTAAGCTTGTTTTGAATGCAAACACGGCACATTCTATTTCACCTTCTAACCCTAAACCTTGCTGGAGAATGAATGCCTGTATCGCACACATCTGCGCGTGATTAAATCAAAGGGCTCGGAGTTCGGACGTGGCCTTATATTTAACTTTGAGTCACGTGGTAGGTGTACTTTCGCCGCGTGTACACACATCCTAGAATTTTTTAGCTTATATACTTCTTAACACAAAGCACGCGAAGAGTGTTTTATGTATAAGCACAAGTTTGTAACTGCACCTTTTAAGCAGCTAACCATCTGCATTTTTAACTGACAGCTTGATGAATTGCAGTTGTCACCGATGCAAAAAACGAATACAGAACCCAAACTGCATAAACTGGAAGCTTTAAAGTACTAATTAATTCTTTAAATGTCAATTCCTGTATTATTGTTTTCTGCAGACGACGTTAAAAGCCATTTCCCGAGGCATTCCTTTCATTTCAGAAAATACTATATTCCAATTTCCTATTTTGATTTAAATTTCCATTAGCGATTAACACTGGGGTACACTGCATTTCTCCCGCATTCAAAACACACAGCGCTTCAAAACAATGCCATATATTCCCGTGTGTACGTTCTGGTATGTCAAACAATGCTCTATGCCAAACAGTCCTATGAAGAAACTGTGGACGTAATTCAGCATTGCAAACAAGCTAAAGAAAGTAGGGAAGACTGACCTACATCTGTTGTGACGCTCATACGTATTGTGTTTAGTCCGTTGCTATAACACATCTTATGCAAAACAAGGACATAAAATATGCCCTTTTCACGCCGGTATTTCTTGTAAAAATATTCATAAATAAGTTTATACCTGTAAAATTGTATATTTAATTGACGCCGGTTTAATAATTAGTTAATTACAAACCGATTTTTTTGAAAAAATGGGTTTATTGTATTAATCGGTTTCAAGACTTGAAAGATCAGTAATTAAGTTTTCTATGAGAAAATTTAAAACAATTTGCGGTTATGCCAATCAGCATCAGTTAAGAGCCATTGTTGCAAGAGTATTCAGAAAACATTCCGATCATTTAGTGAAGTGCTGCCGTAACAAAACATGTATATATAATCGCATGCAATGATGATACTTAGGCTATCTGGAACTAAACCACTGCAACCAGGTCGCTTCTATAAATACAAGCAAGAGCTCGGTAAATTTCGCAGAAACACAGCTAACCCACCAGCATGTATTGATTTCACTGTTTTTATAACTGTTTTTTCGTTTATATTGCTCAACAAACAAATCGACCTTAAATTTTATTTGATTGGTTGTATGGATTACCATTGTTGGCATCGCAGTCGCCATAAAGCCATCGTAAATTACTGTGTCAATATAAAGCTGTACAGATACCACATCTTAAACGAATAAACACAGCTATTAAGTTCTCCCGTATATCTTTAGAAGAAACGGGACGTGATGTACTTTTTGTTTCAGGTTATCATCAACTGACAATGTCAAAATGAGTATAGACATATAAGAAATATTGGTCGTCTAATGTTTCTTATCGAGCCTTGTCACACAATAACCCATAGAGAAAGATTTTTAATAGCTTTTACGTCAACTTTATATATATCATTTATCTTTCTACCTCTTTATTCACTGTATTCGTTTCTTTTAATTGTTTTTTGATTTACTGCACAAAATGCTCTGAAGTAAAAATCTGATATTCAAAAGCTTTTATCACTTAAATACTTGATAGTATATTTTCATTTTTATACGTTGCATTTTCATTTATCATTGAAAACACATTGAACAACAAGTAATTTAAAAAAACAGATACAACCCTAAACGTGACGTATATAAGGACGCTCTTGAATCCGGGCATAACTTTATACAAAAGCCACGAACTAACGTTGTTTTCATTGTGTAGTGGACTGTTATGTGAATTAACAATAGAAAGATATAAGGTGGTTTTAATACGTATCGTCTATAATTACATCTATTTGACTTATTTGTTTCACAGTGGCATATTGCTTACTAAAAATCGTAAAATAAAACTTTCCATTTTCCACATCAATAACATAATGTCCTACACTTTGTGGGGTAAACCACAAGTCATATAAGCTCGAATAACTTGTAGGAAACGTCGAACTCTGCGTGCAGAGTGTTAAGCAATAAATACTACCATAAGTTCAATCACCCATTTAGTTTTGTCGCAAATTAATCTTTATATACTGGATAACAAAATTATATAGTAACCTATTATCCAAAAATGATGGATAACGGTAAAATTTGTCATAAATGGTATTGACAGCAAATTCGTAAATCGAAAATAGTCTTAGGGATTTATTTACAATCAGGCGGCCCTGACAGTGTGTTCATTGTCGGGTAATCGATTTTGGTTATTGAATAAGACATAATGGCTTGTACCGCGCTGCATATATATGCCACTTTTTGTCACCAGCCGAATTTGATTAGTAATAACACACCCATGTTGTTGTTTAAATGTCTAATTTGGTGGGTAATCTTATTACGATGGACTTGAATGTCAAAATTGACCATACGTGTCATTTTTTTCTCGGTGTTAAATCCATTATACAGGTCACGACTGTAATTACAAATACCAACGCGGTACAAAGATTTATAATGCGGTGTTTTCACTTTGTGCGACAGGTTTTGTTTCTACAGCGAAATCGAATTTGTAGCGAACGTTAATGAAAAAGTTCACAAGTTTAGCCTCAAATTGCGGAATAAATGGAATAATTGATGAGCTAACACCGTAAAAGTTGTTGTTTTTTGCGAAATTTTCTGTAATTCTTTGTAGAAAAAGGACCAATCCCTGGTGGTTCTCCCCTTTCCGAGCCGGTACCTTAACATGATTATTACCGTAGCTCATTCAATCAACTGTACGTCAAGAAAAAATAACATTAACAAACTCAATTAATGAAGTATCTTGCTATATTAATTTCCCTTTGTATATAGGAACGTCCACTTCGCGCACTAGTCGTTATAAACCTTAGATTTGTTTTATCTAAATATTTACCACGACCAAATACTAGATGTACGAAAGAAAAATTCCAAGTGACACCTTCAGCTTTCTTATATGTTTTCCATGATTCACCTAAACATACCACTGTTATATATAACTATTGAAACAAACGAACTTGCGTAATCTGATTTGTATATCGTCTCATAGCTACGTATGCGCAAATATTTTGTTCCGGCACATTTGTATGCTCACACGACAATTCCCGAAGTCCAAATTCGAAAACACGGTTACGAGAAAGGGAAGTCGTTAATTCTCGTAACTCGACAGTCTATGGACTACTGCGAAACGGCTTCTTTATTTATTTATTGTACATAGATATACACACCATGCAAATTATTTCGCGTTTATGTAACTACTGAGTTATAATGTCCAGAAAAATTATTAAAAATGCAGTCAAAATTAAGTAATTAAAACTCCAAAACCACATTTAGGAGCAATGTTAAATATTTTAGCCTTCCCCGCCACAGTTTGCACGGTATGTGTGTGGTCTCTGGGTGATTCTCTTGTCGCCATTTCACAGCTGCTATTCGCCTTACCTTTGCGAAACGATGCTGCCGCCTTATCTGCCATAATCGCTAGTTGTTATAGTTTAATGTTAAAAATGATAAGCAATTTAACTTACTTAAGCGTGTCACATACCGTAATCCCATGTGTACAATCAAAACATGTCACCTGTCACCGAGACACAAAATAAAATACGTAATGTATACACTGAGAATATGTAGCGAAAACTAATCTGAAAACCAAGAGCCTCCTATATTAAATGTGATTTGGTCATTTGTGTGCTGCAGGTAAACTGTACATAGGGATGTTTTTATTATTAGTCCTTTTGATTTTTGACGTGTTTGTTTTTCGATACTTTAAAGAGTGATATATGATCTTATCGTCGCTATAAAATAAAATAACACGCCTTTCAAAACATATATACTATCAGAATCATAAAGGTCGAGTCTAAACCTGTTCATGTTCAAGGTCAACAATAAGTCGCTTTAAAATAACCTGAACGTGGTATTATAGACTGTAGTTAATCAAATACCTCAGGTTCGAGTGTTCTCAGGTTTATTTTTAAATATGAAACATATCTATTAATCAATTGGTTAAGTAAATAGTAATATATGAATTATAATATTGTAGAAATGATATTTATCTTAATACATTGACCAAACTTCACGAAGTAACCTCTAAGCTGTGATGTGCACGTACACCAATAGTTATGTTTTACCTGACATATCTTTGCTGCCCACTAGCGCATAAATCTGAATAGCCCGATACACACAATTGAAGAATGGTAACGTTGGCCGAAAGTTGGTGGGATCGAAATCAGTAGACAACTATCGGGTTGTTCCCTTGGTTAAGGCACGAGACGGAGGTTATCTGTTTATATGGATTCGTGTTTGTTGTGTACATTCACAGTCAATGTATATAGATGAACCTCTAAGTGCCTTACGCAAGAACACATCCATCCATCGGCTGGTTTCTATCATATAACCTGGCGGATCCGGGAGACCTTCGACACTCCCACCGATTAAGCTACGGGTGTGGTAAACGACCTTCGTTTTATTTTCCCACTGTTTTATCTTATCTATGATGTCCTTTTTTACACATATCCGCGAATTGGAGTAACTACTTCTCTTAATATGCTACCATTAATCTTGATAACGAAACGACCACCTTAATTTGTAAACGTCCTTTTTTATATATTTAAAAGAAAAATCAAACGGTAGGAGGATGTAGTGTATTGGTATATATCTACGTGCTCTCGGCAAACGACAAGTTGACTAACGCGGACCGTAAAAATTTGCTTGACATTATATAAGTTCTTATAATAAATTAGAAGCATTTTCGGTGGACAATTGATGGGCCAGCTTCATCGTATTCTTGCTTGGTGATCCACATCTGTTGGAAGGTGGAGAGTGAAGCAAGAATGGAACCTCCGATCCATACGGAGTATTTCCTCTCAGGAGGAGCAATGATCTTGATCTTCATGGTGCTGGGAGCAAGAGCAGTGATCTCCTTCTGCATCCTGTCGGCGATACCAGGGTACATGGTGGTACCTCCGGAGAGCACATTGTTGGCGTAGAGATCCTTACGGATGTCAATGTCGCACTTCATGATGGAGTTGTAAGTGGTCTCGTGAACACCAGACGATTCCATACCTATTTCATCAGAGCATTGTTTAAACGAACTATTTATAAAACAGCTGAAAGGGTCACGCGAAACTCACCAATGAAGGATGGCTGGAACATTGTCTCTGGGCATCTGAATCTCTCGTTGCCGATGGTGATAACTTGGCCGTCGGGAAGTTCATAGCTCTTCTCAAGTCCACTGCTGGAGGCAGCGGTGGCCATTTCCTGTTCGAAGTCGAGAGCGACATAGCAGAGCTTTTCCTTGATGTCACGGACAATTTCTCGCTCGGCTGCAATGTGCAATACCGCATTGTGTAATCATGCCAAACTAATAACAAAATTAAGTAATGGAAATAACTGTAAATTAATCATCAACGTTGCTTGTATCAGAATTTAAACAACTAGCTTTGTACAAATTTGTTGTACTACTTACCGGTGGTGACGAAGGAGTAGCCTCTTTCAGTGAGAATCTTCATCAGGTAGTCTGTGAGGTCTCGGCCAGCCAAATCCAAACGCATGATAGCGTGAGGAAGGGCATAACCCTCGTAGATGGGGACATTGTGGGAGACACCGTCGCCAGAATCGAGGACGATACCTAAATGTCAAAATTAACTACGTTAATTCATGTAAAATGATTTCCCTTGTTGGTGTTAATACATACGTTTTACATGTAGCGTGTTTGACGTTTTTTTGATTTATATCGTTAACTTACCAGTGGTACGGCCGGAAGCGTACAAGGAAAGTACAGCTTGGATGGCGACGTACATAGCTGGGACGTTGAAGGTCTCGAACATGATCTGGGTCATCTTTTCCCGGTTAGCCTTGGGGTTAAGTGGGGCTTCAGTCAGCAGGACGGGGTGCTCTTCTGGAGCAACACGGAGCTCGTTGTAGAAAGTGTGATGCCAGATCTTTTCCATATCGTCCCAGTTGGTGATAATGCCGTGCTCGATCGGGTACTTGAGAGTGAGAATACCTCTCTTGCTCTGGGCTTCATCACCGACGTAGCTGTCTTTTTGACCCATACCTACCATGACGCCCTGTAAAAAAAACACGTTAAGAGCAAATAATATACGTTAAAACCTGATTATGAATTTTTACGGTATACCTGATGTCTAGGACGACCGACAATAGATGGGAAGACAGCACGTGGAGCGTCATCTCCAGCGAAACCAGCTTTCACAAGACCGGATCCGTTGTCGCATACGAGTGCGGTTTGTTCTTCTTCTTCTTCAGACATTTTCTTTAGTTTTTATCTGTTGATAAATTTTATTGTTATAATTTAAAAATTATAAACTTGTCGTGGGCAGTAACAAACGAAAACCATGCGCTAATTTATACTACATAATTAATTTCCATGATTTAAATTTAATAGATGTTTGTTCGTATTTCTACATTCTTTGTTTTTCTGTTATTAAATTTGGCCGCTGGCTTAACTGTTAAGTCTGCTTCGTTTATTAGTGAAGGGTCTCGTGGGGTCTGCAAGTTATCAACTGATAAGGGAGTGACGTGTCGATCACATGCAGCTGCCGGTAAAGGTTGCCTAATATGGACACGTCAAAACCGCCCCTCACACCCCTTATAGATAAGCGATATAACGGTTCCAGACCTCGCCCATTCTATGTCCTTTTAACCATTCCGATGTCCCTAACCCGGACATGAAGAGTAATGCAAGGGTTCTCTTCCATTTTAAATAATGATCTTAAAGCAAGCCAATCCCCAGTCCGCACGTATATATAAGTTTTTAAAATAAGCATAGGCTGGTAAGTGCTTTTTACCCATATGCTAACCGATTGTCAAAATCTGTCTTAAACATAAAAGGGCGATAAATAAACACTAACATTAGCCAACAAACACCGAAAACGTGTTCTTTGCGAAATAAATATATGTGAATAAATAATATGCTCGTCCTTAAAATATCAAATTACCAGTTAATCAAGCGTACGATCATCTTAAATATAAATGTCTTCACATAAAATTAAAGATATAATTAAATGCATGCCATGAGCTGCTAAACTATAATACACCGGCCGTTCTATATTTTCATTGAACTAAAACCGAAGAGTGACAATCAACATACATCCACTAACCTGCTTTCTTGGTGGGAAGATGTCACTTGCAATGTCGGTGCTGACTGAGGAAGAAACAGACACCGTGGTTGCATTTATACCGCGGCTGGGCCACTGTCATTTTCCACAGGGAGCAGTCGCATGCAGTTGCTACAAATATCCCACGCCTGTCGCCATATTAGGAGTCCTCAGCTTATATATCTCCCTATCTGCGACTGGGTACGTCGCCTCGTATTCCAGCCTGGACTTTTGTTTTATTATCTTTCTTAGATGCCTTCAGCATTAGCCTAGCCCAAATCCATATATGGAAAAAAAACTTAGTAGGTCAATGAGGACAATTTTAGGCGTTAGTAATTTTGCCTTTTTGATTTGCCCCATTTGAAATATATCACACTCAAGTATTTAAGTTTATATATTTAATTGTTGTCTGGCATAATTATAGCTTTGTAGGAGTTAACCTTTTGACTTTTTTCAATACGCTCATATACCCTATATTAACAAATCATCATCTGATAAGGTTTATATTCAATTTTAGATTTTATCGTTGCCATTACTCCATTGTTTATATAAACTACATTTTAAATTGTTTCCATGCGATGTATACTTTGTTTTTTAGCTCCTCTTCCATATTTGAATAACGTCGTGCTATTCTTCTGGGCATTGCATTGCAGGCATGGCTGTAGTATTCCAGAGTACTGCGTGGCCAGCAGGGTCAGTTGGTAACAAACCTTATATAGTCGGGGCCAGTACTAGGGGGTTTTTAACTTTGCTTTGAACAGTTACTTAAAGCAGCCAGTAGGATCTGTTGTGTTTAATAGGTACTTTGATGCATGTTGATTCGGATTTTCTACAAATATTCATCCACGCCACCAAAATATTGGCACAAGGGATCACTCTATCTCATTAAAATTATTCTTTGAATGTAAAATACTAAAGTTTAAATGTCCATACCACTACCACGACGTAACTAAATATATACCGCTCCTAAATATGTAATGCTGGTAAAATGTACACCGCACATCTCCGGCGCATTCACTTAATCATTTCGAGAGCATATATAGAAAGCGACCTTGTTTAAATGGCCAGACTATATTCCCCTCCCTAGGGTAAGGAATACTATGACTTGTGACGTAATAGAATGAGACATACAAAGCTGCATATGGAAAAGAAAAACGGGTTTCTTATTTTGAAAACTATATAAAGAAACAGGAGGCAATCGCATTTAAAGGACTTTTAAACTAAATGCGTAATATGTCGATATATTCACAATTAAGGGTAAAGTATAAGACATATATCAATAAGCTTAATTCGATGGCTTGATAGCCTATAACACAAATCTAAAGAATCCCTATTTATCGAAATCGGTTAGCCAAACTCGAGTTTTATGCGATGAAACATGATCTGTAATCTCAAAAAACTCTTAACGAAATCAGCTCGAACTCTTATGAACTGGCGAAACGCTAGTTCATAAAAGTTGAATGGTATATTTGTTATTTATTAAAAATCTTGCGTAGTGCACATTGTTAGCATAGGAATAAATAATAGAAATTTGTGTATTGTATTAACTTTCTAAAATTGTATAACTATATTATAAATGACAATGAAAGGAAATAATAGCCCCATAAGTAACCTACCAATAGATATTTTAGAGTTATCGGTAGGCTATATTATCAGTGACTTATCAGAAACACGAGATGCAGACATTCCTGAAGAAGATAACCTCTTGTTTTAAAATTTAAAATACAGCTTAATCGGATCACTAACTCATTGGGAATTAGGATAGGATAGGGTATTCATGTTTATCCCCGTAAATGGAAAACCAAGGGAGTTAACAGACGAGTAATCGTCAGATTACCTCACGCACACCGTTTATTTATACCGGAGCTATTGTATTGTAGTGTGTTGTGTATGATTCACACGTTCCCTTAATTTAGTAGAACCCACTAATTCGCTGGGTTCAGGCACTGTCCGTTAAATGCCTTGCCCAAGGACACAACCGACTAGCTAGCAACTAATTTAGTACCTTCAACTCTTCGGCTAAAGTCGAAGCAGTAAGCCGCCAGATTAATCTGTAGAAAAAATGACAGTGATGCGTGAGTCTTTACTTAATTAACATGTTAAATCAGCGGAATAAGGAACCGCGAACGGGCGACCAATTTCACTTGTAAAATGAGTGAAAAAACTATGGAACCGATACCAAAACCAAATTCACGTGTAGAATAAGTACCGGGTTTCAGTAGTACCGAATGATTTTCCTCTGTTAACCGACTATTTTTTTTAACTAAACACCGGCGGTTAACAATTTTTAAGTAGATAACATACTTCAGTACTAGTACAACTTACTTGGTTTAGCAACTTCCAAATGTAACATTTGCTTTTTACTGAAAACTAGTCAGA